>BPTQ01000006.1:322437122-323037122 GCA_019973895.1 Chrysanthemum seticuspe
ACTTTTTACTATTGTGACAATAAATTTTTTTTTTTGCTATTGTAACAAAATAACTTCTTAATGACTACTATTGTAACCAAATGGCACAGTTAATTACCACTTAAGTTGGCAGTTAATTACCATAGTTAATTACCATTTGGTTACAATAGTAGTCATTAAGAAGTTATTTTGTTACAATAGGAAAAAAAAAAATTTATTGTCACAATAGTAAAAAGTGAAAAGTTTGTATATTTTCCAGACCATTAATCCATCTTTTTTCTGACAAACAACTACTGAGTATGATTTTGTATATATGTCAATTTAATAACATATGTGCCTTTTTTACAAAATTTGATCATAATCAAATAATTTACTGTAACAAAACGCGATTATAAAATACCGTCTTTGGATTTGATTATGTTTGTTTTTTATCACAGTGACGCAGTAATCAAATAATCAGTTTTCTAGTGTTTGACAAATTTGATTTTAGAATTACTTAACATGTAAAATGAAGAGAAAAAAACCTATTGAAGGACATAAAACTTGTATAAACTACATTTGATCCACAACTTTTGTTTGCCCCAAAACTAATCTATCAATTTATATTGTTAAACATTGAAAACCCGGCCGTAAAGATAACTTTATCATTCATGCAATATTTATGAGTACGAGTATATAACAAACCCTAAATCATAATGGACCCAAAGCCCACAACCGGGCTTGGGCTAGTGTGAACCCTTCGTTAATATATGTTGCTCAATAGCCTCAACTAGTGCGAACCCTTCATTAAAACATATGCATTCAAGTACCGACCTGTCGTTTGCACTTTCTCATTTAGCCATATACGTAGTACGCTTTAGGCCAACGTAAAGTTCCTTAAAAGAGAAGTATGCCTATCATGCCAAGTGGCACGATTAGCTTTCTAACTGTGTCATTTGGAGCGACCAAACCATATTGTGGCCACTATATCAAGTCATTTCATGCAAGCTAACTAGGCCACACAGTACATTATTAGTCGATCAATGATTTTCAATAACTCATTTCAGTATTTCACTTCCTAATCATACGTTCACTTCAATGAACCAAGTGATTGTGAACCAATGAACTTAGGTTGGAACGTTTTAACCCTAGCACAACCGAGCCCAACTGAGTCGTCCCCTAACCAGGTAAATATTGTGGTCGGCTGCCCGATCGAAGTTTTAATTTGTTTTGTGTGCGGTTTTTTGTTTTTTTAAGAAAAAAATTGCTTTGTGTGATATGTTTATTGTTGTAGTTGCGGTAGCTTTACTACTTGTTAATGATTGGTGTTTATTATTAGCGAGAGAAAGCTGAAGTGACGCAGACGTGTTAAGGGTTACCATTAGCATCAGTCTAATTTAAGTTGCATGCATGAAGGTCCCTTGAAGCAACAACTAAGGCAAGTTTGCAGCCTGTGAGCAAAACAATGAACATAATATGCATAAGGACAATCTCTAGAAACAAGTGCTTGTACCCATTCCATTCCCCTCTCATGTTACTAGCACCATCGTACCTTTGGCCACATATATTACTTTATCAAATTAATACCGCAAAAGTCGTTTTCACAAATTTGTTTTGAGAGTTAATGCTGAAGTATTAGATACATGTACCAAATCTAAGAACCTTTCTCTTAGGATCTCGTCCTTATCAACAAATCTTAACATTATAGCCATTTGCTCTTTTTTAGACTCATCCACCATGACACAAAAGTAAGAATTGCCCACTTCACTTCGTATATGCCTTCGAACCCTGTTTGCAATAATTTTCAGGATTTCTTTTTGAATATCTTCTGAAGTATACTTTGAATTAAAGTGAGCATTCTCCAAACAACTTGAGCAAGTTCATCATTGTACGAAGCTAGAAGTTTCAACATTTCTATGAAATTACCTCGATTTCTAGATTTCTTACTTTCGTCATTCCCACGAAAGGCACAAGTTTGGAATGTCAACCAACGAACTATATCAATTGAAGCTTTCAGTCGTATACGGTTCTTCAAAACTTGCTATGTACTTCGCTTTTCTATGATGTTTTCAATATGTCTCGTTTGGTTTAACAAATTCTCACAGCAAGCCACGACATTTCTATGTTGTGAACAACCAATATGCTTAAGGAATGAACAATTTTTCCCATCATTAAGCTTTTTCCAATTGTTGAACCCTTTAACTGTAAATGCACCGAAACCATGAAGCACATTCGGATTGTCATTAAATAAGTAACAAATAAAAGCAATAAGCAGAATGCGTTGTGGGTGAATATTCTAGCCAATTAGGGAAAATACTAAACCACGAGTATTGGAACCTACGAGGATGCTTCTCTGAACCTTTATGAGGATACTCTTTCAGGTGAATTTGGAAAGGTCCCTTATTGAGATAAGCTCGTCTTAGTTCCTCCCTCTCATTAATTGGATACTCCCAAAGTTGTTAACGCTTTGAGGATCCCTTTCCAAACACGCAGAGTCCGCTTCTTTAGTATTTGGGCCTGTAGCTTCAGTCTCATTCTCCTTTGGCTCATTTTGTTGTTGTTGAGACTCACTTGGCGATGGTTTCGAGCGTTTATTCTTTTGGTTACAATTGTCATTTGTATTAATACTTTTTCTCTTGTAAAACATGTAAAGCATTTGTGATTTTAAATTCCCCATGATCTGCTAGTCTGCTGTGGAAAACTAGAAGGGGGGTTGAATAGTTTTGCCAATTAAAACTTCCTTTTAATCTATTTAAATTGACTTATGTCAATATATTTGGATGTGTGTGTTGGATATTGATAAACAAGCATATAAAGGTAAGTAATGAAAAGATAAGAGTAAGAAGCACAAAACCACAACGCGAGTATTTATAGTGGTTCGGCTACAAGGACACCTTCCTTGCCCTACTCCACTCCCCAAGTCACCTATTCGAGAGTTCGTAATCACTACACAGATCTCCTTATGGCGGAGAAGCCTTCACAACGTCGCCTACCCTTTTTCCGGTGCTAGGCTAACCACCGGGTTCTTTCACTCCAAGGTGAACTACACCTTCACAACGTCGCCTACCCTTTATTAGGTACTAGGCTAAGCACCTAGTTCCATTGCAATAGAGGAACTACTACCACACTACACCAACGACTAATCCCAAAGGAGATCTACTCCTTTACAACATCATCAAGGATATCAATATCCTTGGATCTAATAATAGTCTATCTTGTACATCGAAACACCATATCGAATGTACATCTAAGGCACCTTTCACTAATGCCTTTGACTAGATCTACAAGACACCTTTCACTAATGTCTTGTGTCTTCACTTCTAAGCACCTTTCACTAATACTTCTAGTCTTGACTTCTAATCACCTTTCACTAATGCTTCTTGTCTTGAATTCTAAGCACCTACCACAAGTGCTTATGCTATAGACGATAGATACCCTTCACTAATATCTTCGTCTTGACACTTGAGACATCTTTCACTAATGTCTTTAACACTACACTTCTTTGAAGAAAGAAAGGAATCATCAACAAGAAGACTTCAGTAGCCTTGATGATGAGGAAGTATGGCAACTCATGGACTTGAGCTTGCTCGACTTCAAAGGTGGTGATCTTGCCTTTAAGAGGAACCTAAAATATCACACAAAAACAAAACTACAAACATAGATCTCTTGGATATAAGGTTAGTGAGTTTTTAACTCAGGGAGAAAGTGTGTTAGAAAGGGGTGAGAAATAATGAAGAAATGGCTCACTATTTATAGAGGAAAAATCCTACTATTCCCCGGATCCCACGGATCCCTACCACAAGGGATCCGTGGAACGCTCCTCTTTGCCCATGGGTATTTTGGTTATGGGTCATGGGTCATGGGTTGAACCATGGATCTTTTAGCTAGATACAATGTATCTTTTGAGTGCAATGCACTTGGTCATTTGGGTATGGGTTGATCCATGGGTTATGGATATTTTCCATGTGTGATATAGGCATGATGTCATGCAATGGGTTATGGGTCAAGATCCATGGGTTATGGGCTTTGGGTTGTACCCAACTACATTCAATGTATTTGCCCAATGGGTTGTGATACTTAAGTTTCTACCCATTTATATTACCCAATATACTACATACTAGTTATGTGTATATTTTACCCAAGTATGTAAACACTAGTTGTTGTACATATGTATTACTAAATCATAAAATCACTTGTACTTGTTTTAGTGTTTTATGTGAAAATGTGAATATGTTAGAAACTATTAGTTCAAACCATTTACGTATTTTATTTGTTTCGTTAACATGATTTTACGTTTGTTATCGACAAAACATTAGAAGATCGTAAAATATAAATAAACGTTTTTACGGCTTATTTGTATTAACAATCTCTCCCTTTTTGTTGATGACAAAACATAAAATTATTTTAAGGAAAAACTAAAATTCGTAAAAGTTTGAATTTGTAGTTTTTACTTTCTTCTCCCCCTTTTTGTCGAAACAAAAAGTGTTTGAAGGAAAACAACACATCGTTTTTAAGAAATAAAAGTAAAAAGAAATAGAGAGCAAGTAACGGGAAAGGATCTCGTCTTTACTCCCCCTTGACGAGTCCATCCCTATGTAAGGGCGTCAAGAAAGTGATACTAATCTAGTTTGTTTGCAAGTAATTTTGCAAAAGATTTCGTCTTAGTGATGAATGTGCTCCCCCTTGATGATTGCAATTATGCAAGGAGATGTCACGAAATGTAAACCTAATATTGCAAGTAATTTGCAATGTATTGCTTTGACATAAAGCTCCCCCTAGATTTAGGATGTCAAAGTCTTCATGTGTAAATTGAATAACTACAAAACAAAGGTTAGAGAGCAAGTATAATTCACAATTTCCTGCAAACGTGGTTCAAGTTAGTAGGAAATAACTTTCTGTCTCACGGATCCCACGGTTCCCTCCTAGTAGGGATCCGTCCAGGCAATTATGAGGGATCCGTTTTAGCTGCTTAAGATCAGCAAAGGTGATATAACAAGTAATGTTATCACAAAATAAGATATGAATACAAAGTAATCATATTCTCAGAAAAATAACAAGTAGCATGTAATTCCATTTAATCAAACTAGAGTTATGATATACATGACTCTAAAAACAAAAAAAATAAGAAAATACATGACTAGGAATTTCTAAACCAACTATCGCTTGATGTTAGGACACCACTAAAGTCTTCTAGCTCGAGTTTTGTTTAGGTTTAATCTCGTTGAAATGTTCGAGGAGATGATAGAACATGAAATGTTGGTCTTCTCGTACTTCATGTATCAAACTTTCAACATGTTGACAATGATAGCAATCTTTGTCATGGCTAGGTAGTGGTGGTGGAAGAAATGAAATGGCTTGATGCGAAGGATCAAGTGAAGCGGCTTGTGGAGCTTCAAACGATGGAGGGATTGGTGGAGGCGCATTTGAGAATGGCTCGACTAAGAATGATGGTGGTGGTAGAGAAGTGTCAACTTCCATATGGTCGGGTGGTTGACTTTGATGATTTCTCATAATCCAAATGGGATTATATGATAGAAACGGCGAAAAGGAAGCCGGAGCAAGTGTTGACTCAACACCTTGATTTTTTACCATTATTCCTCCTAATGAGGAGAATGTTGTCGGCGGAAGCGGATGAGACGGCCTAGGAGGCAAGTCCTCTAAATTGTAGAGGTGTGGTGATGACAGTGGGGATGTAAATGAAATAGCTCTAGGAACCAATGGTGATGGTTTAGTGAAGATGATATTGTTTGGCTTAGGAGGTATGGTGGTGTTTGGCATTGGTAGTTTTGTGGGTACTATCCTTTCAGGAATTGGTTTGATTGGATGAGGAAGGATCCTATCATATGTTGGCTTGACCGGAGATGATTCGGTTGAAGAGATTTCGTGTATAACACGCGCCTTTTTCATGGGTGGTTCTTTGGTGGATAAGTTACTACTTGGGGTTTTCCTCATGATGAGATGATTTCAAGATGTTTGCAAAGGTTTCTAAAGAGCTGAAAGTTAGGATGAGAGTGATGACTATGGAGGTCCTAACAAAGTGGTTTATAAACCAAGAGATTTGGCAAGTGCATTTAAGCCTTAAGCCACTAGGATTCATTGGAATGTGATGATTAACATGCACAAGAGTCAACTTCAGAGTTTGCACTGATCTAGGAATTCATTTAAGATGAGATGGAGTGTTTGAGTTAGGAAGATGAGTTGAAATGATTGTTTTAGCAAGATTTGACATAAATTTTCACCCGGATCCCACGGTTCCCTCCTCAGAGGGATCGGTCTAGGCTAATCCTAGGGATCCGGCTTTCAGCAGTTATGAAGGAGTGGAAATGATGTTTCTAAGATCTAAGACCTATAACATCTTGAGTTTTTTAGTCCTCCTAAGTGTTTTAAATGAAGGGGTGCTTAAGTACTTGAAGGTAATGAATGATGTAGCTAATGATTGTCTTTTATGGAAGGATTTGGAACTTTCAAGAGTACCAATGGATGAGCAAGGATGACACTAAAGATTTAGAGCGTCAATTGAAGCTAAATGATCCTAGAGATCAGGTTGTGACTTAGGATAGTGTTTTGGAAAATATCCTAGAAGATTTGAGATGGGAAAAAGTAGAGTTTGATCAACTTTGATCAATTTTGAGGTAAGGATGATTTATGATCAATTTTGCCATAATCGAAAGATTTCTAAGGCTAAATGTGAGGAATCAAGTAAAAATGAAGTGTGAGTTTGAGAGCGGAAGAGTAATGGATTAAAAAAAATGAAACCGTAGATCTACAAGCGTCTTAGAGTGTGATCTAGGTGAGTTATGTGTGTGTAGGAAAGATCAACCTATCTTGATAAGGACTTAATTTACCTTAAGACACTATGTTTAGCTTAGTGTGAGGTGTTCTAAGGATATGTTTGAAATATAATGCTTGCAATTGCATTTTCTGTTTGTCGGATCCCACGGTTCCCTAAGTGTAGGGATCCGTCTAGCACAATCTTTGGGATCCGCCCATCTGCTCAGCAGGACCTTTACTAAAGGTATGCAATGATCTTGACAATGCATTATATCTCAAGGATAGTCTATCAAAAGAGTTCTAATACTAAGATATCAAATGTAAGATGTTTTATTTCATGAAAGAAATTGGATTACATTGATAAAGCACGAGTACAAGAGAATTGATCATATTTTGGAATACTACTAGGTTCCTTGAGTGTTTTCGCTAGGAGGATCATTATGTGATTGATGAGTGTTGGTGGAATCAAGAATGAAGAAAGTCTTCATGAGAGATATGTTTAGCGGTTCCATCATCTTGTTCACAAGTACGTACAACGGACTTTGAAATTGAGGATGGAAGTGCATAACATTATGATAGAGGCGTGTCAAGAACATTCCATAAGGGATGAGTTTATTCTTGGAGCCTTGAAGATTTGCAATTCGCCTTGCGAAGAAGTAGGCGAGATTGTATGGTTGTTGTGTTAGCAAACAGTACAACATGTGAGCACAACAAGCGGGAAGAATTTCTCGATTTCCCCTAAGGCTCCAAACATTTTCACGTAGGATGAGTGCAAGAGGCTTGTACTCTTCTCGGATATCCCTTGTAAAGATAATGTTTGGATCGGAGTAATATGGTCAAGGTTTGCATATTATGCGATTTAAATCTTCCGGAGAGGGTATGTGTGAATAATATTGACTATTTTCTTCACGAAAGTTGAAGAGAGAATCAAGAGACCAATCTTCGGTGAAGGCACATTGTCCACAATTTGGAATCCGGAGGATGTGAGCAAAATGTCCAAGGATTAGAGTAAACTTTTGGTTATTGATATAAAACCAAAGAGATAGAGAGTGATCCTCGTTACGAACGAGTTCGACTTAACGGAAGAATGTGAGCATGTCGGTCCTAAAGTCACAACACCACAAAGGATGTATTAGAGATTTTTGATAGCTGATGATCTCAAAAGATGGCTCAAAATTATTATCACGTGGATCAGTAAAAGACCTCCACTTGGAGTATCCAAACATGCAATGTGAAGAATCAATGACTACGAGCTTAGAAGCAAAGGACTACATCAAGAATGCAAGAACAATTTTTTTAATGTAATATCTAGTTGTATTCAATGTAATTTTGGTACATGATTGAGGTGACCTCCCTTAGGGGGAGATTGTTAGGAATTAGAAATTCCCGGTATTAAAGAGTCGATCACCTCAAGTATATGTAATCGTTAGAAAGCTCGTAGTCGTAGTTATCTTAAGTTAAGTAGTATTTAGTTTAGTATCACCGTGGAGGACGGACGGGTCTTTACCCACTGTATGCCTGATCCACAGCCCGATGTGTGGCGATTTATGTAAGACTATAAATACTCTCTACCTTCCAAGGTAGAGAGTTGGAGCTCATAATAATATCTTTCACTTTCTCTCACTAAGTTCCCTAAACCTCTAACTTTCTCTCTCTAGAATTCCATCTATATGCTACTTTGTGTTATGGTTTGATGTGTATGTGAAAAGTTATATCTTACAGGGTTGAAGAATTAAAAAGAATTAAATGTGAAAAAGGGTGAAAAGAAATAGCCCTCTATTTATTCAACCTTAGGGCAGAAACCGGGTTCAATTCATTTGCTACTGGTGGTTACCAAGGTAACATCAGTATTGAAGACAAGACGTCATGGACCCAGTGACGCACTGCACTTCAACTTCCCAAACCACTCAAGTTCCTCTTAAAAGGACTTGTTTCATTCTCACGGGGAATCGACATTATCTATCGACTTTCTCTTAGAGATTTTTGATATTGAAGAAGGAGACCCTCTCCCTAGTCTCCGATATAGGATCCAAATATGCACAAATTGAGTCTAGAGCCACGAGATCATCAATAAATCTCTTTAGGACACTTTCAATGAAGACTCTCTGTTTCACACAATGTGGAAAGAGAGATTATATCTTGAGTCCTACGCATTATCCTTGTGGTATTGCCAGAACATCTGAGTGATATGCAAACATATTCACAATGAAGATGGAAAGCCTTCTGGAGCCAACATCAAACAAGCTCCTGGTGGGTGGCATGTGAGATCTATTCAATAGGTCAATCATGTGACAACTGAACAGAAACAATGGGGCGATTCAATCTTTTGAATCAATCCTGGTTCAGGTTATGGATTGACATACCTTTGAAAAACCGGTCGTTGTGCTCAAAAATCTTTTCTTTAGCACATCAACCGTGTATGAATATTTCAAATCAAAAGGTGTTTATGATTGATAATTGATTTTCATTAAAACCTTTGTTGTATTGCAAAAACAATTTCTATTGAGCGATACACGATTGTTTTTCAAATCTCTTTTCATCAATCAGTGAATCTCTATTCGTTGGTTCACTCACTCCGTGTTGTCTTCTTTGAGACGTTCCGGTTTGAGAACAGCTAGAGCAGCTGCGAAACCCTGTCAAGGAAATTCTTCGGAGTTATACCTGATCACAGACAGTACTTGTACTGATCAACGGGGAACCGTGGGCCGTGTACCTCAATTCAACGAAAGTGATCAAAGACACTTTCGTGCGCTTTATTTCTAAATGTTTTATGTAGGTACGCCCTACATTTGCAGCTGATCAGAATGAAGCAGTCAATCCATAGCCGCATGCTCACTCAACACATTCATCTCGAAGAAATCATGATTAGTGCATCAATGACTCTGATATTTTCACTCCATGCTTCTGCTACGCTGCTGCCAATATCATGAATCATCGAAAGCTTCCGCTACTCTGATGAGAATATATCATGATCCAGAATGTGAGCATGTCGGTCCATTTGTCACAACACCACAATGGAAGAGTTGGAGATGTATTATTGATGATGATCTCAAAGCTAGCTCAAAACTCATCAACACGTGGATCAGATTAAGACCTCCACTTGGATTATCCAAACATGCAACGAAAAGAATCAATGACTACGAGCTTCAGAACAAAGTACAACATCAAGAATGCAAGAACAATTTTTAATGTAATATCTGTTTGTATTCAATATATGTTTAATGTGTGTTTGAGGTGACCTCCCTTAGAGGGAGATTGTTAGAATTTAGTAAATCCATGTATTAAAAGAGTCGGTCACCTCAAGTATATGTAATCGTTAGAAAGCTCGTAGTCGTAGATTATTATAAGTTTAGTAGTATTTAGTTTAAGTAACACCGTGGAGGACGGACGGGTCTTTACCCACTGTATGCTTGATCCACAGCCCGATAGGTGGCGATTTATGTAATGACTATAAATACTCTCTACCTCCCGAGGTAGAGAGTTGGAGCTCATAATAAGATTTTTCTTTCTCTCACTAAAGTTCCCAAACCTCTAACTTTCTCTCTCTAAAACCTTGTGTACGCCTATTTGATCTTATGGTTTAGTGTGTATGTGAAATCCAATATGTTACAGTTTTTAGATCTCATAGTTTTATACCAAGATATATGTTTTAACCTACATTTTCTTTTAACATGCATACATGACTTCTAATGTATCACAAAAGAATATGAAACAAATAAATCAAAAGAAATGACAAACACATTATGATAATAATAACCTAGATAACTAGATTATTAGTAATATTGCATTTCAATACTAAGGGTGATACAAAAGATTGGGTATATGATCCCAATGTAGATTAAAAACACAAAGTAAATGTCTCGATATGTGAACTTCATCATAGAGAACACAAGTGCAATGAGTGTTAAGGCGATGAGCACGAGTGCGATGTAAACCATGTTGATGACGGATCTTCTTGGTTTCGGTTGAGATGGAATGAGGAGGAAGATGAAATTTTTGAATGAGAGGAAATTTTTAAAATTGGAGGATTTGAGAAAGTGAGGGTTTGGTAGAGTGGTCGACGGTGGGGTTATTTATAGGAAAGGAGGAATTTTTTGAAATTCGTGTTTTGTTTTATTATTGGATTAAAAGAAACAAAACATAAGTTTTATATATACCACGACTTTAGACGAGAAATAAAACACGTATGTGAGAAAAAAGGCTTCCTAATGAAGCTTCATGTAAAATATGTATAAGCACAAAAGATAATCATATAAATACCTAAATAGGCATACTTAATTATCAAGCAAAATAAAAAGAAAATCATACCTCTAGCGCACTTAGGAATGTCTTTACAAATGACACGACAAATGTCACTTAGACGATTCCCGCTTCTTTGCGATTAAGATACCTTCTTAAGGAAGGTATTCTTGTTACCAAGCGACTCCTAAAGCTTGGTGGGTATGAGCTTTGACTAATCAACATGACAAAGAAGATTAGTGCAATTAAATGAAAAAGTAAATAAGAAAAATGTTGTTTATCAAATCAACATCCAAACATATAGTTTTAAAAGACATGGTGTTTGTTTTTATGAAAAACCTTCTTTGTAGTTTTCAATTAACCATGGATCGTATCAAGTTTTTAAAGTACAATATACTTCAATAAACTTGGTAACGAAGCTCTGATGCCAATTGTGGAAAACTAGAAGGGGGGGTTGAATAGTTTTGCCAATTAAAACTTCCTTTTAATCTATTTAAATTGACTTATGTCAATCTATTTGGATGTGTGTGTTGGATGTTGATGAACAAACATATAAAGGTAAGTAATGAAAAGATAAGAGTAAGAAGCACAAAACCACAACGCGAGTATTTATAGTGGTTCGGCTACAAGGACACCTTCCTTGCCCTACTCCACTCCCCGAGTCACCTACTCGAGAGTTCGTAATCACTACACCAATCTCCTTATGGCGGAGAAGCCTTCACAACGTCGCCTACCCTTTTTCCGGTGCTAGGCTAACCACCGGGTTCTTTCACTCCAAGGTGAACTACACCTTCACAACGTTGCCTACCCTTTATTAGGTACTAGGCTGAGCACTTAGTTCCATTGCAATGGAGGAACTACTACCACACTACACCAACGACTAATCCCAAAGGAGATCTACTCCTTTACAACATCATCAAGGATATCAATATCCTTGGATCTAATACTAGTCTATCTTGTACATCGAAACACACCATATCGAATGTACATCTAAGGCACCTTTCACTAATGCCTTTGACTAGATCTACAAGACACCTTTCACTAATGTCTTGTGTCTTCACTTCTAAGCGCCTTTCACTAATGCTTCTAGTCTTGACTTCTAAGCACCTTTCACTAATGCTTCTTGTCTTGACTTCTAAGCACCTACCATAAGTGCTTATGCTATAGACGATAGATACCCTTCACTAATATCTTCGTCTTAACACTTAAGACATCTTTCACTAATGTCTTTAACACTACACTTCTTTGAAGAAAGAAAAGAATCATCAACAAGAAGACTTCAGTAGCCTTGATGATGAGGAAGCATGGCAACTCATGGACTTGAGCTTGCTCGACTTCAAAGGTGGTGACCTTTCCTTTAAGAGGAACCTAAAAGATCACACAAAAACAAAACTACAAACATAGATCTCTTGGATCTGAGGTTAGTGAGTTTTTAACTCAAGGAGAAAGTGTGTTAGAAAGGGGTGAGAAATAATGAAGAAATGACTCACTATTTATATAAGAAAAATCCTACTGTTCCCCGAATCCCACGGATCCCTACCACAAGGGATCCGGCTAGCACAAAGCTAGGGATCCGTGGAACGCTCCTCTTTGCCCATGGGTATTTTGGTTATGGGTCATGGGTTGAACCATGGATCATTTAGCTAGATACAATGTATCTTTTGAGTGCAATGCACTTGGTCATTTGGGTATGGGTTGATCCATGAGTTTTGGATATTTTCCATGTGTGATATAAGCATGATGTCATGCAATGGGTTATGGGTCAAGATCCATGGGTTATGGGCTTTGGGTTGTACCCAACTACATTCAATGTATTTGCCCAATGGGTTGTGATACTTAAGTTTCTACCTATTTATATTACCCAATATACTACATACTAGTTATGTGTATATTTGACCCAAGTATGCAAACACTAGTTGTTGTACATATGTATTACTAAATCATAAAATCACTTGTACTTGTTTTAGTGTTTTATGTGAAAATGTGAATATGTTAGAAACTATTAGTTCAAACCATTTACGTATTTTATTTGTTTCGTTAACATGATTTTACGTTTGTTATCGACAAAACATTAGAAGATCGTAAAATATAAATAAACGTTTTTACGGCTTATTTGTATTAACATCTGCTATATAGCCTACACGCTATAACAAAAATATGACATTAAATTAGTAGATAAAAGTTCAATATATATATCAAATTTACCATAGATACAATGAACCAATCATAGCCAATCATTTTTCTAAAAAAAATATATAAAATAAAATAAAATAAAATTCACCATTTTTAAAAAAATTAAATATCTCACAAACCGTTAATCGTTACGCGAAAAAAATAAAACCAATACGATGAGAATTAAATTATCTTTCTATAGATATGCACTTCTATATATTTTTAACGATTTCTTTTCGGAATTTTAGCCTAGAAAAATCATATGCGATTTGAGAAAATCACATGTGATTCGATTTTTACAAATCACATGATTTTTTTCAAATCATATGTGATTTGTAAAAATCATATATGATTTTATTTTTACAAATCGCATGTGATTTTTCGGCGGAATTTTTGAAAAAGAAAAGTTTGTCGAAAATATAAAGAAGTGCATATCTATAGAAAGATAATTTAATTCTTGTCGCGATGGTGTATTTTTTGTAGTTTGAAGATTTACCGTTTGCAAGATATGTTGTTTTAAAAAAAGGTGAAAAATAAATTTTTTATTAATTTTGATCAAAAAGTGATGGCTAAAATTGATTTATTTAATCTATTTTGTTTGTTTGTTAAGAGGCTATGAGTCTGAATCTGATTCGCATATCTGAATCTGAATGTGTGATTGAAAAATCTGAATCTGATTCCAACTTAATATGAATAAGTGGTTGAGAAATCTGAATCTGACTGATATAAAAGTGGTTGTTTTTTGTAAAGTTATTTGAAGGTGTTAGACGTTAAGAGGTGTTAAGACACCCCTCAACATCTAGTTCAATAAGATGTTTTTACCTCTTAGCGCCTCTTAATGATCATAAAAAAACAAACACTCTTAATCTTGATTGTCTCTTATTGCCTCTTAATGATAGGAAAAAAACAAACACACTTTTTTGTCTAAACATCTGATTACGTCTGACTGAGTCAGATTAAGATGTTATTAAGAGGTTTTTCAGAAAAACAAACACAACCTTACATTGATCTCAACTCTAAATTAATATTGTAATCATAAACTAAAAACACTTAGACTAAACTAATTGAAACTAAAAAGAACTCCCTCCGTCTCAATATAATTGTCCATATTTCTATTTTGACGTGTCTCAAAAAGATTGTCCACTTTACATTTTTAGTAAAAACTAATGAATATATTAAATGAATATTCTCTTTGAGTGGTTGAGATTTATAGTGGCCCCATTTTTATTAAACTTGGTGATTTCTTTCTCATGACAATAATTTTGAGACGGAAAGAGTATTTTATAACCTTTAAGATGGCATTTAGATTAAAAATGAAGCTAATATTATAATATAAAAGTCTATGAATATACCATTTAAAAGTGAATACACTACCCACTGTTCTAACAGGTTCGCAAAGGCTTCGCAAAAGCCTCGCAAAGGCGCGAGGCTTGGTCATGCCGCCACGCCATGCCGCAACGCCGCCTTATGGCACATGTTTTTGTAAACTCGATATTTATGAGTTATGATATAAATATATAAATATTTTCATACTTTTTGACGCCTTATGTCACGCCTTATAAACGCAAAAGCTTCACCTTAACCGCAAAGGCGCGAGGCTTGGTCATGCCGCCATGCCACGCCTCACGCTATTTATAACCTTGTCACTACCGAAATCATCAAAGTAAATAGTCTCTTATTTAGATAGTTAGATTGTTGCTTTTAAGGATGAAATTAATAAATTAAGGCTATTGTACGTGAAAAACAAATAAAATCATTACAATAGTGAGATTCTCAAGTACATTCCATAGAAAAAAAAAAAAAAAAGATAAAAGAAACAAAAGATGATTCATAAGCTTTTTGAGTCGTGAGCTGTAAAGGATTAGGCTAATGATTTGTACACTCACTTTTTTGATTCGCACACTCCACTTTATGTTATACAGAGTTGTACATTTGTTATATGCTGCATCTCCGGTTTGTACACAGGAGTGTACGAATAAAAAAAATGAGTGTACGAATCAACACTCAAAGGATTAGCCATTAAGTGGCATGGCGGTTGGTGGATAACCAGATAAGTGAATTGTGAATTGTCATTTTCTAACTTTTTTTTTGTCTTTTTCAGTTTTTTTTTTTTTTTTTTTTTTTTCCAACTTTTACTTTAAATATTTTTTTTTGTATTATATAATAGTTGATGAAAATTATATAAATGAAAATACATTTTAAACGCAATTTATTCACATATTTTTCGTTAAGTTTTATATAACATAAACAAAAATATTTAATGTCAGATATATAAAAGAAAAACCTAAAAAGTCAAAATACTTCTCAAAAAAAATTTGAGGGCATCACCGGATTTGTAATACTTTTAAGTACAACTACGTTTGTTGTGTTATTCGTAAAGTTGTCTCTTTTACCGCAAAATAACTCATCTCTATTATAGATATAGATTGTAGATAAAAACAACCCTATCACACTAAATAATTTCTGTTCATTGTAGTATAGTAGTATTTGATGGTAATAATCGTTAATTTCTTTAATTTAATGACCATTTAGCTTTCTTACTCTTTTTCTTTCTAGGTACTTTTGACATAATAATTCATTTGTGCATCGCATCACATTTTTCTTTTCTCAGAATTGTATCAACTGCACATACAGCATTTTTATACATGATTTGCAAGTTAGAAATTTACTCCTTTTTTTTCTCTACAATTTCGTCAATTCTCAACCATCTCGTTAGCCGATTCAAACAACAAAAAGGTAAAGTTAGAAACTCCAAGTATTGGCCTGTATTGTTAAACATCACTACATTAACTTTATTATATCCGTGATAGATACGAACATAATCTAGACATAGCACTCGTATCAAAAACCGCAAACTGAGTAAGCATTTTGTAGTTAATTAGATAGCCACATCACATCAAGAACCGCTAAAATGGCAAGCAAGAAGCCGTTGAAGAATGCAAATGCAATTGATATCGCAACACGATCACAAAACCTATGTAGCGGCTTACAGAAATTGGGTAAAGATGCGTGTTTGACTCCTGTACGGTTCAGGTTGGTCACGCCTGTTGACGCTGATCCTGCACTAATCATCAAATACGCAAACACCTGCATGTATTTACTTATTAATCTCACGTACTACTATAACTCAAAAACCATAATGAAACCTAAAATGACAAAATGGGCCGTTAATAGGCTTTTTCAGCCCATTTTAGTTTGCTAACTTTTGTGGGTTCCAATAGACTATTTTTCATGCAGCAATGAACATACTATTTTATTTTCTTAAAGCACAAAACTAGCCCAATAACTACCACAAAGATTTAATAGTTGGTGATTAGTGGCTCATAACCTAAAAGTTTACAAGAGATTAGAGTTTGTAAGTCAATAGTTTAAAAGACCTGATCACAAGCAAAAATAAGCCATGCATGGTTCCTAGACGAGAAGACCGATGACTTTCTTAGCGTTCTTGATGCGGTGATGACCAACTGAACAAGAGAGTGGGCTGCAACAACCGACGAGGCAGCAACCAAATACCTGTGAATCAATTCGATGTTTTTTGGTCAATGGTAACACACGAAAATGCTTGATCACCAAATTAACATGAACTAATCAAACAACTTAACCACACGCATTATTTGTCCCAAGACTTCATTCTATTCGTGTGTTTTGCTTGTTGGTTCATCATAATCGTATACGTTCTAACTACTCCTAGCTAAGTAGCTAGATAATGCAAATTAAACGAGTAGCATGCCACAATTACTCCTTTTAAACATTTTGAAAATTGTTAGTTACCTTCTGTTGACAAAAGTGAATTAAGTATACTGAAGTAAACATTGGCCTACACATAGATTCGAGACCATCTCCATTGACTTCTGAGCTAGATCAACTTAACAAAGCAGGCGAAAATGTCAAAATAGTAACGTGCTAAAGCTCAATGTTTGCTTTGCAGCATGTACTTCCTAAAGATACATGACACTAATCAATGAGTTAGTGAACAAGTAGACCATTTTCTTAGTGAGACATATTATTCACACAACTATATACCACCAAGGCATCTATAATTAGTGGTGGACCGGACTAGAGGTCATTAGGTGCATTTCATAAGATTAAAGAAGATTCGTAATACAAATTTTTTAAAATCAGGTTCATTTTCTAAATATCAATACTTTTAACAAACTTTTACATTGCATGCGTTAGATAAATTCATAGGGTTCCCGTGCACCCTCGGAAACCCCCCATCGGTCCGCCCATGCCTATAATCATACATGTTTGAAACTCTTAAATGAAGAATCACTCATATAATGTGGCAAAAAGTGGTGTGGTAGTAAAACCATTTTCTAACACTTATAGATACGTTACCCTTTCATGCAAGCAAGTTACATTTTTTCTGAAATTTCTTAATATAATAAAGAGAACAATGAATGCATGTGAACTTAGCATAAGTAGACAAATAAATGTGTCAATTCCAAAGAATAAAAAGAATCACGGGCTCATCATCAAACCTCAACACACTAATTCAAAATTTTGTTTGCTACCACTAGATTCCATAATCAATGTTGACTGTCAATAATCAATCCAATTTTAGATTCCAAACTTCACAAGACAAATCTTTATCATAAAATCCTTTAGCAAAAACTCTAAAGAAAAATAATGAAATAAACATAGGAAATATTATGACTAGCTTGAATCGTTATTCCATGACAAGTTTCAACATTACTCAATCCTGTCTTTCACGATATATGGAAGGGGTGAGATGTTAACAGTTATACCCCGACCCGAAGGTAGAGAGACTGCTTCCAAAGGACCTCTAACATTTTTGTAAAAAAGGGTTTGTTGGCATCAGAAAAAGTGCACGGGTTTAGGTTTTCTCGTCAATTTAAACCTTTTGAAGAGTTTTTATATGTAGTTATATGCATGTGAAGTGAATTAAACTAATGTTTCATATACTATAGTACTTCAAAAAAATTAATTTCTAGTATATAAAAACACATACATCTAGTAAATTGTAAATACTTACTCAAATGATCCTGAGAATGACCACTTAGAATAAAGTGGAAAATCAAACCCATAAATCGAAATAGTCGATTTTTCCTTAGCAGTAACCATAACAACAGCCGAAACAACCGAGGCCGAAAAACAAACAACTCGTAAAACCATATGCGTTACATCATAGTTTCTTGAAAACTTTCTTGTTGATGACACCATCTCATGATGTCCACTTTCAACTTCAGCTGCAACCTTGGTGGTGATTGGAGTTTGTTCCGGTGGTTGTACGGTGGTTTGTGGTGGTAGTTTCATGTCATTATTTGTCATGGTTTTGTTGTTATAGTAGTTGAGAGAGTTTGAGGGTTTTGGGGTGGTAAGAGGTGAGAAATGAAGTTATATAACTACTTATATCATAGGATTTGTAACCATATGGTATTTGATATATTGTGATGACTAAGTTTTCTTATATTTATTTTTTACTTCATTTGTTTTAAAATTATTGTTCAATGATAAAAAGTGCACAATTTAAGATAAATGAGTCTATCAGTGCTTTGAATTCTGTAAAGCAACAAAATGACAGTTTTACCCTTGACAATTAATTAGTACTTTCATTTAATTTTGTAAATAATAATTTTGATTAAGGTAATATGGTAAAATTAAACAATTTCAACTTCTATTTTTAGTAATTAATAATCTTTTTAAGACATCATAAAAAGGAAAGGTGAACAACATTATTAGGACGGATGGAGTAAAAAGATTAGATCGATTTAGAAATTCTGCATTCTTACTGAGTGCCGATTAATCTTCTACATGAGACAATGAGCAATATAATATTTCAATGTAGTTAAAAGTTAGAATTGAACCCATAAGTGTGTATTACTCGGATACATGATGTTAAGTAAAGTCATACCTTTTAAATGAGAATCGAAGGTTTGTATAAATTGTCGAAATGACTCGAATAATACACGAGCAATCTACCCTATTATTGTTTATGAAAAGAATACGATAGTCAAGAAACAATTCAATAGATTTATCATTTATCCATGAAAAATTATTATCTCAAACTATATAGATACACCATGAATCCATTGCACATATTACCAAAGCTCCCAATTATCTGATTGAAAAACATTTTCACATCACTAAAGTAATCACTAGGCTACATGTTTATGGTAACATTGTTTCCTCAAGACTCATTGATAAACGTTATGCTTCGTTATCATTGGGGCATTGCCACAGTAGTGTCACTCTCTCCCCGCAAGCATCCAGTCAATCGGTCAACGAGACCTTTACAGAAATAGTTATGGGTTCAATACCAACTCTTAACTAACGGACACTGATAAAAACAAAAACGACACTATATAAATAAAATATTATGTTCAATGTAATCAAGGTGGAAATGTAGAGAGAGACTCGTAAATGAACATATGAATGTTTGTTTTGTCTATATAAATTCATTCATGCTCTTGATTGACACATTTTAAAGATTAGTAGGTTTTAATTTGTTTTCATCGGGAATTTAGGATTGAAATGGATAGGTTTGGACCGATCAAGTAGTAACAAATGTGAAATAGAGCATATGCAATCGTCACTTTATCGTTTATCACTGTTGTCGTATCAGTGTCACATCATCAAGGCTATGATAATACTTCAGAGTGAGAAGCTCGTTTTGCGCACCACGAGCATCATGACCACAAGCTTATGTTGATCACCATTCAATGGTGACTGATGACGTATAACACGTATAGCAGGCCTACTGGGCCTAACTCGTGCTATACACATACTGGGCCCAGGCCCAACAACGAAACAACTACGACCACTGGATCAACAATAAGCCCAATAACAAAATTGGCTATGGTCCAGACTCAAAGACGCACGCAGGATGCTTAGCGGACCAAACCTCGGTCCGCGGAAGGCATACTGTATCTACATCCGCGATTACCACGGGACCTTGTCCGACAAGGGCCTCACTCCGGCCACTAACTTTTATATACGAGTCATTAGGAAACCCTAGCGGTAAGCCTCGCCTATATAAGGAGTTCTAAACCCCTCACAAGCTACAACTTTTTCTCTCACAATAACACATACACTCTTATTATCTCTGACAAGAATGCGTACTTACTCTCACACCGGAGCTTAATCGTGGGGTCCGTCCTCACGGTAAGGCTAACGGTTTACTCTTAATTGTGTAGGGATTAAGTCAATTACTTGGATTAGTACAAGATTAACCCATCAACAGCTTGTTAGCCCAATCCAACAATCATCACAAATACTCATCATAACCCGTCACACTTTTTTGTACTAACAAGTTGGCGTCATCCGTGGGATCCAGTACTCAACTGCGTTCTTGAAAAATACTCACCATGGGCACTCGGTCCGAACCAACTCCCGCTCCTACGTCCACAATGCGGAACACGGCGGGAAGAGAAAACAGCACAACTCTGGCGAAACTTGAGGGACACGCGTCCAACGCTGCCCTCAAGAATTACTGTGACAAGTATTACGACCAGATCTTGCCGATTATGAAAGAGAAAGTTCGGAAACATGAAGAAATGGACAAAGCAATAAATGCACTAAAAACTTGACTGGATTTCCGTGAAGCTTCGCAACATTCCGGGTCGGAAAGGCCGACCAGAAGGAAGGATTTGAAGAAAAAGCTCGAGTCTAGGAAGCGCCGGAACACACAGGAAAGCTCCGATCGAAAGCGTGGTCGGTCTAGGTCACCAAAGAAGAAATATGTTGAACGAGAGGCGGTGTTCAAGAGGCTACGCAAAAGTGTGTTCCACAGGCTGGGAGACAAGGAGGAAAGCATCTTTGTGTATTCCGAAGATCCTAGAAGATCAATTCGCCATGGCTCTAAGAAAGAGGAGGAAAGATGCTACCAAAACTCCTACTCATGAAAGATAGGACCTAACTCGGGAAGGCATGGAACTGGTAGGACACATTCGCGGAAGACATGTGAATACTCTGAAAACGGAAATGAGGGAAGCGGACATTGGAAGTCCGGGGCCAAGAAACGGAAGTCAAGTACTGACGGTGATGACCTGGCCAGACCATGGGTATGTAAGGAGACTGATCCGTTCACTCTACGCATCCGTTACTTTGAAATGCCAACGAAAACGCGTATGCCAACTAATGTGAAAACATATGACGGGAGCGGAGACCCAGAAGATCATCTCAAAGTTTTCCCGGCATCGGCGGAGGTGGAACGATGGGCCATGCCAACCTGGTGTCACATGTTTAATTCCACACTTACCGGATCTGCTAGAGTTTGGTTTGATGACCTTCCGCCAGAATCAATAGACAGTTACGATGAGTTGAAAGAGGCTTTCCTGGCTAACTTTCTCCAACAAAAGAAGTGTATTAAGGATCCTGTGGAACTTCACCACATCAAGCAAAAGGAAGGTGAACTGACAAAAGACTTTGTACGGAGGTTTAAAGAAGAGACTAGAGACATAAAGGGAGCGCCGAAAATTATGAGAATCTCGGGATTCATGCACGCGATCACTGATCTGAAACTAATTAAACGGCTACATGACAGGATCCCAAAATTAATGAATGAGGTAATGAATATAACCACATCCTTCCTACAAGGGGAAACAGCTGCTGGAAGCAAGGAAAGAAGGAAACCATTGATACAAATACCGAGGAAGCAAACTGCAGTTAAGCATCGGCAAGGTTTCAAAAGAGAAGTTAGAAACATGCCAAGAATAAGAGAAAGGCAACATGGCCTCCACATTCCTCCTAAATATTTTAGAGAAATATCGGCATCAAAGAAAGCAAGATCTCCAAACTTGCCTCCAGCTACCGCAACTGAAGAAAAGGATAACGGTAAATTCTATGAATTCAACGGAAAGGCAAGGCATACTACGGATGAATGTCTGCACCTAAAAAAGCAAAGAGAAGAAAGAAATAAAGAAAGAAAGGAATAATGGTATAGGAGGAAGAACACCTGGGGAAAACCAAATATTAAACCCATCATAACCACAAAAATAACCATATAAAAAAATCCCTCAACTCTATTTATAACAAAACAGAAGGCGGAAAAACCCCCACGTAGCAGATGTAGTGGAAAAACATAATATGGATATACGCGAAAAGACCGCGTAGCGTCAACTATAACGCCACTCGCCAGAACAGGTAGCGGAAATACACAAACGATCAGGAAACGATACAGACGATAAAAGCATAGCTCCAGCAGGACAGACGTAATAAGGAAGCTTACAACATCGTTAAGCAAAAAGAAGGGGATGCAGATATCCCCACGGAAAAGAAAAACCATGGTTCCATAACCTTCACAAATAACACTTCAGGCTTAAAAAAGCCCAAGTTAAAAAACTATGTCAGGAAGAAAAGAGCCAAAGGTAACAAGAGGAATCAGTCTCCGAAAAAGACTTCAGAGCCAAGTAAAAGTGTTGAAAAGCTACCCTATCACCCCGGTACGATTAGCTCAAGGGAAGTCATATGAAAAACACTACAGCGACCAAAAGGAATGCGGCCTAAAGAATATATGGAAAATGAAAAAAAAAATGATAACTCATAACAGCCGCATGAGAACCGCCGTTAACAAAAACGGGAGAGGAGCCAAAGGTCATGTTTCAACAAAATTCGTACCCTGGATAATAGATAAGAAAGCCTGTAAACAACATGGAAAAAGGAGTATTGCTTATTAGATGAAACGAACCGCAAGAGCAAGCAGAGGATCACGTCCGATGCAAGACATAAATACTACAATGGGGGAAGTAATAATAAAATCAAGGAAAGTATGCGGTTCCGGGAGGGAAAAGTTCCCGATAATGACCATGCAATGGCGGAAATAAAAAGGATAAACCTTATCCAAAAGATCAAACAAGAAATAAAATCTGGAAGTACAGATCTACGTTCCTTCCCAAGAAACTTTATGTCAAATCCAACAGGGTAAGCAGAAGCTCAGGCTACGAGCCTAGGCACGTGCCTACCTACCGAACAGTAGATAAAAGTTAATGCTCACGCATGCAAGAATAGTAAAACCTTCGCTATAAATACGGGAAGTAAGAAAGATGGAAAGGCAGAAAAAGCAAGAAAGAAGGAACAATTCCTTAACACCAAAAAACTTTGCATAAAAACTCACTCGCAGAAAATTTTGAAAGCACTTCGAAAGAAGTTGAAGATGTTATTCAGAAGAAGAGTACGATCGTACATAGTGCAACAGGAATACAACCCGTATTCAACAACAACACGTTAATCACCTACGGTCGTTTCCAAAAAACTTATGTATCGCCTAAACATTTACCCCCAAGATGGAAAAACGGAAGCGAAATTCAAAATCCAACCAGGTACTGCAATAACTAAAACCTGTTTTTAAATGACTACTAATAACAATTAGTCATTCTAAAATGACGACTAATAATCCACTACCACAATCCTTCACAACACTCCTTCACCCAAAACCCATTCCATGGAAGATTTTGAGAGCCTGTTGGGCCATAATGGTAAATTCCGAGGCGGGAGTTTATCCCAATTAGACTCCCATTAGCTATTTGGAAACTTAAAAATGCAGGCACTCCCTCGCTAACCTTGGTATTCACCATGGGAAGGAGGGACGATGGCAAGGGGAATGGTGTCGAAGAGAGTGATAGGATGTGGAAAGGGGTGGGTCCTTAGGGAAGGGCAAGAAAGGAGGTTAGGGGCAATGCAATGCATAAAGCGGCCTCTAATTAACAAGAAGCTTCCCTTACAACGGCAAGCAACAAAGGATGAAAACTATGCTTTTATTCTTTTGTTGTTGCAGCTCGGCCCGCAAGCAAGAGTATGGTCTACCAATCCAGGCAGATCGGGTTGGAAAGCCTTACCACCACGCAGAGGGGCGGATTCATCCGGAGAATTCCTGAATGGACTTGTTCAGTTGCTGTATCCGCTACAACATTGTAAGCTCGTCGCTAAAAGAAAGAATAACGCACGAGGAGAACATTCTAGCCCTTGAAGGAAAAATTACGAGCCCCACAATTCCGCAGGAAATCCCGTCAGGAGAGTACGACAGCTCCGCGAGGAAGTAACCTGCTGGGAAATCATTCAAGAAAAGGATAGCAGACAAGAAGAGGATTCTAGCCCTTCAGCAGAAAGGCACAATATCCGTAAACATAACCTCCGCACCGAAAAGCCCAAGGGAAAACTACAACAACCGTAAAGAAACATTCCGCAAGGAATCCCTTCAAGGACGAAGATTACAACTATAACAAATATGACACTATGCTACGGATGACCTCTAGAACAGACTTCCGCAAGCGTCATAAAGCCCACTACGGGAACGTTTTAAGAAGTATAACTTCAACAAAAAATGATGTCCGTCATCAAAACATTCCTGGAAAGATATGAATTCAGCAGGCATAAAACTCGGATAATAACAAAAGAACTGCACACAAGGGGTAAGAGCAGTTGGCTATAGAAGATATGTACAATGTATTTGGTTTTATCTATTTTATAATGTATTTTGAAAAATGTCAAATGAATAAAAAAGTGAAGATTAGCTACCTTCATTGTTTTATTTTTTCAATAATTTTATTTTATTAAGTGCATAAGACGCGCAAGCACACGATTGGGCACGACCCAAAGAACGTTATTCTCGAATAACAAAAGATATGTTATCCCGTATAACAAAAAGGTGAACAATAAAAGCCACTAAAGTAAATAAGAGGTATTGCAAGCCCAGGACTAGGAGAATAACCCAAAAGTATTCAACAAAGACTATTACAACATGCATATCAGTATGACATTAAGATAATAGCACTGCACAAATTAAAACGACGTGCAAAAAAACCATAAAAAAAAAAAAAAAAAAAAAAAAAAAAAAGTTGCACGCAACCATGATAAATATTCAAGGACATAATTCAAAAATATTGGAATATTGTTCAAACATTACAAGCATCTAAACATAAACAAACTAGCTCCGCTCCAGGCCAGTCTCACTCACTTCTGGTTAGAGCAAAGCAGAAGGGGTCTCACTCACCCCATGGTGCGGATCATCTGCACCACCAATCAGAACACAAGTTTCACCAAAATCATAATCATCGATGGAAAGGGACCCAACATAAATGGTGGAAACAACTGCCAATGGCAAGGAAGTGGTAGGAACCATAGCCAACTCGCTACTTGAAAGCACTTTACACCCATAATATTCCGAGCGGACAAAGGATCACCTAAAGAGTTATAAACATCAGCAACCGCAGACCGATGAGTAGCAAGATGCTTCCTAAAGTGATCAACCCTTTTCTGAACAACTCCTAAAGAACGGGACAATGAGACAGTGCCAACAACAGCGTTAGTCTCCCTATCATAAACAGGAACTACAAGTTGTTCAAGATCAGGCTGTAACTCGGCAATCCCGGAAGCATCCGCACGCGGTCCCTCAACATGAAGAAGATCCATAATATCCGCAATGCTGGAATCCTTATGAGACTTAAGAGCGGCAAGCAAGGAAAACTCTACATCACTAAGGGCCTGCATGGCGGAAAGGTAGTCTGTTTCTGTGGAAGGGTTATGCACATCAAGGTCTGAAAAGCTCTCTTTACTCCTTACCGTGACAAATACCTGCCGCTAAGCCATCTTGCATGCCTTTCTCAATGGCACGACTGATAACTGTCGCCAGAGCCGCAGAATACTCCAGAGAATTCAGGCACTTGAACATAACAAGCTTCATAGCACAAGTCAATAGCCAGCGGCAACTACCGAATCAATCTTCTTCGTAATCGTAGCTGATTGCATATCTTGATTTTTACAAAACTCTTCCTTTAAGGCATCAAAGGAAGGGATCTGACTACGAAGCTCGGAACATGAAGCTTCCAAAGTATGTATCTACAAGAGCAGAAGGTAAATAAAACAAAGTTAAAAGATAACAGCAAAATAAGTAAGCGGAAAAATTGGTCAAAAAATAAAGCTGCATTCCTGGCCCGAAAGATTAGCATTCTGTGATTTAATCACAGCAACCTCGGCCCTCAAAATGGATAGTTTATGATCTTTCTCACTAACAGACGACCGAAGGGCCTCCAACTCCATCCGGAGAGAATCCCGTTCCCGATCAAGGGCAGAATTTTGACCTCTCAAAGAGCGAACTTCAACAGCAAGTGGGGCTTCGGAAGCCCCCATACCAGGAGCCCGCTCCTCAGAAGACATTGCCTTCGCAGCTTCAGCTTTTAGGATTGCAATCTCCTCTTCCTTCTCCTTTAGCGAAATTGACAGACGCTTCCTCTCCATCACATTATACTCCAAGCGCATACGCACTTCAACATTAAAGCATACTTGGCGAGCCGTCCCAAAATTGAACTCCGCAAAAAAACGATCATAGTCCATCTCACGGATTGAAGAAAAGAAGGCAAGAGGAGCAAACTCATCAACCATACCGCGACACTCGTCAGAATTATCAAGAAGAGAGTTTTTGGCCACATCCCACTTCGGAACGTAAGCACCAGATGAAGAGCTAGAGTCTGTATCAGCAACAAATAACCCAACTGTGGGTGTAATACCAAGGGCAAAGTAAAAGATCTCACAATGAGAAACCTTGGCAGCTCCGATGACTGAAAGTTGTGATATGTTAATACGATAATAATCAAGAATGGCTACGAGGAAAACAGACAAGGGAAGACGGAAATTGGCGTATTCAAAAAATCGGGTATACACACCAATTTTTCCATCCGGCGCCTGCAGAATGGTCTTGTTAGGGCCAGGTAATTCCGGGTGAACGAACGGTGGAATAGAATATTTATCACAAAAATGGTCAAGTGCCCCTTGTGAAAGTTTAGATTTAGCATGTGTAATGGTAACCATAATGGAAGCAAAAAGTATTAGACCCTAACCTGGAAAAAAGGAAGAACCTGGAGGGCAGGAGCAGCCCAAGAAAGACAGATCGAAAGTCAAAAGAAGTATTGCTTGCAAGTGAAGAACAACAAAAGGAAAAATATGATACCAGGAACTATGAAGGGTATTTATACAAACGGAACGTTGGCTTTCAAGAAAACCCTAAGGAAAGACACGCGTCAAAAAATAATCTGATCTAACGATCAAAATTGAAAGACAAAGATAAGGGTAATAGCAGGACGGATGGCCCACTGGATCAAATCAACCAGAACATGCAAAGCCCAGAATTGTCCATGTTGCACGGTACACATACCAAGAAGGAAAGCGTCATGAAGACGCTTCAAAGGTACGGAAGAGAAACTGCCTAGTTACCTTAAGTCTAGTAACATTCACCGCACGCGACAAACAACCGCACGCAATGAATATACTAGACTGGGGGGACTTGATGACGTATACCACGTATAGTAGGCCTACTGGGCCTAACTCGTGCTATATACATACTGGGCCTAGGCCTAACAACGAAACAACTATGACTATTGGATCAACAATAAGCCTAATAACAAAATTGGCTATGGTCCAGACTCAAAGACGCACGCAGGATGCTTAGCGGACCAAACCTCTGGCCGCGGAAGGCATCCTGTGTCCGCATCCGCGATTACCACGGGACCTTGCCCGAAAAGGGCCCCACTCCGGCCACTAACTTTTATATGCGAGTCATTATGAAACCCTAGTGGTAAGCCTCGCCTATAAAAGGGGTTCTAAACCCCTCACAAGGTACAACTTTTTCTCTCATAATAACACATACACTCTTATTATCTCTGACAAGAATGCGTACTTACTCTCACGCCAGAGTTTAATCGTGGGGTCCGTCTCCACGGTAAGGCTAACGGTTTACTCTTACTTGTGCAGGGATTAAGTCAATCACTTGGATTAGTACAAGATTAGCCCATCAACAGCTTGTTAGCCCAATCCAACAAGCATCACAAATACTCATCATAACCCGTCACACTTTTTGTACTAACAGTGACGCTAGTCAACTTCATCTACACTACGAGAAACTTTGCTCTCATTGCCGACAGGGACGGAACCAGGACCAAATATGACCAAGTGCATAAAAAATTTTGAACCGTAATATTAGAAACACATTTCAGTGGACCAGATGCATTTAAGATGCATTAAAGAAAAATCGATGTTTTTTTTTAAAAAATTAACATTGAATTGAAAAAATTCATGGGGTTCCTGACTTCCCAGGAACTCGCGGAAACCCCCTAGTTTTGTCCTGATTGCAGATACTCTCACTAACCGGTCTAAACAAAGTTTAAACATTGTATCATAGTTTGTATGGGTAAGGATCCAGTGATAAGAAAACTTAGAATGAGAAGAATG
The DNA here is from genome assembly GCA_019973895.1 of Chrysanthemum seticuspe. NCBI lineage: Eukaryota > Viridiplantae > Streptophyta > Magnoliopsida > Asterales > Asteraceae > Chrysanthemum > Chrysanthemum seticuspe. The sequence continues at coordinate 322,465,443 of BPTQ01000006.1, forward strand.
AGAAATAACTATAATCACATATTTGAGATGCATCGACTTGAATTAGATGCATCTATATTCATTTAGATGCATCACAATTAGTTTCAAAAGTGATTTTGAAATGAAAACGATGCAAATTAGTACAAGCAATAAATTTGACCCGAAGAGGACGAAAAATACATAGGATTCGTCTAACTTGATGAAATGAATCTAATATATGTATATGCATCTAATTTTTTTGCTAGAAATCTAAAAATTTGGAATGCATCTAATCAAATTGATGCATCTATAATGTGTAGTTATATTTATTTATTATCCTTCTTATTTTAAGAAATATTCTCATTTGATCCTTAGTCTAGTTTGTATAACTAAATATCAAACGTGCCGTTAATTATTAGAAATGGCATTAGAGATACGAGTAGAATTAAATTGAAAAGGAAATTAGCCCACTTTTTACTCATTTGCGTAAACATATATTCTACTTGTCCGAAAGTTTTTACCGATAGGATTTCTCTTAATTTCGGGTATTTTTAGTAGAGTTTTGTTGATGCATGTCATTAGTGCACATGCTAATGACCTAAGTTGAACATGAAACTTGCAACAATGGAAGAATCATACACGTTTTATTCCCTGGTTTGCATCGACTTTCAAACTTGGCTTTGTTTTACCTTTACGCAATGGTGAAACTTAAGCATTTTAGTTGGGGGCCGAAATCATTCCAAATTTCCAACCTAAAATGTAACTTTAGTGTTGAAGAAAATACACATATACTATACGGTGGCAATGCGGGTCGGTTTCACGTTGGCGGGATCGGATTGACAGGTTGGCGGGTCAGAAAATCCAACCCGGACTTGACCCATTTTATCGGATCAGCTATGTCAATCCTAACATGTTTACATATAACCCGAACCTCACCCATTTAACCCGCATATATACTTGGGTTGGCAAGTTAAATAGGTTAAACGGGTTTTGGGTTGACCATTTAACCCATTTTTTATATAAAAATTGGCACATTACACAAGTTAAACACGTTAAACGGGTTTGTTGGTCGACCCGTTTAACCCCACGAAAAAAATATTAAACGGGTCGGCGAGTCGACCGGCTTAATTCATTCCTAACCCGAACCTGACCTGTTTAATAAACGGGTTAGATTGGTCGACCTAAACCCGACCCGAAATCTATTTAGACTCAACCCGAATCTGTTAATTTTCGTGTCTGTTTCAAGTCAGGTTTCGTATCAGGTCAGAAATTGACACCCCTATACTATAGTACGTCAACTTATTTCCATGTATGACCATTAAAAATTTAAGAATATGATAGTATACATGACAAAAAATCACAAAACCTTCTTATAAAAGAAAAAGATTAAAATGACAGAGTGACAATATATGTCGAAACATAAGAGAGTTGAAGAAACAAAATTCTAACTGGGTATAAAAAACACGATCGGCAAAATAACAAAAAGAACACGAAATTAGCATAGACAATAAAACATCTCTTGGAAAGTAACACGAAACACTTCGACTTGTTTCCCATTGACATAATGATATCCATTATGTTTTCTTATTACTGAGACTTTTTTTATGAGGTTTGATTGTTTGTTTACAAAACTTTCATAAACTTATAATTTAAAAGTATATATACTAAAATGGATCCTTCGACTTATCGCCTACAAAAAAACAAGGGTCCTTATTGCTTATTGAAATTTTAGAGCCTATGCATATTATTTGAAGCTAAAATATTTGATCTTTTCAAATTTATTGCACTCACATCGCGAGACTTTATGGACTAAGAGCTCTGGATCCGAGTCTTGACTTGTGCTCACTCCAGTTGGTGCCCCACTAGGCCAGGAGAGTTGTCAGAGTTATTCCTTGTGGGGTGGACAATGCCTGATGCCAAAAAGCATCCGGGATCAGGGTGTTCCCGTCAATATACACATTTTTTTTTGAAATGTATAACGGTTTTCGTGTGTATTCTCTAGGATGCTTTTGCTCTATTATTATGGTACGTCAAGGTTTCTCTAGTCTCGTACTCTCGTATACTATCAATGTCATTTGTGGGCTTTGTTTGTATGGATTTTCATCGTATAGTCCATTGGGCTAGTTGAATATAGACTCGAACATACGTACATCATTACTGTGAATCTTTGATCATGTGAAGTAGGTCTAGAAGTATAGAACGTTATTGAAATGTGTATGAGCAATAAACGGCTTAAGTTGGTTGCGCAATAAGCTTTACGATACACTATAAACTAGGAAAGTATCGCTAAAATTCAATTGATTAAAACAAAAGCGTTTTGCTAACAACAGTCCGTAGTTTAAGCTTATCTTAAATAACAATGTTTCCAAATATGAACTCATAATTTCTATAAACACATGATTTCAACACATATAATTAAGGTAAGTGAGTTTTAATAAAATATGTATTAATGTCAAGTGAGTTCGTGTTTGGAAATATTATTAATTAAGATAAACTTAAACAATACCCATTAAGTTGTTGTTAACAAAACCTTAAAAGAATTAACCAAATTAGTCCCCAAGTCAAAAAGAAAAAAGAAAAAAGAAAGAAAGAAAGAAAAACACTATACATTGAGCTTTCAGCAGTTTACTTGTGTTAACTCCTAGAATAAATATGGGGCATTTACATATATCCCTACATACACACTCATATTTACATATTTCCCCAAACAGTGCTTTAACAAGCTTGTACACATGCATAAAAAACTTGTGTTTAAGAAAATATGTAAATATAGGTGTGTATGTGGGGATATATGAAAATCCCCCAATAAATATTAATACATAGTCTAGTAACTTTTTTACATCATTTACTGTATTAGTCAATTGTTGGTAAACTATTAAGCATGTTAATTTTTACTACAAGATCAAGAAACTGATCTTAATCAACAACCAAAAACCAAACCAATATCCACCACCGCTAATCAGGTATGGATTTATTATCTACTTTGATAATAATTCTATTACAATAATTCAGCGAAACACTGAATGAAACAAGATTATACAACACAAGATTGTGAGAGAAGATTTAGAGAGATGAATATCTTTCTTGATAGAGAAAATTGAAAACGATAGTTTGATATATGAGATAACCCTGGGTTTTTTTTCTTTGTGTAGCCCCGATCATGGAACTTTGAGACTTGAGCATATCCAGTCCTCCAACAATCCAAGTGTTGCTAAACTTCAACTTAAGATGAGAACTAGAACAAACTACAAAGAGAAAATGACATAATCAGACCCTCAAATATAATCAGAATAAGATTAGTGTTTCTTTAACACTCTCCCTTAATCTTATTCTGAAACATGTCAATAAGCTGCAATTTTAAGCACAACTTATTATGCTAATTTGTATCCAACCCTTTAGATAGAATATCTGCTGTCTAATTAACAGTATCTATTTTTATAGTTTCAATAACTCCAAAAATCACTTTTTCTCTAACAAAGTGTAAACCAATTTCTAAGTGCTTAGTTCTTTCATGGAATATTGGGTTGGCAGCCATTTTAATTATTGAATTATTGTCACAGAATACCTTAACTGGTAAAAGATTAAAAACTCTTAAATCTTTTAAAATTTTTAAGATCCAAATGATCTCATAAGTCTTAGAAGCAAGAGCTTTATCAATATATCTCGCCCAGTCTACATCTGAATATGCCATAAGGTCAATACCAGATGCATAACTTTTAAAGACATTTATAGCCATAGCTGGTGAGCCTTTGAAATATGTGATAACCTTTAGAGTAGTTTCCAGATGAGATTTTAGAGGACTATGCATAAACTAACTAAGACATGAAACAATATAAGCAATATTTGTTCTAGTGGTATTACCAATTAATAAATGATAATTTGTAACATTTTTAAGTTTAGGATCACTAGCAGATGGTTTACCAGATAAAGCAACATTTGGTTGCATAGGAATGAGAGAAGGTAAATTCCAGTGAGCAAACCAAATTCAGAAATAAGATCAAGAAAATATTTTCTTTGTGTTAAACATAAACCATCATTAGTTTCTAACACTTCAATGTCAAGAAACTACTTCAACTTACCAAGATCTTTAATCATAAATGTTGGGAATAATCCGTTACCACGGATAGTTGTGGTTTACACTGCTCTGTTTAACACTAGCAGTGGAAACGTATTCCCACTGCCAGTACATGGTTACCACTGCTATCAGTTTGTGATAAGGTTAACGCGTCTAGATAAGTATAGAATAGATCTTGTGTATATTCTATTATGTTAGCTTTATACTTATCTTGTAAAGGACTCCTTGTTGTATAAAAGGAGGTCCTAGGTCATTGTATTAGGTACTTGTTAATTACCTACGTATTACTCACAAAAGCTTCAAGGTGTAACCCTAGTGATAAGCTAAGATCACTCGTATTATTCTTTAGTAATATTGGAGCTTAAGTTTTGTGTTTAATATGTGTTTATATACATTACATCATACAATCCATCTTCTAAGTATTACTAAGCAAATTCCGCGTGCTTAATATTATACAAAATATCATTGACACAAGGTGTGTGTCCAGATCCATCAAGTGGTATCAGAGCGAAGGTTCTGATATTTTGTTTTAGAAGATCCAAGGAATAAGCTTAACCTACTCACTCAATTCAATGGAGATGGAAAACAGCCAATCAAACTCATCTTCTACTCCAAGACTTCCTAAGCTCAAACTTAATGAGTTTGAGATGTGGAGGATACTGATTGAGCAATACTTCCTCATACAGGACTATGCTCTATGGGAGATCATTCAAATTGGTGATTCTTTCAAACCTGTGACTAGTACTACAAAGATTGGTGACACAGATGTTGTGAAAGTTTCTGTGCCTGAATCTAATGCTGAAAAGGCACAAAAGAAGAATGATCTTAAAGCTAGAAGTTTGTTGCTGATGACTCTTCCTAGAGACCAGATCATTGCATTCAGCAAGTTCAAGACTGCTAAAGAACTGTTTGAAGAGATTTGCTCAGTGTTTGGTGGTAATGATGCTACAAACAAGACACAAAAGACATTGTTGAAGCAAAGTTATGAAAACTTCACTACTTCAAGCAATGACTCACTTGATAGCATTTTCACCAAACTTCAGAAGATTGTTACACAACTAACTGTGTTTGGCATTGAGGTAGAAAAGGAAGACCTCAATTTGAAGTTTCTAAGAAGTTTGCCTTCAGAGTTTCAAACCAATGTAACTGTCTGGGAAAACAAATCAGACATAGAAACAATGAAGCTCAATGACCTTTACAACAACTTCAAACTTATTGAGCAAAGGTTGAAGAAGGCAGGGAAACTTGGTACAAGCTCTAGTAGCTTGGCATTGTTGTCAACCTCTGTTGACAGTGATGATTCTGAAGATGAAAGTGATGATGATATTGCCACTGCAGGTTCTAAAGTTTCCACTGGTAATGTTAATGTTACCACTGCAGGTTCAAAGAAGAAGGTTGCTAGTATTGGAGATCCCACCTTTTATGCTTTCATCTCAACACAAGTTGATGGCTCTGTCTTAATTCATGAAGACATAGAGCAAATTGATGAAGATGACTTGGAGGAGATGGATATAAAATGGCAGATAGCTCTTCTTAGCATGAGGGCTAAGAAATTATACAATAAGACTGGAGAGCCTATCCACATAAATGGTGATGATACTGTAGGCTTTGACAAGAAGAAAGTGGAGTGCTTTAACTGCCACAAGTTTGGACATTTTGCTAGAGAATGTAGAAGACCAAGGACAACAGGTCCACTTGGTACAAGCAAAAGAAGGGACCAACTGTGGAAGAACCAAAGGCAATGTTGGCTATTGATGGTGTGAGCTATGATTGGAGTTTCATGGCTGATGATCTTGAAGAAGAACATCCAGATGTTGCTCTTGTTTCTACTGAAGTTGCTCTCATGGCTTTCTCTGACTCTGAGGTACAAAACTCTGAATGTTGCTCTAAAACATGTAGGGCTGCTAGAGAAGTTGAAAGACTTAATGATTTATATTCTAATGAAAGACAAGAGTTATATACTGCTAATTATACTGTGTCTAATCTTAGGAGAGCCATGACAGTTTTAGAAAAACAAATAGAGCACTTTCAAGAAAATGAGTCAAAATATAGTGATGATATGATTCTTCTTAGAAGAGAGTTAGATCATACAAAAGCTGTGAATGAAGCATACCAAACAGAGCTTGAAAAACTTCAAAAGAAAAATGAAAATGTCAATTTAACTTTAGACACATGTTATCATTAGTCTAAGTCAATTGATAAAATTTGGAATGCTCAAGTTTATAGTAAAGCTAAGTCTGGTATGGGTTATAATACAGTGCCTCCACCACTAAGAGGTGTTCCATCACCTCCAGGTATAGATTTAGCTCATACAGGCTTGGAAGATTTTAAGGAACTTGTAAGAGAATATGGTCCTTTAAAGGACACTAAGGTGAAAAGTGAGAAAGATGTTAAGCTTGATAATGATGTTTTTGAGAGTGCTAGTGACTCATCTGTTATTGATGAGAATGTTAAAAAGAATGTAGAGGCTTCTATCCCAAAAGTTGTTAATACTTTTACAGAGGAACCTAGGAAACCAATTAATAAACCTAGACAAACTGTAAGGTATGCTGAGATGTATAGGAACAAGCCTACAGCTCCTAGGGGTAACCAGAGGAGTTGGAATCATGTTAAATCTCAACAACTAGGTAGTGATTTTGTAATGTACAATAAGGCATGCTATATCTGTGGTAGTTTTGATCATTTACATGCTTATTGTGACTATCATAATGGGAGAAGGGAAGTCCATGGGAATAAAAGGGTGGAGACTAACAGGTTTCAACATAATGTACACCCTAACACACATTGCAAAATGGTCCCAAGAGCAGTTCAACTTAGAAGTGGCCTCAAAACTTTTGCCATTGCAAAAACTGTTAACACTGCTCATCCTAAGTCACCTGTTAAAAGTGCAAACTACAAAACAACTTTTGCAAAATCTGCACAAACAGGGAAAGAAACCTTTCAAGCTAAAAAGGTTAATTATAATCAACAGTGGGTGCCTAAAAAGAAACCAGCAGTTACCACTGCTCATTCAAAAGTTACCACTGCATGGGTTATAAACAAGAAAAGGGGGAACATGGGCAATGTTGTGAAGGCCTCAGCACGTTGAGAATGGAAACCTAAATGAAATACCTCTCCAACCAATCCCAATGGTGTATTAATGACCTTTGATAGATTTAACTATATTGATACACGAGGCAGATCCAAGTCAATCATGGCTTGGGTCCCCAAAAGAAACTAACTCTTTACTCTTATGTGCAGGAACATCCAAGGACAAAAAGATCAGATCAAGGATATTCAGATAGTGGGTGTTCAAGGCACATGACTGGCAACAAGTCCTATCTTTCTGATTTTGAGCATTATGATGGACAGTATGTCAGTTTTGGAGGTGGAGTAAATGGAAAAGTTGCTGGTAAAGGTGTTATCAAAACTGGTAACTTGGACTTTGAACCTGTGTACTATGTAAAAGAGCTAAAGTATAATCTTTTTAGTATGTCACAAATGTGTGACAAAATGAACAATGTTCTTTTTACCAAAGATATGTGCTTTATTCTCTCTAAGGATTTTAAGATGCCTGATGAAAGTCAGATTCTTCTTAAAATTCCTAGAAAAGGCAATCTCTATAGCTTTGATATGAACAACATTGTAGCTAAAGATGATTATGCTTGCTTGCTTGCAAAGGCCACAGTGGATGAATCCATGTTATGGCACAGAAGACTTGGTCATGTTAACTTCAAAACCATTAACAAGATTGTCAAAGATGGTTTGGTGAGAGGCTTACCTCAGAAAAGATTTGAAAATGATCAAACCTGTGTGGCTTGTCTTAAAAGCAAAAAACACAGAGCTTCTTACAGGTCAAAGTTGGTTAACTCTATTGCTCACCCACTTCAAATGTTACATATGGACCTATTTGGTCCTACATCAGTGAGCAGCTTGAATCTTAAGAAATATTATCTAGTGGTAACTGATGATTTCAGCATGTTTACATAGGTTTTCTTTCTTGGAACCAAGGATGAAACTACAGGCATTCTCAAGATCTTTATCACAGAAGTAGAAAACCAATATGATATGAAAGTTAAAATCATTAGGTGTGACAATGGAACATAATTCAAGAATAGAGTTATGGATGAGTTTTGCAGAGATAAAGGTATTAAAAGAGAATTTAGTGTGGCTAGAACTCCTCAACAAAATGGTGTTGCTGAGAGGAGGAACATGACACTAATAGAAGCTGCTAGAACCATGTTGGCCGATTCTAAATTGCCAATCACTTTTTGGGCTGAAGCAGTTAACACTACATGTTATGTGCAAAACAGCGTTTTAGTGGTAATGACAAAGAACAAGACACCTTATGAATTGTTTAGGGGTAGACCACCTATCCTTGACTTCATGAGACCCTTTGGGTGTCATGTATCTATTCTCAATACCATAGATTATCTGGGCAAGTTTGATGAAAAGGCTGATGAAGAGTATTTTGTTGGGTATTCCATGGTTAGTAAAGCTTTCAGAGTATTCAACTTAAGAACCCAAAAGATTGAAGAGAATCTGCATGTTGAGTTCCTGGAAAACAAAGTAAATGTCAAAGGAACTGGTCCAGAAAGGCTGTTTGATCTTGATACTCTAACAAATACTATGAATTATGTGCCTGTTTCTACAGGAACATCTTCTTCTGATTTTGCAGGTTCAGAAGAGTTTCTTGATGACGATGAACCAAGCAAGGATAATGCAAATGATCAAGATGAATTCAGTCTACCTCTTTGGGACTATGCAGATAATGATGATTTACCAAAAACTGGAAATACTCACCCTTCTAGTGATCTGGGAGGAAGTAGCAACTTGAATGCTGAAAATTCTGAAAGCAGTGGAAATATAGGTTCCACTGCTAGGCAAAATGTTTCCACTGCAACATCAGATGTGGAAATTACAACTCCAGTTATAGAGGAAGCTCAAGCCAATGATGTTGAAATCTCAAATATGCCAAGAGAGATTGCAGTTCCTCAGACTCCCCACACTTCTATTCATAAATCACATCCTCTAGAAAATGTGATTGGGGATGTCTATTCACCTGTGAAGACTAGAAGACAAACTAAGCTGCCTGATGTCCATGGATTCATTAGTAAAATATATGAGTCTAAGATTCATGAAGGCAAGAATGAATGTCCCTTTATGTGTTTTCTGTCACAAATGGAGCCAAAGAATGTCTACAAGGCATTTGAAGATGAAAGTTGGGTGGAAGCAATGCAAGAAGAGTTGCTCCAATTTAAGCTTCAAAAGGTTTGGGTGCTTTGTGATTTGCCTTCTGGCAATAAGGTAATAGGTACTAAATGGGTGTTCAGAAACAAGAAAGATGAAAGAGGAATTGTTATCAGAAACAAAGCAAGGCTTGTGGCTCAAGGATATACTCAAGAGGAGGGTATTGACTATGAAGAAGTGTTTGCCCCAGTTGCACGAATTGAAGCAATCAGGCTGTTCTTAGCCTATGCATCCTTTATAGGCTTTAAAGTTTATCAAATGGATGTGAAGAGTGCTTTTCTATATGGGCAGATTGATGAGGAGGTTTATGTCTCACAACCTCCAGGCTTTGAAGACCCTGAATATCCTAACAAAATCTACAGGGTAGTTAAAGCTTTGTATGGCTTGCATCAGGCACCAAGGAAATGGTATGAAACCTTAACCACTTATCTTCTTACTAATGGGTTTCATAGAGGCAGAGTAGATAAAACTTTGTTCAACAAGAAAGACAAGAATGATATCTTGCTTGTTCAAGTGTATGTCGATGATATCATTTTTGGATCTACCAAGATTGAGATGTGCAAAGAATTTGAGAAATTGATGAAAGAAGAATTTCAGATGAGTTCTATGGGTGAACTCACATTCTTTTTGGGACTTCAAGTACTACAGAAGCCAGATGGTATTTTCATTAATCAAGATAAATATGTGGCTGAGATACTAAGGAAGTTCAAGTTCACTGATGCAAAGTCATCCAGCACCCCTGCAGACAAGACTACACATCTACTTCTGAAGGAAAATAGTGGTGAAGCTGTTGATGTGCACATGTACAGGTCTATGATTGGTTCTTTGATGTATCTTACATCATCTAGACCAGATATCATGTTTGCAGTGTGTGCCTGTGCAAGGTTTCAAGTTACTCCCAAGTTCTCTCATTTGACTGCTGTGAAGAAGATTTTCAGATATCTTAAAGCATTTCCTACTCTGGGATTGTTGTACTCCAGAGATTCTCCTCTAGATCTGGTTACTTACTCAGATAGTGATTATGTTGGAGCTAGTTTGGATAGAAAATCTACAACTGGTGGATGCCAATTTCTTGGCAACAGGTTAGTGTCATGGCAGTGCAAGAAACAAACTATGGTGGCAAATTCTTCAACTGAGGCAGAGTATGTAGCTGCTGCAAGTTGTTGTGCTCAAGTAATATGGCTTCAGAATCAACTTTTGGACTATGGGTACAATTTCATGAATACCATCATCCATATTGACAATAGCAGTACCATTTGCATCATAAAGAATCCTGTTCAACACACAAAGACCAAACATATTGAAATTAGACACCACTTCATTCGATATTGCTATGAAAAGGGACTAATTCAAGTTGTCAAAATTCATACTGATGACAACTATGCTGATTTATTAACAAAAGGCCTTGATGTGGGAAGATTTCAGTATTTGGTAACAAGTCTTGGAATGCTTAATCCATAAATTTTTTGTTAAAATGATCACTGGTGTTGAGGGGAGGCTGTTGGGTACTGAAATTGTTGTATGAGTTTGTATCACTGGGTATTGGTTTGGTTAAAGGTAACTTTGGTTATTATCAAGTTGGTTATTCCTATCTTTTACAGATACTTAACCAAGCTTGATGGGAGTTGATTTTAAAAGGTGTATATCTGAGATACACAATAAATGGTTATTGATTCAACATGTCTAACACACATAAGAGTCAACTAGTCCAGAGCAAACGGCTACTGGTAAAGACTTGACAAATCCGTTTATGGTTGATAGTTTACCAAAAACTATATGGTTATCAACTCACCATATTCTTTATGATGAAGAGTTGGCTAGTCCATAGCAAACGGCTCATGGTAAAGACATATCAAATCCGTTGATAGCTGGTAGTTTGCTAAAAACTATGATAAGAGCAGTCTTGTTATTACATGATTTTATTTACCACTGCTCTTTGAAATTTTTGTGAAAAATTTACCACTGCTAGTTCACAGTTTCCACTGACAGTGTTATTTTACCACTGTTGTTCTAGCGGTTACAACTGATTGTGTCAGTAATTTATTTTTTACTAGCCGTTGAAAGTAACCACTGATTATCACAAATATATAGGGTTAAGATTTTAAGTAAATTATCTTCTTTCCATATTGTGATAAATACTTTCTAAAGATAATTTTACTTGCGCAACAATTCTAAACCCTAACCCTATATATCTTTCTCTCTCAATTGGCTAGTTATTCTTTCAATTCTTACTGACATAATATCGTTTTTCATCAAAAGTTTCTATGGCACCTTTGAAATTTGCAGATGAGCACAACCTAGTGGCCTACCTACAAAAGTCTAACGAGAAGAGTGGCCCTGTTTTTCATCAGATTGTGGACTTTCTCCATACCACTCATATAAGGTATGCTTTGCTTTTAAATCCCACAATCTATATCTCTCAAATCAAATAGTTTTGGACTTCTGCTCAGTCCATAACAATTGAGAATGGAGATACACATGAAACAGTGGATGCTCTAAGAGCCACTGTGGATGGGGTAACTATTGATGTTACTGAGGCATCCTTGAGGAGAGTACTCCAATTGGATGATCTCAATGGTCTCATCATATTACCTATGTCTGAAATTCATGATACTTTATCATCTATGGGGTATGATACCACTGACAAAAGGGCTACTTTCAAAAAGAGTGGTTGTTGTCCCCAATGGAGATTTTTGATTCATACTTTTTTACATTGTCTAAGTCCAAAGAAAACCTCTTATGAGCAATTTAGTTCAACCATGGCTTATCCTTTGGTTTGTCTAGTTTCTGATAAGATTTTTAACTGGTCAAATTATGTTTTTTCAAGTATGAAAGGCAATGTACAAAGTAAAACAAAATTTTTAATGTATCCAAGGTTTGTGCAAGCAGTGCTAAATGAGTTTCAACTGCAACCTCATACAAATGTTTATAAAATCAGTTGCCTTAAGCGTAAAGTTTTTCAAAATTTGAACAAAGATGGCAATATGATTTTTACACCTCTCCTTCCTCAAATGCTTGCTAAGATTTCAACTGAACAAAACACACCCATAATTAATGTTCCAAACACCTCCAGTTTCAAAAACCTATGAGAGAAGGCCTAAACAGTCAACTCCTCTCATGACAACACAACAAGTTTCTGAACCTTTTGGTCTAGGAACAAGCAGTGGAGGGTCTAGACTTCAACCTAGTCCAACTAGGGAGGAATCTGCACCTATGCCCCATGATTCACCTCTCCCAACAGGTAACACAGTTGGAAGTGATGAGGGCAGTGAGCAACAATTGGAATTGATGGTTTTGTGTACAAAGTTATCCAAGCAGGTTGAATCTCTACAGAAGGACTTGGCAAATGTCAAGAAGCAGTATGCCAAGGATGTTCAACACTTAAAGACAGAGATTCAGACCTTGAAGGAAGAGATTAATGGGTTGAAAAAGCACAAGAAGACTGCAAAGTTGGTGATTTCATCTTCATCCTCACCTACTGATGGTGATTCAGCTGGTTTTGATCATGATTTGGGAAATTTTCCCAAACAGGGGAGGAAAACAGGTTCTGACACTGAGGGGAGGAAAATTGATTTTGAAGATGAAGGAGATACTAGTAAAGGAGCAAAGGAAACTAATACTCAAGAAGAGCAGCTTGAAGATCAAGACATTTTCTGTACTGCCACTGATACAATTTCCACTGCAGAACCAAATATTGCCACTGCAAGTGAAGAAGTTGATAAGCTGAAGACAGACAAAGGTAAAGCAGTTATGGAAGATGTAGAGCAAACTGGAAGTAAGATTTCAAAGAAAAGACAAGTTCAGGTTGATATTGATAGAGAACTTGCTAAGAAGATAGCAGAAGAACAAGTTGCTGAGAAGAAAAGATTGAAAGAAATGGAAGTTGCAAGCTTTTTGGAGGCTAAAAGATTGGATAGAATGGAAAAATATCCTATTTCCACTGTTCAACCTACAATTCTAAGAGAGAAGACTCCAGAGTTTAGTTATGTTCCTTTTGAAGAAGATATTCAGTTCTTGATTGCAAATAATCCTGAGATCAAGAGAAAGGCAATTGACCTTGTAGCTGATGCATCCTTAACTGAAGAACAAAGATCTGCTCAGTTGAAGGATTTTATTATAATGAAGAACAATCAAGCACTTCAAAATGTAATTAGTTCAGTCAAAAAGGGCCAAAAGAATCAAAAGAAACCAAGACAACCTACCAAGGCACAAATTCTTTCATATATGAAGACTTATTGTTGTCATGTTGGTAATTGGAAGAAGCATCAATTCACAGGAATGCCTGATGATCAAGTTGAAAAGGCTTACTACAGAGTTGTAAGACAAGATAAAGCTTTTACTCCAATGGGTTCTGAAGCAGAAGCAAAAAGGTTTCCTAGATTGAAGAGAAAGGCCAAAGTAAGTGATTCTCAAACTGTTAAGAAGACTAAAGTTGATGAAGATCAAACAATGTCTACTGAGAAGGAAATTCCTACAGAGAAATTCACTGAAGAACAATTGACTAGAATGATTGTAATTGAAGAAAGAGATTTTTATCCAGAACCACTGCAAGTTCGACATCCTATTATTGATTGGGAAGTTTTCACTGCTAGCAATTTTGCTCCATCATGGAAGATCACAAGGCTGGGAGGTGATACTTCATCATTTATGACATTTGAAGATCTTATTAAAGCTTTTGACAGAGATGACCTTAATACACTATGGAGGTTAGTTCAAGAAAGGTTTAATGCTCAAGATCTCAAAGATACAAAGGAGATGCAGTTATTGGTGAATCTTAGAAGGCTCTATGAACCAAATGTTGATGATGACTTCTGGAAAACCTTATTCACATGTTTTGGTACTAAATGGTTTTACTATGATTCATGTGAAGTTCATCATGTCTCTACAGCTAATGGAGAAGACTTTTTCATGCTTGCTGAGAAAGAATATCTACTCAGAGCTGGAGCTCTTACAGTAATGTTAAGCTTAACAATAAGAGTTAATGAAGATAATGAGAAGGTCAGAGCATTATTACAAAGGCTTCAAGATCAATGCTCAAGAGCCATACAGAAGTTAAGAAAGAAGTAAAGTGTTTGGTTGAATTCCCAAATCCTTGAAGATAATGCATATTGAAGAAACTTATTGATTTGCAGAGAAATCATAAGTTTAGGGGAGGATTATTGGGAATAATCCGTTACCACGGATAGTTGTGGTTTACACTGCTCTGTTTAACACTAGTAGTGGAAACGTATTCCCACTGCCAGTACATGGTTACCACTGCTATCAGTTTATGATAAGGTTCAACCGTCTAGATAAGTATAGAATAGATCTTGTGTATATTCTATTATGTTAGCTTTATACTTATCTTGTAAAGGACTCCTTGTTTTATAAAAGGAGGTCCTAGGTCATTGTATTAGGTACTTGTTAATTACCTACGTATTACTCACAAAAGCTTCAAGGTGTAACCCTAGTGATAAGCTAAGATCACTTGTATTATTCATTAATAATATTGGAGCTTAAGTTTTGTGTTTAATCTGTGTTTATATACATTACATCATACAATCCATCTTCTAAGTATTACTAAGTAAATTCCGCGTGCTTAATAATATTATACAAAATATCATTGACACAAGGTGTGTGTCCAGATCCATCAATAAACTTTGTTTTAAGAAACTGTTTAACTTTATTAATTTCAAAACTACTATTCTCAGTAATAATAATTCCATCCACATAAACAAGTAACGCAATAAACACATTATCACTAGACTTAGTAAACAAAGAATAGTCACTTTTACCTTGAACAAATCCATTTTCAAGCAAAGCAGAAGTAAGTTTGGCATTCCATTCCCTAGGTACCTGTTTAACCCATATAATGACTTATTCAACTTGCAGACCTTTTTTTCATTAGCATTAAAGTATACATGTGGTAAAGTCATATAAAAAGTATCATTTAAATCACCATAAAAAATGCATTATTAATATCAATTTGATTCAAAGTCAAAATATTTTGCACAACTAAATTGATTAAGCATCTAACAGTTACAATTTTCACAACAGGAGAAAAGGTTTCATCAAAATCAACTCCCTCCATTTGATTGTATCCTTTAGCTACCAACCTAGCTTTAAATCTTTCAATTTCCCCTTCAGACTTATACTTGATTTTAAAAACACATCTACAACCATTTGCCTTTCTCCCAACAGGAAGATCGGTCACTTCCCAAGTATTATTTTTATAAAGAGCATCTATTTCAGCATTCATAGCATCAATCCAGTATATAGAAAACTAGAAGGGGAGTGGGTTGAATAAATTATGGATTTAAATAATAAATTGCAAGAATATAAAAAATAATGGAGATAGTAAATAAGATTTAAAGTAAATAAGTAAAGAATGGAAAAATCAAACCAAGACACAAGTATATATTGTGGTTCGGCTAGGAAGACTCCTTTCCTCGCCCTACTCCACTCTCCGAGTACCCAACTCGAGAGTTTGTAAACACTATGTCAACAAGCTCCTTAACCGGTGGAGAAACTTTACAACGTCGCTTACACTTTTTCGGTACTAAGCTAAATACCGAGTTCTAGTTCGAGGTAGAACCAACCTAACGTCACTTACACTTTATCTGGTACAAAGCTAAATACCGATTTCTAGTTTGAGGCAGAACCAACCTAAGATCTAACTGATCTTTACTCTACAAGGGTGTATGGTAAGTGGTACAATGTATGTATATCAAAATGGTATAAAAATGACAACAACATAATCTAAGTATGTGAATGAAGACTATCAACAAGAAGTTTGTGGCTTGGAAGTCTTGTATGCAAATGTAGTGATCTTCTCTTCAACAAGGAAGTTATTAGATAATCACTAAAATGAATATGTAAGAACAAGTAATGATCAGGGAACTGAGACTATGAAAATATGAAAGTAATGTAAGAAATGTGAGAGAAAAAAGTTAGTAAAAATGACAAAAATGAGCTGCTATTAATAAACAGCGAGTACCAGGTCCCACAGATCCCTTTGAAAGGGATTCGTCCTTCACATTTGAAGGGATCTGTGGTCTGGTTTGACAGACCCGAAATTTGGCAAGATTTTTGGACAAAATCTCTTAAACAATCTTACTAAATATATAAAAGTCAACTCATGATATAGTAAGATTTTGATTTGAACTTTCATGAAAGTAAACTATGCATGATGCCAGGGATGATGTAAAAAATGACTTGACTAGTTTGTAAAATAAATGTGTTTAATAGAATGAAATGTATTTTTAACAAATGTAATTAGACATTGTCTAGTTACCAAAAATGAAGGTGCAAGTGAACTTGGTTTGCTTACTAAAAAAGAAGTGTATAAGTGACTTTAAAAAGAGTTTGTACACTTGTAAAAATAAATTGTATAGTTACATTTTGTAAGTAACTTACTAAAAATATTTTTAGATACAAATGGTTAAATGACTTGGAAAAAACAAGTAATGTGTGGGTTCAAATATATTTGTGAATGCAATATAGAAAATAGGGATAATTGTTTCTAAATGTAACGAAGTTACCACTTTTTGCTAAGTTGTGTATGTATCTATTAATCCTCCTAAACAACACAAACTTTTTACTAATCATACTAATATGTGTAAGGTTTAAGTTTTCCATTTGGTTTTGCTGACGTGGCCATTCTCCCGTTAAGTTTTTGAGCCTTAGGCCCACTCTCGACGGTATTTTTTTTTTTCTTTTTTAATAAATCAAAAGGGATCCCAAATAAAAAACCCCTCACTTTCCCAAACCACCACCACCACCACCACTGATAAAACCACCACAAGTATGTCTTATGCAAATGGCATTCCTCGAGTAATTGGGCAGTACGTTCGACCATTTTGTGATTGTGGGCATTGTTTGACTGTGAAAACGGCGTGGACACCAGAAAATCCAGGAAAAAGGTTTATTGCTTGCCCCGTTTATGTAAGCCCTAATATTTGAATCGGGAATTTTTTGATTGTGTTGATGGGGTTTTGTTGTTTTTTGATGTCTGTGTTTGTTTTTGATTTAATTATAGGATAAGAGAAGAAAGTGTGGTGTGTATCAGTTTTTTGACGAAGATTTACCAAGTGATTACTATAGGCAACTGCTCTTGGATTTGAATGCTATGGTGAGGAGAGGTATTCAAACCATACAGATGCAAGAGCATATTGGTGTGCTAACAATGGAGAAAGCAAGGCTTGTGCAAGAGTTGAATGTCACAAAGTCAAAATTACATTTGTATGACATAATTTTTGTCATTTTGGTTGGGATTTTGTTGGTTCTATGTCTTGTATTAGGTATGAGGATTGGGTAGGATAGTGTATGATAGTGTAGGATTGTATGATATAAATTGTGGTGGTATAGTATTTGTTGTAATGGTATTTGACTCCATAAAGTCAAATACTACTAGTTATTAGCAATGAAAGAATTTGTAGTTTTCTTATATTGATTTTGCAGTTTTCTTATATTTTCAGTTTGCATTTTCATGTATATGCACTTTGTAGTATTTTTACTCAACAAAACAAGAAAGTCAAATTACCAGCTTAAAATTGACTTTAGAAAGTCAATTTACATTGTTCAGTTCCTAGGGTACAAGAGTTTTATTCTAGGGCATTAGAGCCATACATAAACCACCAAGTACAACTAAAACATACTTCTTTTGCCCTTCCCTTTTGAACCACTTGCTGCATCTTTTGGAATTTTGGGAGCAAATGGCTGGATACCAAGTTCAAAAGTTTCTTTATTTGGTAGCCCTAGAACCTTAATCCTAGCATCAAAAGCTTGCTTCGCAATCTGTTTTGGGGTTAACTCTTCAGGTTCAACCTTGATTGAGCTTGCAGCTTTGTCTTTTGGAAAATAGTCATCCCATGGGTTTGTGAAAGATGATGCCTCAGAACTGTCACTACTATCACTACTAGAAATAATTATGATTTCTGCAAAAAAAAAGTTAATAATAAAAATTAAAAAATAAAAATAAAAAATGAATGCTGATGTTTGTAGATACTTGTTTTCTTGTTGGAGCTCATTGCAGTTTAAGATGGTTGAAGTGTTTCTGCTTATGGGTTGATATAGTTGAAGTGTTTCTGCTTATGGTTGAAGTGTTTCGGCTTATAGGTTTATATAGTGGGTATGTCAATATGAAGCAGTGTCAATAGTGCAGTCAAAGTCAGTAAATGTTGAAAAAAACAGTGCATTCAACTTGCAGTTACTTTTTGAAAAAGTAGTGTAAGATTCTCATGCATGTGAATATGAAGCAGTGTGATCGGTGCAGAACCGTCAAGTTTTCTCACGTAAGCTGATCACTTGTGAATGATCAGCCGTAAGGAACTCAAAACAGATTACACACCAATGCAATTTTAAGATCAGGAGAATACAGTGGATTCCCGGGTCGTTAGGTCCCACGGAGGTTGACTGGTGTTTAACACTTGATCAGATGGTAGAATGATCACTAAGGATAGTGATCAGTAAGGATATCGATGGAAAATTACCTAAAGAAAAGATTTGATAATTATAGCGACTTAAATGCAAATTAAGAAAATTAAAAAGTTAAAATCTATTAAATAAACGCTATCACTAATTTTAAACTAATGTTTTTGTGTTTTTATAAAACTAAATAACTTAAATAAACTATCTTAACTAAAACGTAACCTTAAATTATCTAAAAATGTTACTTAAAATGGAAACGTACGTTATTTGCAAAAATTACGCTGGAGCGCAAGCAAAAACGTAAATTTTGTGAAATAAAAGGCCTACGAATGTGAAACTAATTTTCTTACGTACTATATGATAAAAGAAAATTTTAGAAAAAAGATTTATATTTTTTTTGACTTTTATATTTTTTATTATGAATTAATTGAGTTTTTACACTAATTAAATTATTAAAAATACTAAAACTATAGAGAAAAATCTCAACTTTTTACAGAAAATACTTAATACTAATACAAATTTTATAAAAATACTAAACTGGAAAAAGCTACTTGGGATAAGCTAAAAATAAGCTAAAATCTTGTTTAAGCTAAAAGGGACAAAACGTATATAAGAGATATGTTGTGTAAGGTTTTAACGAGAAAGACCCAAGGGCGCAATGGTTACAGGTACCCTTCACTATCACTCTCACAAAAGGGGGAGGTCTCAGGTTCGAGCCTGCCTACCCCCTTTTTGCTTTTTATTTTTTTTTTCGATTTTCTTTTTACAGATCCATTAAGCACATGAAGTTAAGCATTTTTTCTAACTATGATTTCTTCTGAAAATGACTAATAAGCTCTCAAATAAGCTAAAGTTGTACTACAGTTTACTTTACAAACTGAAATAAGCAAAAGTTAAGTTGAAAATACTATTGAGCTAAACAATAAGCTCAAATACAATGGAAATAAGCTCTACTACTGTAATTTAGCTATTTTCACAACTGAATAAGCACAAGAACTAGGAATAAGCACTTAAAAATTCAAATAAGCACTTAACTGGTTACACAGTACATCTTTGGGTTTTCTAGATACTTTTAAGCTAATTTTAAGAACTGAATTAAGCTGAGAAATGAAATTGAGAACTTGGACCAACAAGTAGACCAGCTGAGCTCTCTAAAAAGCTATTTTACAAAGATTATTTTACATTAATAAGCTCTTTAGGAGCTTTTGAAAATCTGGTGAACATTAACTAACTGGTAAACTAAGTAAAAATGGACAGAGATAGAATAAGCTAGCAGCCTAACCAAATAAGCTAAAATTTGAAAAACTAGACTTGGAACCTTTAAAGGGCTATGTGAGATTATCAAAAAGCTAAATTACACAGTATTAAGTTAACTAATAAGCTATATTAGGACTTATGAAGATCTTGTGAAAACTGAGTAATGACTCAAGTGTACTCTGAGAAAAATGGGACAATTTAAAAAGCACTAGCAGGCCTGTCAAATAAGCTAGGAAGCTAATTTTTAAGCTTGGGGCCTTAAGTTGGCCTGGTTAACTTTCTAATAAAACAATTTTTACAAGATTTGACCAAAGATTAAGCTCTGTGTGAGCTTTTGAATGAGCTTATGAATCTGATGCACAGGGCAGTACTCAGACATGTTTTGACTTTTCAGTTTACACTAATTCTTTGACTTTTATGAGCTTGAGATTGATTATTATGACTGAACATGTTATATTAAGCTATATGGGAATTATCTTAAGCTAAAGCATCAAGTTACAAGCTAATGTTATGAGTTTTACAAACTAAAATTCTCACAGTGAACTGCACTAGGAATTTTAATACTAATCTTGACTTTTTAACTAAAGATAACTAGATTTTTTTGACTTGAGTGAGTTATTAAGTGCTAAAGGAACACAGAACAATAACAAAGATCAACTCAAACTGCTTCTATCACAGATTAGCATGCAATTCCAAACACCCTTCAATGAGACTGTTATGAAGCTCTTTATACTAAAACAAGCTTTTAAACTTAAACAAGCTACTAATTAACTGATTTTAACTATATCAAAACAAAATTCAACTAGAATTAACAAATTTGAAACACTTAGACTAAAGATACAAGTTTTGGAGAAAATTCTTACAAAATGAGTCAAAGCTTAAAGTGGAGAACCAAGGTCTGAGCATACACCTATTGCTTCCCAAGAAGCTCTAAACCCATAAGCATTCTAAATCCAGCTCTGCTTCAGTCTTGAATAGTATTGCACTTGACTTTTTATTTTTCACCTATTTTATTAATATTTTTGAGAATATTTGAGTTTTGAATACAAACTGAGTTCAAAAGTTCTTAAAGCTTATAAAAGCTTTATATGAGCTTATGTGAGCTCTTTTCAATCCTTAATAACTACTTACAAACACATTTGAGCTTATTGAGTTTTTTAACGAAATGATGCATAAACTGAATTTCTAAATACAAACTGAAATTTATATTGAGAATGAGTTTAAAACAAACTGAAATTCAATTACAAAACACTTGAAATCTGAAATTTGCACTGGAAAACTAAA
This sequence comes from Chrysanthemum seticuspe, assembly GCA_019973895.1. Lineage (NCBI taxonomy): Eukaryota > Viridiplantae > Streptophyta > Magnoliopsida > Asterales > Asteraceae > Chrysanthemum > Chrysanthemum seticuspe. The sequence goes on from BPTQ01000006.1 coordinate 322,486,654, forward strand.
AGGACTTAAAACGACATACAAGAAAATAAAATTAAAACTAGCTGCCTTTCATCTCTATCCTTTCTTCTTCTTTTATGCTTCCAAATTGCTTACACGTGTCCTTAGAGCAGATCCCACCTCATTTGAGAACCAATGGGATTGTTTTGAGTGTATTTCATGTTTTACCAATTTTGGCGGGAAGTGGGAATTTCAACCTGTAGGGTTGAAAACAGGCAAGTAGGGGGGGGGGGGTGGCATTTATTGTGGAGTGCTAGTGATGATGGGGGTGGTGGAAAAGTGATGGGAGAGGTGACTGAGCAGGCACATGGTTGCAGAGGCAAGTGTGGGAGAAAGGTGAACAGTGGGGCGCCTTTTTCTGTTGTTTGACTTTGTTTGACCAAGGGGTCAAAATGAAAGGGTTCAAGGGCTAATAAGGCAGGGGTCCAAAGGGGTAAATTGGCAGGGGTCTAATTTGTTTTGACAAGGCTTATTAAACAAGGACTAGTATTGCAAAATCTGAAATCTTTGAAGGACTATTCCTGCCATTTTTCCAAAGTTACCATAAGGACTAAAATTGACAACCTTCAATAGTGCAAGGACTAAACTTGCCATTTTCCTATTTTCAAAGGACTATTTTTGCCAATTTCCAAAGTTCAGGGACTAAAGTTGTAATTTTGTAAATTTGAATCTCAAGGACCAATTTTGACAACTTTTGAATCCCTAAGGACTTAAAATGATATTTTTCTTTATTTGGTTTTACCAGGGACTGTTTTTGACAATTTATCAAACTTGGGGGACTAAAACTGCCAATTATGCAAACTTGATACGTTTTTCACCAGATTTTGATATTTTTGCATTTAAAACATATAAAACACTTGTTTGTGATATTTTTATCATTTTGATGCATTTCTGAGTGTTTTCAGATGTTTTAGCAGTTTAAACAGTACAAAAATGATGAGTATTTACACACTCATCAATCCCCCACACTAAGATATTGCTAGTCCCTAGCAATGATTTGAGAAAAACATAATGGATTTGAATCTCTTTACCAAAAGCCATTACTTCTGGAGTAGCCAAATGTTTCAGTTCAAGTAAGAACCATGGTACACCGATAACCATGTGATTTTGAGCAAACCACCAGCTTTCAACGGATTTGATTTGTCTTTACCAGAAGCCGTACCCTTCTGGACTAGCCAACTCTTAGATAAAATATCTTTGGTGAGCTGATTACCAATTATGGTTTTCCAACTGCCTTTACCACAAGCCATAAACTTGCGGGCTAGCCAACTCTTCATTTTTTAGGATATGGTGAGCTGAATACCATACAATTTTGGGCAAATTGCAAGCCGTCAACGGATTTGAGATATCTTTACCAAGAGCCGTTTGCTCCTGGATTAGCCAATCCTTTTGTTTATTAGACAAGGCGGACTGATAACCAAATGAGTAAGTGTAAAACACTTACTCCAAAAAAAAAAAAAAAAAAAAAAAAAAAAAAAAAAAAAAAAATTTTGGCCAAAAATGGGGGAATTAGGTGGTATAATTACATGATAAAATTCGTGAGAATTCCCCCCCACACTTAGAAATGAATATTGCCCTCAATATTCAAAGTACCGGCGGTTATGCCGAAACATAGAACGTAAAAGGGAAATACTTAGGCCATTATTCAGCAAGGATTTTTTTTTTTTTTTTTTTTTTTTTTTTTTTTTTTTTTTTTTACACATTCTTATATACACAACATGTGGGGCAACTCCCCCACACTAGGGTGGTACACACGGGTGAAAACCCATGTAACATGCTACTGTTTTTGATACCCGAGTCGCTAGCTTGACTCGATCCCCGCATTTATTGGTTCATGGGGAAAGTTTGAAGATCCGGGACAATCACAGGAGGAATGTCCTCTCCAAAGTAATGCTTCAACCGATGACCATTCACTTTAAAGTCAGGACCATCGGGTTGAGATAACTCAATGGTACCATAAGGATAAACCTTAGTGATAGTAAATGGTCCAGACCAGCGGGATTTAAGCTTTCCCGAGAAAATCTTCAATCTTGAATTAAAAAGAAGGACTCGATCACCAACGTTGAAAACGCGGTTTTTGATCTTTGAGTCATGAATCTTCTTTGTCTTTTCTTTATAGATCAAAGAGTTCTCGTATGCTTGATCACGGAGTTCATTTAATTCGTTCATTTGAACTTTCCGGTGATCACCAGCAGTCTGAATATCAAAGTTGGCATGCTTCAAGGCCCAGTATGCCTTGTGCTCTAACTCAACAGGTAGATGACACGCCTTCCCGTATACAAGCTTGTATGGAGTGCACCCGATGGGTGTTTTGTAAGCTGTACGGAAGGCCCAGAGTGCATCATCTAGCTTATCCGACCAAGAGGCACGGTTTTCGCCAACCGTCCTCTCCAGAATTCTTTTTATCCCTCGGTTTGAAACTTCCACTTGCCCACTAGTTTGGGGGTGGTACGCAGTAGAGAGACGGTGAGTTACACCATACTTCTGCATGACTCTTTCAAACTGGTCATTGCAGAAATGCGTACCACGATCACTGATTATGGCTCGTGGAGTTCCAAACCTAGCAAACAAGGATTTTAAGAATTTCACTACAACTCGGGCATCGTTGGTGTGCAAAGCCTTGGCTTCAACCCATTTTGACAAGTAGTCAACGGCCACGAGTATGTACTTATTACCGCGAGAAGAAGGGAATGGCCCCATAAAGTCAATGCCCCAGATGTCAAAGATCTCACACACTTGAATGGCATTTTGTGGCATTTCATTCCTTTGTGAGATATTCCCGTGACGTTGACAAGCGTCACAGGCTTTGACGAATTCATGGGCATCCTTATAGATCGTGGGCCAATAGAATCCGGAATCAAACACCTTCTTGGCGGTGTAGTTGGGGCTATGATGTCCCCCAGTAGGTCCAGCATGGCAAGCTTTGAGAATGTCAATAGCTTCCTGACCATATACACATCGCCTGATGACTTGATCCGCGCAGATTTTAAACAAGAAAGGGTCGTCCCAGAAGTAATGTTTAACATCCTTGAAGAACTTGTTCTTCTGTTGGGACGACATCCCTTTCACTATGAAGTTACCCGCATGGTAATTTGCGAAGTCAGCAAACCATGGGGTAGTAGAGTCTCCACGAAAAGAAACCGCATTGAGTGTCTCGAGAGGAAATGTTTCATTTATTTCCTTTTTCTCGAACACATCCTGGTGAGGGTTCTCTAATCGGGATAGATGATCAGCAGCTAGGTTCTCAGCTCCTTTTTTATCACGTATAATGATATCAAATTCCTGGAGGAGGAGAACCCAACGGAGCAATCTCGGCTTTGCATCTTGTTTTGCAAAGAGATATTTAAGAGCCGAGTGATCCGTATACACCACGCATTTGGTCAAGATGAGGTATGGCCGAAATTTCTCAAACGCATACACCACAGCTAATAGTTCTTTTTCTGTAGTGGTGTAGTGGGTTTGAGCTTCAGTCATAGTCTTACTCGCGTAGTGTATAGGCTGAAAATGCTTTGTTTTGCGTTGCCCCAAGACTGCACCGATAGCAAAATCACTTGCATCGCACATGAGCTCAAAGGGGAGATCCCAGTCGGGGGCAACTAGAATGGGTGCTTCCGTAAGCTTTTTCTTTAGTGTTTCAAAAGCTTCGACGCACTCAAGAGAGAAGATAAAAGGAGCTTCTTTTTCAAGAAGATGGGTCATAGGCCGAGCGATTTTGGAAAAATCCTGTATGAATCTACGATAAAACCCGGCATGACCAAGGAAACTCCTAATACCTTTGACGGTAGTGGGATGAGGCAGTTTAGCAATAACATCAACTTTTGCTCTATCGACCTCAATCCCATTTTTTGAAATCTTATGGCCAAGGACTATGCCTTCTTTGACCATAAAGTGACTCTTCTCCCAGTTTAGACATAGATTGGTGTCTTCACACCTTTTTAGCATTTTGTCTAAGTGGGAGAGACAAGTCTGAAATGAATCCCCGATGACTGAGAAGTCATCCATAAACACCTCCATTGTTTCCCCGATCATGTCGTGGAATATGGCCATCATACAGCGTTGGAAAGTGCCAGGAGCGTTACATAAGCCAAAAGGCATACGTTTGTAGGCAAAAGTTCCGTATGGGCAGGTGAATGTGGTCTTCTCTTGATCCTGTGGATCAATGGGGATCTGAAAGTAACCCGAGAAACCATCAAGGAAACAATAGTATTCGTTCCCTGCTAATCTCTCAAGCATCTGGTCCATGAAGGGTAGAGGAAAATGGTCTTTACGGGTGGCGTCATTCAACTTACGGTAGTCAATACAGACACGCCATCCCGTAACCAATCGAGTTGGAATTAACTCGTTTTCTTCATTCGTGACAACAGTTATGCCACCCTTTTTTGGAACACAGTGAATCGGGCTAACCCAAGGACTATCTGAGATAGGGTAAATCAATCCTGCATCAAGAAGTTTGATAACCTCTTGTTTGATAACATCATGGATTTTTGGATTCACCCTTCTCTGATGTTGAACTGCTGGCTTGAAGTCATCCTCCATCAAGATTTTGTGAGTACAAAATTCAGGGTTAATACCCTTAATGTCGGAGAGTTTCCAAGCAATTGCTTGCTTGTGTGACTTCAAGACCTTTATGAGAGCAGTCTTTTCATCTTTACTCAAATCTCGAGCAATAATGACAGGCAATTTATCATCACCTTCAAGGAATGCATACTCAAGATGAGGTGGTAAGTCCTTAAGTTCGACTTCAGGAAATTCTTCAGTTTTCTCAACTGACTTGACTTCCTTGTTATGAAGTTTGACGGGAGGGAGAGGAGGAGAAGTGTCCTGATTTAACAACTTCTCGAGAGTAAGAATATCTCCCTCCGGATTAATCTCATGGAGATTAATCTCTTCAGGAATTGCATCACTAGAGCGAGGGGTTGATGAGTGATCATCTTTAAGCATTTTCTCAATGAGAAGTATGTCCCCCTCGATGTCAATTGGAGCGTGATCAATTTCCCATGGAACAGAATCACTAGCCAAGTATGCTTCAATCTCTTCCAAGATGAAGTCGCTTCCCTCAAATGGAGTGAGAGAAGGAGTAGAATTGGCTATGATAGGTTGAGAAGATGTGGTGGAATCCCCACTCACAGAATTATGAGAATAACCCAGAACTTCTTGAGAGTACTCTTCAGAAGCAACATCAATGATATCTATTCGGTTAACCGACTCAGAATCATAGTTTGCGGAGTACCTCGAAGTTTGATCAAGGTTAAAGGTGACAGCTTCATTACCAACACGTAATGTGATTTCTTGCTCAAATACATCAATGAGAGCACGGCCCGTTCTCAGGAATCCTCTTCCAACAATGAGAGGAACCCGTGGATCAGCATCGAAATCAACAACTACAAAGTCAGCTGGAAAATGGAACTTTCCTACTTTCACAAATACGTCCTCGGCAATTCCAAGAGGACGAGATATTGTACGATCTGCAAGCTCGAGAGTCATGCATGTAGGAGTAAGATCCGGAAGAGAAAGTTTCTTCCATACTGAATGAGGCATAAGGTTTATGCTTGCACCAAGATCAGCTAAGGCAAAGCATTCAACCATTCCTGGAAATACACAAGGTAAGAGGAACTTTCCAGGATCTCCAAGCTTCTCGGGAAGCTTCTTCAAGATAACTGCAGAGCAGTTCTCGTTGAGAGGAGTTTTAGCCATTTCAAACAGCTTTTCCTTATTGCTTAACATGTGTTTGAGAGTTGATGCAAACTTGGGCATCAACATGATAGCATCCGCGAAGCTTATGTCAAAATGAAGTTCTTGGAAAATTTGAAAGAATTTTTCCATTTGATGACCAGCTTTTTCGCGGAGCTTTTGCTCATGTAAACGTGATGGGTAAGGAATAGAAGATTTGGATTTTCCAATGGGAGCTACAGGAGGTTCAAAAACAACTCCTGGATTGGATTTTGGTTTCTGGACAACCTGAGGATGGACATTGTTGGTACTTCCGTTATTAGTAGGAAGTTCCTTGTCCTTTGTCGCCTCAGGTTCACTTTCCACTACCTTCGGGAGAGAAGAAGAAGAGGTAGTAGGAATAGCAGGTCCATCATACGAAACACCACTTCTGGTCGTGATCGCCTTTGCATCGCCCCTCGGATTAGCGATCGTGTTGCTAGGTAGAGTACCTGAGCCCGAGGGTCGATCATTTAAAGACTTCTTCAATTCAGCGATCTGACTGACCAACAACCTGTTTGTCTCCTCTTGAGTCTTCATGAATTGCCTTAAAAGCTCATCAGATGTTGACACAGGAGGAGGTGGAGGAGGGACAATTTGAGGCCGTATGTTCTGGTTATAGCCAGAATTCCCTTGATTAGGGTTCGTATTTCCCTGAAATTGATTCCCTCGGTTGTAAGTGTTTTGATTAAGATTTCCTTGTTGTTGGAAACCTTGGTTGGGTCCGGAATAGAAATTACCTTGGTTTTGATAACCTTGGTTCATTCTTTGTTGGTTCTGATTCCGGTTAGGATTCTGGTTGAAACCGGGTGGTGCCTGATAAGTGTTAGCACGGTAGTTTGGTTCATTTTGAGGACGGTATTGATTACCTCCTTGATTTGAAGTACCGGCTATAGCATTAGCTTCAAAGGGACTACCATCGGTGGCAGTACAGTTGTAGTATGCATGAGGACCACCACAAGTAACACAAACTTCTACTTTCTTCACTTCACCATATGATGGTGCTTGTGTGAAAGTGACTTTCTTTTGGTTAGCAAGAACCAAAGCCTGAACAATATCCGTGAGTTTGTCAATCTTAGCATCGGTGCTAGATGTACTCGCGGGAGATGAAGTAGAACGTCCAGCATTAGACTCAGTATGATATGTCTTTGTGCGGAAAGGACGGACCTGGGACTTGTTCTCAATGATTTGCAAGGCTTCTTTAGTGGTCTTGCTCAAGAAATTACCTCCCGCGGAGGCATTTAGAGAGTCTTGATTGGCCTGATTCAGACCATTGTAGAAAGTATCCATTTGCATTAACTCGGTAAAACCATGATGCGGACACTTGCGGAGCAAGTCTTTGTAACGATCCCATGCCTCCCCGAATGATTCCTCAAATCTCTGAGAAAATTTCATTATCTCATTCTTAAGACTTGTAGTTCGGGATGGAGGATAGAATTCGTTCACAAATTTTGTGACAAGATCTTCCCATGTCTCAATGGAACGAGGGGGTTGTTTCTCAAGCCAATTCCGGGCTTGTCCCTCTAGAGAAAATGGGAACAGAAGAAGCTTGATAGCTTCATGTGGGACATTCTTATACTTGATGGTAGATGCAATCTTGTTAAACCATCGAATGTGTGCATGAGGATCATCCCGCTCAAAACCATAGAATTGGCTTTGGGTTACCAGATTAAGTAACCCGGTTTTGAGCTCAAAAGTGTCAGCCACGATGGCTGGGACAACAATGGCATCTCCGTAACCCTCGATGGGTGCTTGGAGAAGCTCATTCATCGGCTTATCTTCCGCCATTACGGCAGGTGGTGGTGGTGGTAGACGTTCCTCAGTCACAGCTGAAGGAGCAGAACGTCCTCTACGTCTTCGAGGAATCTTTCCAAGTTCTGACAATGGACTTGTAGAACTGGAAGAACGAGTGCGCATGCACTAAGTATAAAAATCAGTTTTCAAAACAAATGAGGCAAAACACAAGTGAACTTAACCAATAATCCCAAATGAAATGGCTTCTTTGAAAAAGGTACACCAAATCACAAGTGACACAAAGGCAAGTTTTAAATCTGATGTTCGGGAACTTATTATGGTCGCACCCCCAGTTAGGTAGTGCACTGCCTTGATTTGCGGTGGTTGATTTTTATGTATATATTAAGTATCACTGAAAAGACGTAGGTACAGATCTGTGCTGATGGGTTTAAAAACTTTTGGACAATATTTTTGGTATCGTCTCGTTTAACCAAATCGTATTTCTTTAAGAATCACCTTAAAAGAAACACAAGTCAGAAAACGTTACGATTGTTTTGTTGTTTTATACTTTGTTTGGTGTTTTTAACACTTTAGGAAAAGTGTTAATGAACTTTTTGATTTTGTTATAACTTTACAGAAAACTTTTTACAAACTGTGGTATATGTGCAAGTACGGGTCTGAAAAATGCTTAGAACACGCTTACAGCCTCCCCGGCAGCGGCGCCAAAATTTGATCGGTGCAGAACCGTCAAGTTTTCTCACGTAAGCTGATCACTTGTGAATGATCAGCCGTAAGGAACTCAAAACAGATTACACACCAATGCAATTTTAAGATCAGGAGAATACAGTGGATTCCCGGGTCGTTAGGTCCCACGGAGGTTGACTGGTGTTTAACACTTGATCAGATGGTAGAATGATCACTAAGGATAGTGATCAGTAAGGATATCGATGGAAAATTACCTAAAGAAAAGATTTGATAATTATAGCGACTTAAATGCAAATTAAGAAAATTAAAAAGTTAAAATCTATTAAATAAACGCTATCACTAATTTTAAACTAATGTTTTTGTGTTTTTATAAAACTAAATAACTTAAATAAACTATCTTAACTAAAACGTAACCTTAAATTATCTAAAAATGTTACTTAAAATGGAAACGTACGTTATTTGCAAAAATTACGCTGGAGCGCAAGCAAAAACGTAAATTTTGTGAAATAAAAGGCCTACGAATGTGAAACTAATTTTCTTACGTACTATATGATAAAAGAAAATTTTAGAAAAAAGATTTATATTTTTTTTGACTTTTATATTTTTTATTATGAATTAATTGAGTTTTTACACTAATTAAATTATTAAAAATACTAAAACTATAGAGAAAAATCTCAACTTTTTACAGAAAATACTTAATACTAATACAAATTTTATAAAAATACTAAACTGGAAAAAGCTACTTGGGATAAGCTAAAAATAAGCTAAAATCTTGTTTAAGCTAAAAGGGACAAAACGTATATAAGAGATATGTTGTGTAAGGTTTTAACGAGAAAGACCCAAGGGCGCAATGGTTACAGGTACCCTTCACTATCACTCTCACAAAAGGGGGAGGTCTCAGGTTCGAGCCTGCCTACCCCCTTTTTGCTTTTTATTTTTTTTTTCGATTTTCTTTTTACAGATCCATTAAGCACATGAAGTTAAGCATTTTTTCTAACTATGATTTCTTCTGAAAATGACTAATAAGCTCTCAAATAAGCTAAAGTTGTACTACAGTTTACTTTACAAACTGAAATAAGCAAAAGTTAAGTTGAAAATACTATTGAGCTAAACAATAAGCTCAAATACAATGGAAATAAGCTCTACTACTGTAATTTAGCTATTTTCACAACTGAATAAGCACAAGAACTAGGAATAAGCACTTAAAAATTCAAATAAGCACTTAACTGGTTACACAGTACATCTTTGGGTTTTCTAGATACTTTTAAGCTAATTTTAAGAACTGAATTAAGCTGAGAAATGAAATTGAGAACTTGGACCAACAAGTAGACCAGCTGAGCTCTCTAAAAAGCTATTTTACAAAGATTATTTTACATTAATAAGCTCTTTAGGAGCTTTTGAAAATCTGGTGAACATTAACTAACTGGTAAACTAAGTAAAAATGGACAGAGATAGAATAAGCTAGCAGCCTAACCAAATAAGCTAAAATTTGAAAAACTAGACTTGGAACCTTTAAAGGGCTATGTGAGATTATCAAAAAGCTAAATTACACAGTATTAAGTTAACTAATAAGCTATATTAGGACTTATGAAGATCTTGTGAAAACTGAGTAATGACTCAAGTGTACTCTGAGAAAAATGGGACAATTTAAAAAGCACTAGCAGGCCTGTCAAATAAGCTAGGAAGCTAATTTTTAAGCTTGGGGCCTTAAGTTGGCCTGGTTAACTTTCTAATAAAACAATTTTTACAAGATTTGACCAAAGATTAAGCTCTGTGTGAGCTTTTGAATGAGCTTATGAATCTGATGCACAGGGCAGTACTCAGACATGTTTTGACTTTTCAGTTTACACTAATTCTTTGACTTTTATGAGCTTGAGATTGATTATTATGACTGAACATGTTATATTAAGCTATATGGGAATTATCTTAAGCTAAAGCATCAAGTTACAAGCTAATGTTATGAGTTTTACAAACTAAAATTCTCACAGTGAACTGCACTAGGAATTTTAATACTAATCTTGACTTTTTAACTAAAGATAACTAGATTTTTTTGACTTGAGTGAGTTATTAAGTGCTAAAGGAACACAGAACAATAACAAAGATCAACTCAAACTGCTTCTATCACAGATTAGCATGCAATTCCAAACACCCTTCAATGAGACTGTTATGAAGCTCTTTATACTAAAACAAGCTTTTAAACTTAAACAAGCTACTAATTAACTGATTTTAACTATATCAAAACAAAATTCAACTAGAATTAACAAATTTGAAACACTTAGACTAAAGATACAAGTTTTGGAGAAAATTCTTACAAAATGAGTCAAAGCTTAAAGTGGAGAACCAAGGTCTGAGCATACACCTATTGCTTCCCAAGAAGCTCTAAACCCATAAGCATTCTAAATCCAGCTCTGCTTCAGTCTTGAATAGTATTGCACTTGACTTTTTATTTTTCACCTATTTTATTAATATTTTTGAGAATATTTGAGTTTTGAATACAAACTGAGTTCAAAAGTTCTTAAAGCTTATAAAAGCTTTATATGAGCTTATGTGAGCTCTTTTCAATCCTTAATAACTACTTACAAACACATTTGAGCTTATTGAGTTTTTTAACGAAATGATGCATAAACTGAATTTCTAAATACAAACTGAAATTTATATTGAGAATGAGTTTAAAACAAACTGAAATTCAATTACAAAACACTTGAAATCTGAAATTTGCACTGGAAAACTAAAAGGACTTAAAACGACATACAAGAAAATAAAATTAAAACTAGCTGCCTTTCATCTCTATCCTTTCTTCTTCTTTTATGCTTCCAAATTGCTTACACGTGTCCTTAGAGCAGATCCCACCTCATTTGAGAACCAATGGGATTGTTTTGAGTGTATTTCATGTTTTACCAATTTTGGCGGGAAGTGGGAATTTCAACCTGTAGGGTTGAAAACAGGCAAGTAGGGGGGGGGGGTGGCATTTATTGTGGAGTGCTAGTGATGATGGGGGTGGTGGAAAAGTGATGGGAGAGGTGACTGAGCAGGCACATGGTTGCAGAGGCAAGTGTGGGAGAAAGGTGAACAGTGGGGCGCCTTTTTCTGTTGTTTGACTTTGTTTGACCAAGGGGTCAAAATGAAAGGGTTCAAGGGCTAATAAGGCAGGGGTCCAAAGGGGTAAATTGGCAGGGGTCTAATTTGTTTTGACAAGGCTTATTAAACAAGGACTAGTATTGCAAAATCTGAAATCTTTGAAGGACTATTCCTGCCATTTTTCCAAAGTTACCATAAGGACTAAAATTGACAACCTTCAATAGTGCAAGGACTAAACTTGCCATTTTCCTATTTTCAAAGGACTATTTTTGCCAATTTCCAAAGTTCAGGGACTAAAGTTGTAATTTTGTAAATTTGAATCTCAAGGACCAATTTTGACAACTTTTGAATCCCTAAGGACTTAAAATGATATTTTTCTTTATTTGGTTTTACCAGGGACTGTTTTTGACAATTTATCAAACTTGGGGGACTAAAACTGCCAATTATGCAAACTTGATACGTTTTTCACCAGATTTTGATATTTTTGCATTTAAAACATATAAAACACTTGTTTGTGATATTTTTATCATTTTGATGCATTTCTGAGTGTTTTCAGATGTTTTAGCAGTTTAAACAGTACAAAAATGATGAGTATTTACACACTCATCACAGTGTCTTGGAGAAAATAGTGCAGTCAAAGCATAGTGGATTCAGTTTGCAGTTACTTTTTAGTGTATGCAGTGTTAGATTATAATGCATGTGAAATACCAAGTGTAGTCAATGTGCAGTCTTGTTTGCAGTCATGTGTAGTAGAATACACAACCATAATTTAAAAAAAAATAATGCAGACAATATGTAGAATACACAAAGCATAGCATAAATTTGACTTTATCAAGTCATATAACTTCATAGCATGATTGACTTTAGCAAGTCAAATACCACAAAAGAGGGCATCCAGTTCAGTAGCATACATACAGATTGCAAGTTTGTCAATGCCCAAGTTACTTACTAGCTTAATACACAAAAGAGGGCATGTTAAGTTACTTACTAGCTTAATACACAAAAGATTACATAATCAGAGACTAGTCTAAGTTCATAGGAGTGTTTGGTGAGCTTCCTTGTCCATGAACATTTTTTGCCAACTTGTTTTTAATGATTCTTTCACTTGGGTTTCTTTTTCTTCCTGCAACCTTTTGTCTTGGTTGCTACACTGGCTTTTGTACTTGCACCTCATTTGTTGATTGGGTCGGAATTTTCCTTGAGCATTTGCAATCCCACCCAATGGGTTTGCAGACCCACCTATATCATTTTCAGACCCAAAACACCACTTGCAGTTCCTTTTCTTGGCCTACCAGATTTCTTTTTTCCCTAAGTGGTTTTTGAACAGTTGGAAATTTACAGCCTCATTTTTGTTTGAAACATCAGGCCTACTAGTACTTGCAGAACCGTAACTAGAACCAGTAATATCTGGAATTGGCGTTGGTCTTGTCTTACTTCTGTTTGCTTTCCTAGTTCTAAGCTCTATGAGCTGTTCTTCACCAGCACTTAGATAATCAATGGACTTCTGAGAGTAATCATTGTCATCACTATCACTATCACTATCACTATCTCTATCACTATCTCTATCTTTATCACTAGCCATGTCACTTTCAACCACCATTATGCCTTTACTGTTGAAACCAAAATCCGGACTCAACTAGGGTATAATAACAATGATTGAATAGATGCACAGCGGATAATAATTAACACAATCAAAGTTACCAACAAGGTTTTTCACATTAAAACAATGATCCTCTATGGATCTTTTTCACTCTCTCTCAAGAGATGTTTTTCCTGGAATCTTTTTCTACAGAGAGTTTTCTTTTGTTCAAGTCTACCTAATACAAAAGACATCAGTTCCTTTTATACACAAGGAACCCTAAATAAAACAATAATATAAAATAAATGCATATCACTACCTAAAATAGCTCATGCAAATCCTAACAAACTAATAAATATACGGAATATCTATATCCGTAGAAACCAACTATACTATAATATAACTTCAGCAGAAGTCCTTCTTCAGCAGAATCCATATACTTCAATAGATTCCTTCAGCAGAATCCATGTACTTCAGTAGATTCCTTCAGCGTTATTTTCAGCATAATTCATACTTCACAGAATTCCCAACAATCCTCCCCTAAACTGGAATTTGACATGGTTAAGTTCCAGTTTCCTGATAGTACTTTAACGCTTCAGAACTTGAGGATTGTACTCGAACATCAGCAGCAAAGAATCAAAACAAGTACATCTCTATGATGACAAACTTTGAAACTCCAGATCTTTGTAGCAACAAATGACAAAAGATACATCAAAACAGATTAGTTTCATACTATTCTCATCACATCCAGGAGTGTTAACTCCTGTGAGAGGTGAATCATTGAAAATAATGGATTTGATGTCTCTTTACCAATAGCCATCACTACTGGAGTAGCCAAATGTTTCAGTTCGAAAACCATGGTACACTGATAACCATCTGATTTATTAGCAAACCAGCAACCATATAAACGGATTTGAAATGTCTTTACCTGTAGCCGTTTGCTCAGGACTAGCCAATGTTTGGTGTGTGAGACCAGGGTACATTGATAACCCTCTGATTTTTAGTAAATCAGCAACTATCAACGGAATTAAGATGTCTTTACCAAAAACCGTTTGCTTTTGGACTAGCCAACTCTTTGATAGAATGTCGTCATCATCATGGTGAGTTGATTACCATTTATGGATTTCCGCAGCCTTTACCACAAGCCATAATCCTGTGGGCTAGTCAACTCTTGTGTCAGAAAGACATGGTGAGATGAAAACCATTAGTTGTGTGGTTATTAACCAACACCAAAACCTGTAAGCAAGAAAGAGTAGAAATTGAACACAGACAGGTTAGAGCTTTTTTTTTTTTTTTTTTTTTTTTTTTTTTTTTTTTTTTTTTTTTTTTAACTAAGAAAAAGAAATAATACGATTTTTTTTTTTTTTTTTTTTTTTTTTTTTTTTTTTTTTTTTTTTTTAACTAAGAAAAAAAATAAATAACCAAAACATGGAAAATAAACCATCAAGCATCAGTAGAAACCAAAGACAGTTGTAGTGTCAGCAGAAACACTAAGCCTCCCCTTAGGCATATGAGGATCCAACATCTGCAAAAATGGTTAAAAGACAAATATACAACAATAAGCCTCCCCTCAATCAATGCACCTGACAAAGATTATTGTTCTTGGGTACCCAGAATGAACCTTTTCTTTGAGTTTTCCAAGAATAACCTTTTGAGTGCTTAACAACAGTTGCCACTCCAACTCCACCATGTGCCATATTCATATGAGAAACATAAGGTGTATATGACTGAAAATAAGAACTTGTAGGTCTATAGGATCTAAGTCTAGCATTACTGTTCCAGCAACCAGTAGTAACTGGTGAAGAAGATTCTACACCAGAGGGAACTGGAAAAGGCCTATTAAGCCTTTCAGCAGAAACATATGCATACACCTTAGGCTTACTAGTGGGAACTGGTTTACCTACTCTCACATGTGCAGCTTTGGGAACAAATGGAGGAATACTAGCAACATTAGTCCATGTGGGTCTAGAAGTCTTATGGCCAGAGGAAACACCCATCTTTTTCTCATGATAATCACAGTCTTTAATAAGATGGAGTTTACTACCACACACAAAACAAGATTTCTTCTTAACAGACTTATTCTTAACACAACTTGGTTTATTACATTTAACCTTATCAGAAACAGAACTAGAAGCAAAATTGTGTTTCACAGAAGAAGTAACTGGCTTTGTTTTGGCTTCATCAGCAGCTACTTTGGACTTGGGTGTGGTCATGGGTGTGTGCCTAGGTGAGTCAGACTTTTCACTTGAATCACATGAGGCATAGTCAGTGGACTTTAGGTCTGAAGACTTGTCACTGTTAGAACCAGAGACAGAGTCATCAGTTTTGCTACTAAGGTCTGGCAAGTCACTTGACTTTTTACCATATAAATGGTGTGATCCATCAAAGTCAACAGGGATGGATAGGTCAATAGGCATATGTTCTCTTCTAATAGGACCAGGGACAACATGTAATTGACCTTCTTTGACAAAATTAGCTAAGCCAGCTGGCGTAGATTTACGCCCATCATATTTAGCTTCTGGACCTACATACTTTTTAAACCCTAATCCTATTGGATGCGTCTGAGATTGACTAGTATAGATAATTCTATTTAAGCTTTTACCAGACATTTGATATTCATTATTTCTCGCAATTTCCTCATCTAGTTTTTCTTTTAGCACTAAGTTTTCAGAGATAACCTTAGCTTTTTCTTTTTCAGTGAGTGCTAAGTCATTTTTAGTACAATCTAGATCACTTTGCAACACCCTAATCTTCTCATCATAAGCCAATTGATTCTTTTGAAACCAAACTTTTTGTCTTTCTAATGTCTTTAAAGCCTGTTTATAAGCTTCAACTTCAACATAGCATTCATTATATTTAGGTTTCAAAACATCATAGGCTTCTTTTAGTTCATTATATCTCTCTTTACAACTATAATCACAAGTATGTACCTGAGAGATGCCCATGAATGCAAAGTGTGGACTGGCAAGTTCTTCAGCATAACCTGCAGCATCAACTTCCTTGCTCATCTTCTTGAATTCAGCCTTTTCACCATACCTTTCTTTGAGTGCATTCCATATACGACTTGCATCATCCATATAACGAAAATCTCCTACATGATCAGAAGGAATAGAATTAAGCAAGGTAGTTCTGGCCTTTGACTCTCTTTGTACAGCAATGTGTTCATCTGCAGTCGTTGGAGGATGAAAAAAGAGATTTCCATCGCGATCACATCCAGTCCTTTTCAAACTGTTGCCATTTTGGATCACCTTCCAGATATTCATATCATTATTTTTGATCCAGTGTTCCATCTTCTTAGCCCAGACCTCGTACTCATCATCCATCAAATAAGGAAACATACCATCTTCCCTATTATTATCAAATTCTACCATTTTAAAAGTACCAACAAAAAATATGACCAGCAAACAAATTCAATATGTATCCACGTGACCTCTTCAGCAGCAACGAGATATTATCAGTGGGAATGAACAAAGTACTTATATACTCGGTGGGACCCACGATCAAAACAAAACACACTAAAGGCAGAGAGACCCCACGTGATCACAACAGTCAATGAGGTAAATCAGATCAAAGTGTCTTTGCAATATGTACCAATTAATAAATGCATATGCGATACCAGCAGAAATCAAGCCACACGTGTGTACTGCCAAGCGGTCAATGAGACCCCACATGAAGCAATTCATATGAAGTCATTTGAATACTGTGATCAGAGGGAATCAGGGCCACGTGATATCATAAAAAGTCATACCAATATATCACACAATTGGGGACCAGTGCGTGAACAGCAATAGTAGAAACTCCAAAGATATTATATTCGACCAATCACACTAGAAGACCACCACAACAATCATGTAATGCATCACACTGAATCCAATCTTAGCCAATGAACGAACAAACTTCACGTGAGATGATATCACGTGTACACCCCTCAATCACCAATTAAATACACTAGTTCCTGATCTCAGATCGAATATTAATTATCAAACATGGGATCAACGGGACGAGTACTAATTCAATATACGAATTAAATGACTCCGATAATACCAGAATGAATTAGTATATAAAAAAAAAATGGTACGAGGTTACCTTCAAAATCATATCATCAATGGATCAGCTACACGCCAATAAACCCCTTTTTAAACATAAACCTTATAAACCCTAGATCGAGAGCCACCCGCTCTGATACCACTTGTTGAAACCAAAATCCGGACTAAACTAGGGTATAATAACAATGATTGAATAGATGCACAGCGGATAATAATTAACACAATCAAAGTTACCAACAAGGTTTTTCACATTAAAACAATGATCCTCTATGGATCTTTTTCACTCTCTCTCAAGAGATGTTTTTCCTGGGAATCTTTTTCTACAGAGAGTTTTCTTTTGTTCAAGTCTACCTAATACAAAAGACATCAGTTCCTTTTATACACAAGGAACCCTAAATAAAACAATAATATAAAATAAATGCATATCACTACCTAAAATAGCTCATACAAATCCTAACAAACTAATAAATATACGGAATATCTATATCCGTAGAAACCAACTATACTATAATATAACTTCAGCAGAAGTCCTTCTTCAGCAGAATCCATATACTTCAGTAGATTCCTTCAGCAGAATCCATGTACTTCAGTAGATTCCTTCAGCGTTATTTTCAGCATAATTCATACTTCACAGAATTCCCAACATTTACCCTTATTAACCACACCCTCTTCTTCAGCCTCCTTCTCAGCCCAACTCTCCATTTCTTCCTGTGTAAACAAATTGCAGTACCTCTTCTCAGGTGTTGCTCTTTTCTTAGAGGTCACATCATTAATTGCACTAGGGTCAGGGTCTGCTAAATACTGTGACAAGTCAATGGCACAGTGGTCCAAGTATACCTCTATTCCACCATGCAACTTTGAGAGGTCATACATGTGAATCAAGTCATAGTCATTACCTACTTTCACTAAACCCTTCTCTAGATCATGTTCTGAAATTCTATAGTATACATCAAATAAGTGGGCACAATTTGTTCGCTTAATGACCATGATCTTAAATTCGTCAAATTTAAGCCTTTCAAATAACATGTTCCCCATCACACCACTGTCATACCTTATTGGATTATGCAGGAAAATACCATCAAACCAAACATCCAACTCAACACCATCGGGTCCAGGAATAGTCATTCTGAAAGAAAAAAAAATAAAAAATTAGGGTTAGATCAAAACTGTAATTGGGTTAAATTAACAATTTTTAAATTGCAATTAACAAAACACATACCTTAATACTTTAATGGCATTAAAATTAGGGTTAGAAGAAAGCTATCAATAGTCAGGATTCTTAGGGTTTTATCATACTTCTGGAAAGGTGTTTGTGTGATTTGGGGATAAGTGTGTGAAAAGTGTGTTTTTAAGCGGGTAAAAATTGCGCCTTAGAGTGGTCAACGTTGACCCTAACAGAAATAATAAAAGAAAATGGTGTAACCATGCCACATCAGCAAAACCAAACGGCAAACTTAAACCTTACACATATTAGTATGATTAGTAAAAAGTTTGTATTGTTTATGAGGATTAATAGATACATACACAACTTAGCAAAAAGTGGTAACTTCATTACATTTAGAAACAATTATCCCTAGAAAATATTCCTTGATCATTACTAAAGATTTCTAGGTATTCATTTATCCATACCTTTAATGATATATGTGATGAGTTAGAAAACTATATGTTTAAAACTTATTTATTTTAAACTTTACTTAATATGTTTTTATGATTGTCATCGACATAACTTAGAAAGATCGTAAAAATATAAATAAACGTTTTTATGCGATTTATTTGTATTAACAATCTCCATTTTTTGTTGATGACACTAGAACAAAAAGTGAATTTGGCTACATCGAAAATGTGTGACGATATACATATAGTCACACATGATTTTTCGAGTGTGTGTGACTAAAGGTGCCGCGACCATAGGTACTCTATGGTCACGTGTTTGACTTTTTTTTAGTCTCTATTGCAAAAGAGTAACCAAAACCTTAACATGTGTGACTAATTAGGTACAAATTTTGTTGGATTAATCCGTATTAGTGACCATAAACACTGTATAGTCACACAAAGCATGTTTCTTTTGGGTATTTAGTCACATACAATTAAGCATAAAGTGGCCAAAAGTGTTAATAAGTGTGACCATATGGTGTTTAAGGTGAAGAAATATGTCTTTTGTGTGACTATTGATCATCCAATAGCCACTTGAATTTTATGTTTGTGTGACCTTTTGTAACATTTAGTCACACAAAGCATGTTTGTTTTGTGTATTTAGTCACATACAATTAATCATAAAGTGGCCACAAGTGTTAATAAGTGTGACCATATGGTGTTAAAGTGAATAAATGTGTATTTTGTGTGACTATTGATCATCCAATGGCCACATTAAATTTATGTTTGTGTGGCCTTTCTAACATTTAGTCACACAAAACATGTTTCTTTTGGGTATTTAGCCACATACAATTAATCATAAAGTGGCTAAAAGTGTTAATAAGTGTGACCATATGGTGTTTAAACTGAAGAAACGTGTATTTTGAGTGACTATTGATCATCCAATGACCACATGAATTTTATGTTTGTGTGGCCTTTTCTAACATTTAGTCACACAAATCATGTTTGTTTTGGGTATTTAGTCACATACAATTAACCATAAAGTGGCTAAAAGTGTTAATAAGTGTGACCATATGGTGTTTTAAGTGAAGAAATTTGTGTTTTGTGTGACTATTGATCATCCAATGGCCACATGAATTTTATGTTTGTGTGGCCTTTTCTAACATTTAGTCACACAAAGCATGTTTCTTTTGGGTATTTAGTCACATACAATTAATCATAAAGTGGCCAAAAGTGTTAATAAGTGTGACCATATGGTGTTTACAGTGAAGAAATGTGTGTTTTGTGTGACTATTGATCATCCAATGGCCACTTGAATTTTATATTTGTGTGGCCTTTTCTACATTTAGTCACACAAAGCATGTTTTTTTTGGGTATTTAGTCACATACAATTAAGCATAAAGTGGCCAAAAGTGTTAATAAGTGTGACCATATGGTGTTTAAGGTGAAGAAATATGTCTTTTGTGTGACTATTGATCATCCAATGGCCACATGAATTTTATGTTTGTGTGGCCTTTTCTAACATTTAGTCACACAAAGCATGTTTGTTTTGTGTATTTAGTCACATACAATTAAGCATACAGTGGCCAAAAGTGTTAATAAGTGTGACCATATGGTGTTTTAAGTGAAGAAATGTGTGTTTTGTGTGACTATTGATCATCCAATTGCCACATTAATTTTATGTTTGTGTGGCCTTTTCTAACATTTAGTCACACAAAGCATGTTTGTTTTGGGTATTTAGTCACATACAATTCAGCATAAAGTGGCCAAAAGTGTTAATAAGCGTGACCATATGGTGTTTTAAGTGAAGAAATGTGTATTTTGTGTGACTATTGATCATCCAATTTTCACATGAATTTTTTGTGTGTGGCCTTTTGTAATATTTAGTCACGCAACAAATTAAGCAAACAGTAACCAAAAGTGTTAATAAGTGTGACTACATCTTTTAGTCACATTTAAGAAATCAATATATATCAAAACAAATTCAAATTCAATAAAATTGGAATGTATATAACTGAACCAAATATTGTATAAAAGTCTTATATAACCCTATACCCTAGGAACTCCTTTTATATAACAAGAAGTCCTAGTTGGCTTACAATACTTTCCTAACTATCTATAATTTTTTCCATAAACAACTTATACATATCATATAAGCAGTATTAACTATATGAACCAACAGTACTAACTTACAACTAACAGTTGTAACTATTACACTAACTTTGTGCTAGAAGTACTAACTTTCACTAGAAGTAGTAACCTGATCCTGGAGTGCTTCTTTAATCTGTAAAATCAAGGAAGATCTAGCCTTTTCAGCAGTTTCAAGTTGGTTGACACATTCTTGAAGTACATTTTCTTGCTCCTGGATTTCATCTAGCAATGAAGATCCTTGTTGAACTCCTGAACAAGGCAAAACAAATAAAACATGGGGATACTGTCAAATATGCATCTCAAAAATGAAACCAAACATATTTGTAAATACATATTGTATAAATGAAACCAAACATATTTGGAAGACGTATGAAGCGGTTGCAATAGTTATATGACCTTCATGAAAAAAAGTTCAATAGATCAATAATCTCCTCATACTACAAACTTTCATTTTATAAGTCTCAATCGCAATCCCATACAGCTCGTAATACACCATTAGTACTTTATACCTAAATCTGAACATACTGTGAGTAGAATTGGCCAAAATGGGACTGTCAAAATTGGTGAATTTTACTAAGTAGATCAGGTTTGATCACCATCACTTGTATTTTTATAAACTATCAAGTGCATAAAAATTTGTATGGAACTCCAAAATACTTGAAGAAAGTTTATGCGTTTACCTGCCCTTATTTGTAAGTTATCGACCACCATATTAGACATAGGATCTCCATAAGTAGGAAAGGACGAATGTGGAAATTGCATATGCTGTTGCGGTTGTTGTAGTTGTTGTTTTTGCTGCTTTTGTTTCTGTGGTTGTTTTTGTCGTTGCCGATTGAGAGCACTAACATTAGCATTAGACACATGGCTCGATTGCACTCCATGTGAATCTGATTGGCATTCCAACAATCGTGGTCTTTGATCCGCTAGTAGAGTGCCTGCATCTGATTTGAGTGATGAAGAAGCACTTTGAGCATTTTGTTCAACAGGAACCTGAGCAGGACAATAAAAAGAGTTAAATGCATTTCATGTCTATTTAGTGAAACACCTTGAACTACATTTGCTCTTCTCTAGGTGCCTATTAGAATTTTCACAACTATTAGAAGTTGGTCAAGTGCATATAAGTAAAGAAATGAAATTTTCAGCCTACAATCTAATAGATCATCATTCACAGTCATTACAAACTTTGACAAGCAACAAACATCACTCCTTAGGACGCATATGAGGTATTATCTGGTTGAAATTCTACCGAGAATGTAGAAAGTTGATAAGCAAAAAAATACTTTCGCATGCATCCTCAAATTGATCAATGATTGGCAAAAAAAAATTGTTACAGGCTATGAGCTAATATATATTATAAATTGTACCTTCCATCAAACGACATAGCAGTTTGCCTGATGGGAGATTTGGATTGAATATGAGATAACCTGAAAAGAACAAAGCATTTATGTCAAGGTTTGTTATTGGATTCAGAATAATGTAAAAATCTTTGAAAGGAAATCAAACCTTGCAATGAGAGTAGGGGGTTACAAGTAAAAAGGACTCGCACCACATCTCTTGTACACATTTAGGTGCAACCAACGAAGACTATTCATTTTATTTACGCATTTGTGTTCTTTGCATATCGATCAAATTAACATTTGTCATTTGCAACTGCCGATCTCCATCTACGTGAGAAGATACGCATTTCAAGATATGATTGCATCTTCACCTACATATAGAAGTTTAAACTTTAAGGAAGGAATATATATATATATATAGCAAAGGAAAGAAAAGAGATAATAGTTATTATTTTCTCTTTGAAGACAAGGAATAAACAAAGAAATTACGCATACTCATTTTTTTGAAGTCACTACGAAAAAGGTCTTTTGCAACAAAAATATTGGTTTCTTTGACAAATTTTTTGGAAGTCACTATTAAATTTGTAAGTCATAATGATCTTTGTGTTTATGTTTGTGCGCATGTGTAGGAACAAAAAATGAGCACTTCCAACTTGCAAATGGGTTAATGGTATGTACAGGTGACATACCTCAGATCTGCCATTGCCAGCATGCAAATCACTAATATTTGACTGCAATTAATAAACATAGCATTATGAATGCAACAAAAAGCACAAAGAAATGAGGGATAAAGAGTTGGTCTAAGATTGATACCGGTTTTACAAGATCGTTCGTATCTGTTGAATCTTGTGCATTTGGATGATCTAGTGACACATTGCTCGCCTACATGCAATTAGAACACAGTTACTAGAAAAGGTGGGTGTTCTTTTACCCCGAGCATGGAGGACATGTGCTATTGTCATAACACCTTCCACCGCCTTTTAAATTAAGATAAATCCTGTGAACTCTTGAGTTCCCTCGGCGTACTGATGAGTGTGTAAATACTCATCATTTTTAGTCAAATCTGAACTGCAAAACGTTTAAAAATGCTCAAAAATGCATCAAAATACTGAAAATATCTCAAAAGTGCATTTTATATGTTTCAGATGCAAAATGTTCAAAATCAGATGAAAAACGAGCAAAGTTTGCATAATTGGCAGTTTCAGTCCCCCGACTTTCAGAAAATGGCAAAATCAGTCCCTAGGCATTTATTTTAAAAGAAAAGTCACCAAAGGTCCTTTTGGAAACATAAATTATCATATTTAGTCCTTTGGTGGAAAATCCAAAAATATTTGAGAAATTACAGTTTAGTCCCTGAAAATCCAAAAATGGTCAAAATTAGTCCTTGGAAATTTCAAAAGTGTCAAAACTAGACCTTGGTCTATTAAAGGTTGGCAAAACTAGTCCTTGGACTACATCTTCATAATTTACATGTTTGGTCCCTTGAATTTCAAATATTACACAAGTGGTCCTTGTGTTATTATTATTGCAAACCAAACGGACCTAATTAATAACCCCAAGCCCAAAACAAACCCCCTTGGCCCAATCCTCCAACCCGTCCAATATCCCTTGACCCGACCAACCCAAAACCCAACGTTTAAAATAATATACCCGCCCCCCTATATCCCTGTCCTCCCCGACCAACATGTCTGCAACACCAACACCCCCAGCCACCAACATCCTCCCTACTCCACCCTTTGTCTCCCCCCTCCTCACCTACCTACCAAATGCAATTAATGCGCCCCTTCCCTGTCTCTAATATCAAAACAGAAATTTGGCGCCAAAACCATCAAATGGCCAAGATTGATCCCAACACATCCTACGGTTGATATTGTTGCTGGGATCCACTCAGAAAGGTGAGAGAAGCAAGTTTGAGCATAAAAGGAAGCAGAAGAGGCTAGTGAAAGGAGTAGTTAGTTTATTTTTTTTACAATGTATGTCGTCTTTAAGTTTAACTTGTCTTAACTAGCTCTCAATTGAAATTTTCAGTTATTTTGTATCAAGCATAGTAGTTTTAATGTATTGCAACTCTCTTAAGTCTCAAATTCAGTTTATGTTCATGTTTTCAATTTATTGTTAACTGTTGGATTTTCTAATTTCAAACTCTGAATATCAAGCTTCAATTAGCTTCTTTCCAAGTTAAAACAAGGTTATATTAGCTTATCATAGCTTTTTATAAGCTTGTGTTTAAGTTTTAAGCAAAAGTGAAACCTGGTCAACAAAAGTCAAAAAGGAGCAAAAATGATGCAGCAAAGGGAAATGGGTGATGCAGACATGGAGTTGGGTTGAATAATAGTTAGTTGGGTTGGATTTGATAGGTTAGGGGCCCTGGTTTAACTGTTGGCAGGCCATTGTGGCTAAAGGACTATAAGTAAGTGTTTTTCAATTCATAGCATAATCTGTTAGTGTGGTTACAATTAGTTAAAACCTGTTCCAAAAGTAGTATCTAGATTAGTTAAAGTTAGTTTGATCAAAAGTACATGTTGGTTCAATGTCTAGATCAGTTTTCATTGCTAATTAGCCAAGAAAAGTGTGTTTGGCATTGCTGATATAACTGTGTTAGAGGTAAACTTAGTGCTAGATTTTTGTTGTTTGTGGTTTGTTTAGCTCATTTGAGCTCTAATCTGTCTTAGCTTGTGCCTGCAAAACACCCTGAGTCAAAACTCCTTTAATCTGTCTCATAAGGCTCAACTGTTGTGAATTTGGATATGCAAAACCTTGATTTGTGTTAAGATTCAATAAACCTTGCTTGCATTGTGCTTATTACACCTTATTACATCAACATCAGTCCTAAAATCTGATTCAAAGTTCATTTTAGTCAAAGTACTTAACTGTTATCAAAAGTCAAAAGTGAAAAACCTGATTTTTGGCCAACTGCAAGGATTTATCATGAGCTCATCTTTGAGCCAATTTCAGTGAGATTTGGCATTTTAGAAACTTCAACTGGTCTACTTGCTTATTGCTATTTTTGTAGAATTTTGCAATTTTCTTATAAGCTTCAAACAGGCTTGTACTTTTGGTCCAAGTTGCCCTGCTCCAAGCTCAGCTTACATTGAGCTTTTCTCAGATCTTGCAGGCTTGCCTCAGGGCTCAATAGAGCCTGTCTAGAGTTGATTTTTGGTTTGCTAGTTGTTAGCCAGGTCTAGTTTAGGTCTTAACATTTGGATTCTGCTTTTTAGCTTATTTGGGTGCTTATTTTGGGACTGCAAGTAGGTACTTAAAAACTATTTTAGTACTTTAATCAAAATCATCAAATCTTTGTATCTTGCATTCCAGTGTTTAGAGCTTGTTGTTTTTAGTTGCATTTCAGTACTTTTAGCAGTTTAGAACTTCTGTAATCAGTAGGTGGCTTAGTTTGTTCATTTGGCTTATTTGGAGTGCTTAATAATAAGCACTTGCACATCAGTTCCTAATTCTTCCACATAACCATCTGTTTTTCCATTTTCCTAGATTCTTATTATTATTTTAGAGTTTTCCTGAAATTTTCAGATTTTTCCAAGCTTGTTTGATATTTTTCTTAATTTAAATTAGTTTTTAAGCATTTTTAATTAGCTTTTAATACAAAAAATTCAGAAAAGGTTCAAAAAAATAAGTTTTCATTTTTCTTAGGTTTAGATAAATATAAAAAGTAAAAAAAGTAATTTTCCAGATTTTTCATAGTTTATTTTGTAATTTTTAGTAATTTAATTAGTTTTTAATAGTTTAAAATACCTAGAAAATAGAAAAATATTCAGAAAAATACAAAAATAGTTTTGAAAATTCTATTTTGATATTTTAGACTTTTCCAATTCATAATTTTATTTTTCTAGCCTAATTTCCTATTTTCTTGTATTTTAGGTAATTATTTAATAGTTAAAAATAGTTTTTAATTAGATAATTAGTTTTAAAAATAATTTTCTTTTTCTATAAATTTTCTTTTATCATTAGGATTGTAAAAGTGTATTTTTCATATTTTTAGGGTTTATATTGTGTAAGTTTCACGTTTTTATTTGTAAGTCGCGTAGTTTTTAATTTCAGTTCGTAAAAACATAAAAACAAAAACATCATTTTAATTATAGTGATAGCGTTTATTTAATAGTTTTTATCTTTTTAATTTCCTTTAATTTGCATTTTAGTCCTTGTAGTTTGTATACTTTTTCCTTAGTCATAATAATTCAAATCCCTTTTCCGTTCAAATTCCTCGATCACTTTACGGTTGATAATCCATTGCATAGCTCGCTGGGACATAACGACCCGGGGAGACTCTATACTCCTCAGATCTTCATTGCATTCGTTCCTGAGCCATTTTAAGCTTGTTACGGTCTGCCATTCACAAGTGGCAGGCTTGTGTGATAAAGCTTGACTGTTCGGGAGCGCATCAAATTTTTGGCGCCGCTGCCGGGGAGCTGTGCTGATTATCTTCCGTCTAGCAGATTAGTGATTTGGATATTCACTCTTTGTTCATACCATCCATCTGTATATGTTTATATTTTCTTATCCAAAAATACAAAAATATTCTTCTCATTCCTCTTATTCGTTGATTCTATTTCTCTTACCCTCTTTTGCCGTTTAATTCTATTTCTTTAACCCTCTACATGTTTAATTCTTATGGCGACGTTCGATTATCCTCGTTGTTTCCACTGCAAAAGCAGTATGGAAGAGGATCAGCTCTGTTGTCAGAATCCGGATTGTTTATGCAAGCAATGTGGAAGGATGGGTGCAAGCAAATATTGTTATTGGTGCGAATTATCTGATAACTCTCTCGATGATTCTCCAAGTTCTTCCGACCATCCGCCACAACCCGATGAACCCGTTCAAAAACCGGAGACCATAACGGAAGTGGTGGAAATTGCTAGCTCTCAGAGCACACCACTTGTCCCACCTCCTGATTTTTCTGAATGTTCTTCGAGACTTGATAGTCATTCGGATCACCATGTTGGTTTTGTTGATCCTTTGAATAAACTGATTCCTCTTCATAACTCTCAAATGCAATCGTTTATTCCTTGTGTCGGTTGTGGTGAGCCTCTCTTTGGTTCACCCTGTCGTTGGTGTACTTGTGTACAATGTGGTAATGATATTCATAACGGGAGTTGTTTGTTTTGTGGTTCGAGGAATTCATTTGATTATGATCCTAATCCGAACTCATTTAACGACCCCTCAAATTTTTCCAATTACCCACCACAGCCCGACTTATCTTCATATAACCAACATTACTGCTGTGAATTTTGTGGAGGTCCTCACCAAGGTTTTGAGTGTCAATCCGGAAACACGTTTGTCTATGAACAGTTTTCCAATGATGCTCAGAACTTTGGTTATGACCAAAATCCATATGATTCACCAGTCCAGACTCAACAGTTTTACTGTTGTGAGTACTGTGGAGGTCCCCACTTCAGCTCTGATTGTCAAATAGGGAACCCAGTCCCTTGTAACAATCATGACAATTTCCAACCTCCACGGCACTATACGGTTCAAACTCCACCTGAGCCGTTATTTCAAGAAATCTCCCAAGATTTTGAAACCACAATGAAAACACTTGATGATATGATTAGTAACTTTAAGAATCAAGTGAGTGGTGAAAAGACCATGGGAGAATTGCTTGCCGAAGAGCGAGAGGCCCGCCAATCTAGGGAAGAATTATTAGTCCTAGAGCATGCAGCTCTAAGACGTTCCCAATTTCTCAAGGCAGCTCTTTATGACGATGACGAGGAGAGTTTTTATCCTTTTAAAGATAATATTTCTCAACTCCCTCAGTCAGATGATATCCCAGCAGTTGAGATTCATTCTCAAACAACTGCTATCACACCCGAAGCTCCCACTCACTCTCTAAACATGGGGGATGAGCATCTTGACACTGTTCCTGAAAAGGAATCGGACGAATTCATAAAGTCTAGTGTTGAGAACCTTGTCCCAATCCCGAGAGAGTCACAGGGAACTTTTGACCATATGTGTGATTCTCCTTCCCCTCTTGAGTGTTCCAATGATCATTTGGAAACTTTCTCTGATCTTAGCGACGATTGTGCTTCCTTTGGAGACATCGAGTACGTTGAGGCATCACTTCCACAATCTGATGCTGATCCCCTTCTTGAGGAGTTCTCCGGTGAACTCACTCACATCAATCCACTCTTTGATTTCGAAGCCGATCTGGGAGAGACTGAAAGTCTCATTGATAATGATCGTTCACTCACTTCTTATCCCAACAGTCCAATAGAGAATGTTGATCACTTTGTTCCCGAAACATTCAAAGCTACTTTCACTAATCCTCTATTTGAATTCGACTCTGAATTCACTTTAATTTCTGAGAATCCACTCTTTGACACTCAGATTGAGGATAGTGATGAGCCCACAATGGAACAAGAGTTCATAATTTCACTTCATGTGAATGATTCTCTTCATAAAGAGTTCTCCGGTGAACTCTCTCATGACATATCTCCTCCGGAGCATGATCATTTCTATTTTGATCTTGAGGATGATATTAGCTCGGAGGAAGGTGTACTCTATCGTATGAGTTTGCTTATTGATGATACTACCTTCATCCTTCCTCCCGATATGTTTGCATTTGAGGATGAAGAATGGATCTTGATTGTTATCAAGACCTTTCTTCCTTTCCTCAAATATCTTGTGATTTCTCTTCATCTTCACTCCTTCGGGAATGAAGACACTATCTTTGACCCCGGCATTTTCATTTATCATTTTTGAGCCGGTTCTATGTATATCTCATCGGTGTGGAACTTTCACGTGCTTCAAATGTTTGTCCAAACATCTTGAATGAAAATCCGATGGAGATTGTTTCTTCCACTATTGCTTCCCCATGAACCAATGAATTCGGGGTCGAGTCAAGCTAGCGACTCGGTAATCAAAAACAGTAGCTAAACATGGGTTTTCACCCGTGTGTACCACCCTAGTGTGGGGGAGTTGCCCCACATATTATATATATATATAAGTTTCTAAAAAAAAAAAAAAAAAAAAAAAAAAAAAAAAAAAAAAAAAAAAATTTCTTTCTAAATAATGGCCGTAGTATTTCCCTTTTACGTTCTTTGTTTCGGCATAACCGCTGGTACTTTGAATATTGAGGGCAATATTCATTTCTAGTGTGGGGGGGAATTCTCACGAATTTTATCATATAATTATACCAATTCCCCCGTTTTTGGCCAAATTTTTTTTGGAGTAAGTGTTTTACACTTACTCAATTGGTTATCAGTCCGCCTTGTCTAATAAACAAAAGGATTGGCTAATCCAGGAGCAAACGGCTCTTGGTAAAGATATCTCAAATCCGTTGACGGCTTACAATTTGCCCAAAATTGTATGGTATTCAGCTCACCATATCCTAAAAAGTGATTAGTTGGCTAGCCCGCAAGTTTATGGCTTGTGGTAAAGGCAGTGGAAAAACCATAATTGGTAATCAGCTCACCAAAGATAATATTGATAATTTATCTAAGAGTTGGCTAGTCCAGAGCAAACGGCTTCTGGTAAAGACAAAATCAAATCCGTTGAAAGCTGGTGATTTGCTCAAAATCACATGGTTATCAGTGTACCATGGTTCTTACTTGAACTGAAACATTTGGCTACTCCAGAAGTAATGGCTTTTGGTAAAGAGATTGAAATCCATTAGTTTTTCTCAAAATATTGCTAGGGACTAGCAATAGTTTAGTGTGGGGGATTGATGAGTGTGTAAATACTCATCATTTTTAGTCAATTCTGAACTGCAAAACGTTTAAAAATGCTCAAAAATGCATCAAAATACTGAAAATATCTCAAAAGTGCATTTTATATGTTTCAGATGCAAAATGTTCAAAATCAGATGAAAAACGAGCAAAGTTTGCATAATTGGCAGTTTCAGTCCCCCGACTTTCAGAAAATGGCAAAATCAGTCCCTAGGCATTTATTTTAAAAGAAAAGTCACCAAAGGTCCTTTTGGAAACATAAATTATCATATTTAGTCCTTTGGTGGAAAATCCAAAAATATTTGAGAAATTACAGTTTAGTCCCTGAAAATCCAAAAATGGTCAAAATTAGTCCTTGGAAATTTCAAAAGTGTCAAAACTAGACCTTGGTCTATTAAAGGTTGGCAAAACTAGTCCTTGGACTACATCTTCATAATTTACATGTTTGGTCCCTTGAATTTCAAATATTACACAAGTGGTCCTTGTGTTATTATTATTGCAAACCAAACGGACCTAATTAATAACCCCAAGCCCAAAACAAACCCCCTTGGCCCAATCCTCCAACCCGTCCAATATCCCTTGACCCGACCAACCCAAAACCCAACGTTTAAAATAATATACCCGCCCCCCTATATCCCTGTCCTCCCCGACCAACATGTCTGCAACACCAACACCCCCAGCCACCAACATCCTCCCTACTCCACCCTTTGTCTCCCCCCTCCTCACCTACCTACCAAATGCAATTAATGCGCCCCTTCCCTGTCTCTAATATCAAAACAAAAATTTGGCGCCAAAACCATCAAATGGCCAAGATTGATCCCAACACATCCTACGGTTGATATTGTTGCTGGGATCCACTCAGAAAGGTGAGAGAAGCAAGCTTGAGCATAAAAGGAAGCAGAAGAGGCTAGTGAAAGGAGTAGTTAGTTTATTTTTTTTACAATGTATGTCGTCTTTAAGTTTAACTTGTCTTAACTAGCTCTCAATTGAAATTTTCAGTTATTTTGTATCAAGCATAGTAGTTTTAATGTATTGCAACTCTCTTAAGTCTCAAATTCAGTTTATGTTCATGTTTTCAATTTATTGTTAACTGTTGGATTTTCTAATTTCAAACTCTGAATATCAAGCTTCAATTAGCTTCTTTCCAAGTTAAAACAAGGTTATATTAGCTTATCATAGCTTTTTATAAGCTTGTGTTTAAGTTTTAAGCAAAAGTGAAACCTGGTCAACAAAAGTCAAAAAGGAGCAAAAATGATGCAGCAAAGGGAAATGGGTGATGCAGACATGGAGTTGGGTTGAATAATAGTTAGTTGGGTTGGATTTGATAGGTTAGGGGCCCTGGTTTAACTGTTGGCAGGCCATTGTGGCTAAAGGACTATAAGTAAGTGTTTTTCAATTCATAGCATAATCTGTTAGTGTGGTTACAATTAGTTAAAACCTGTTCCAAAAGTAGTATCTAGATTAGTTAAAGTTAGTTTGATCAAAAGTACATGTTGGTTCAATGTCTAGATCAGTTTTCATTTGCTAATTAGCCAAGAAAAGTGTGTTTGGCATTGCTGATATAACTGTGTTAGAGGTAAACTTAGTGCTAGATTTTTGTTGTTTGTGGTTTGTTTAGCTCATTTGAGCTCTAATCTGTCTTAGCTTGTGCCTGCAAAACACCCTGAGTCAAAACTCCTTTAATCTGTCTCATAAGGCTCAACTGTTGTGAATTTGGATATGCAAAACCTTGATTTGTGTTAAGATTCAATAAACCTTGCTTGCATTGTGCTTATTACACCTTATTACATCAACATCAGTCCTAAAATCTGATTCAAAGTTCATTTTAGTCAAAGTACTTAACTGTTATCAAAAGTCAAAAGTGAAAAACCTGATTTTTGGCCAACTGCAAGGATTTATCATGAGCTCATCTTTGAGCCAATTTCAGTGAGATTTGGCATTTTAGAAACTTCAACTGGTCTACTTGCTTATTGCTATTTTTGTAGAATTTTGCAATTTTCTTATAAGCTTCAAACAGGCTTGTACTTTTGGTCCAAGTTGCCCTGCTCCAAGCTCAGCTTACATTGAGCTTTTCTCAGATCTTGCAGGCTTGCCTCAGGGCTCAATAGAGCCTGTCTAGAGTTGATTTTTGGTTTGCTAGTTGTTAGCCAGGTCTAGTTTAGGTCTTAACATTTGGATTCTGCTTTTTAGCTTATTTGGGTGCTTATTTTGGGACTGCAAGTAGGTACTTAAAAACTATTTTAGTACTTTAATCAAAATCATCAAATCTTTGTATCTTGCATTCCAGTGTTTAGAGCTTGTTGTTTTTAGTTGCATTTCAGTACTTTTAGCAGTTTAGAACTTCTGTAATCAGTAGGTGGCTTAGTTTGTTCATTTGGCTTATTTGGAGTGCTTAATAATAAGCACTTGCACATCAGTTCCTAATTCTTCCACATAACCATCTGTTTTTCCATTTTTCCTAGATTCTTATTATTATTTTAGAGTTTTCTTGAAATTTTCAGATTTTTCCAAGCTTGTTTGATATTTTTCTTAATTTAAATTAGTTTTTAAGCATTTTTAATTAGCTTTTAATACAAAAAATTCAGAAAAGGTTCAAAAAAATAAGTTTTCATTTTTCTTAGGTTTAGATAAATATAAAAAGTAAAAAAAGTAATTTTCCAGATTTTTCATAGTTTATTTTGTAATTTTTAGTAATTTAATTAGTTTTTAATAGTTTAAAATACCTAGAAAATAGAAAAATATTCAGAAAAATACAAAAATAGTTTTGAAAATTCTATTTTGATATTTTAGACTTTTCCAATTCATAATTTTATTTTTCTAGCCTAATTTCCTATTTTCTTGTATTTTAGGTAATTATTTAATAGTTAAAAATAGTTTTTAATTAGATAATTAGTTTTAAAAATAATTTTCTTTTTCTATAAATTTTCTTTTATCATTAGGATTGTAAAAGTGTATTTTTCATATTTTTAGGGTTTATATTGTGTAAGTTTCACGTTTTTATTTGTAAGTCGCGTAGTTTTTAATTTCAGTTCGTAAAAACATAAAAACAAAAACATCATTTTAATTATAGTGATAGCGTTTATTTAATAGTTTTTATCTTTTTAATTTCCTTTAATTTGCATTTTAGTCCTTGTAGTTTGTATACTTTTTCCTTAGTCATAATAATTCAAATCCCTTTTCCGTTCAAATTCCTCGATCACTTTACGGTTGATAATCCATTGCATAGCTCGCTGGGACATAACGACCCGGGGAGACTCTATACTCCTCAGATCTTCATTGCATTCGTTCCTGAGCCGTTTTAAGCTTGTTACGGTCTGCCATTCACAAGTGGCAGGCTTGTGTGATAAAGCTTGACTGTTCGGGAGCGCATCACGTACAGTAATTTGATGATGAATCTCTGATTTTCGAGGATCTAATGCTGGCTGCGATATATCAAGTTCTTCCTCTTTAACTATTGATACATACCTATAAATTAATGCTTTTATAAGATTTGAGACACAAACTTCCGTTAACAAATGATCATCTCAAGAAGGGTGTGACATATATCAGATTATAAACTGTTTGGAAAATTATAAGGAATAAATATATAAAACAGCTGAAAAGGATATTTTTGAAGAAAGAAAAAAAAAAGAAAAGTGAGTAGACGTTTTGTTAAAACAGAGCGAGCATCTATCAAATCAGGCTAAAGAGTAAATAGGTAAATACAATTTAGTTTAAGAATATGCAAGTCCAAGCACAAAGGGTCATGGCTAGGATCAAAGCCTTGCTCGTTTCTATGGCCTCTAGGAGCTCGGAAGCAATGGGATTCCCAATCTCAAGTGTCTTGTCATCTTTGTAAGTTGTAATATTATTTCTGATCAAAGCATCATATAAATGACTGGTGAAACCCGTGCGAGTGTCCTCCCCTCGGAAGCTCATGAAAATATCGTAATCCTACAATATTTTTGTTGAAGATGATGATGGCATCATCTATAGAGGTCACAATAATAAGGTATCAACTCAAAGATGATTTGTGTTAATACCAAATGACATTAAACAGAAGATTTTTCAATTTTTTCACAACTAAGTTATCTAACTGAAACAAATTACATACAACAACAATTTGACACGCAACAAATTAAAAAACTGACCATGGATGCTGTTGCTGATGGTTCCCAATTCCATCATCTTCACCTTCTTTAATTTCACCACAATCCACAATCATAACATCAAGAATCGGGCAATCATTATCATCAATAGCAACATGTTCAATTGACTTAACAAAAGCATATTTGTTATAACCCGTTACTGAAAATCCCGACCCACCAATATTGCCACATTGATTTGAAGAACCCAGCCAGGTGTTCCCACCACCATGTCGATTGGTGAATTGAGTGCCTCCTCTTGGGGATTTAACCGACCACCACCACTAACCATTGTTGACCTGAATCGAGCATGGTGACTAATTGATTTTGAAACACCGAATACCTACAATATACCAGGTTAAAAACTCCAAAATACTAAGAAATAAGTTATGAGGATAGACGCGTTTTAGAATGAGGATAGACAGTAGACACGTTATTAGAATATTGGAGATTGAGTGGTGTGTTTTTTTTATTAGAAGAATGATAAGAGAATGCCTGGTTTTTTTATGTTAGGGTTTTGTTCAATTGAAACTCAAAAGAGAGGAAAAGTGAAAAGTATCTCCCGCTAAGGAAACTCAAATTTTTTGGGGAAAACATAATGATGTGAGATCTGAGAAAAAAGATAAAGATGGTTGAAGGGTAATTTGATTTTGGGGAAAAATTTAGGCGGGCTTCTAAAAAGTTGAGTGGGAAATTTTATTTTGGGCAAAAATAAGTGCGGGACATATAAAATATTACATATAAATTTAACACATGAAATATTTTAATCTTCATTTATAGTAGGGGCGGAAATGAGCCGAGCCGCTCGTGAAAAGCTCAGGATCATATCAGTAAAAAGCTTGAACGAGCCGAGCTTAAACGAGCGCGAGCTCGAGCCTAAGTTGCAGCTCATCTATCAATCGGGCTCGAGTCTGAGTTTTACATACAAAATTTGATTGGGCTTACGAGCCTAAACGACACTATGATATTTTACATATTAAACGTATATAAAATGTTATACATTTGTATTATAGGTGAACTTATTAACAAGCTCGATAACAAGCTTATTAACGAGCTCAAAATAGATATATTACGAGCCAAGCTCGAGCCAAACTTTAATTTTTTTATTTTTGAATCGCATAAACGAGCCGAGCTCGAGCCAACTAGAGCTCGTTCGAGCTAATTCTTATCGAGCTTTGAGCTCAAGCTCAAGCCTATCAAATGAACTCGAAATATTTAATGAGTTGAGCTCAACCTTATATAAGTTCGACTCGAGTTATTGTTGAATTTTCAAGCTTGTAAGTGATATATACTGAGTGTAAATACTTATTTATGAATGTATCGAGCTTTTCGAGCTGAAGTCGAATCGAATTGGATTCTTAGGTTATATTTCAATTTTAATTTGTGTAAGAAAACACATTTTTACAAATAAATCGAGCTTTTCGAGTCAAGCTCAAGCCGAGTTCAAACTTTCTCGATCCCGGATAACATGATCGGGAGGTCCCTGGATACTTGCTTCTTAGTGTCTGTGACAAACGGTATACACATACCAAGCCGGTGCAACCCATGCATGACCGCCTTTAATAACTTCAAATATAATTCATATAACCTCCGAACTATAACTATACACCTACTAAGCCAGTGCAACCCATGAACGACCGGTGATAATGGCTAATTCACATGGGTCATGGGTCATGTGCATTAGGTTATCACTGGTCACATTCATTAATGGGTATTTGACATCATATGGGTCATAAGCATTGGGTTATAGTTGCTTAGAGTGTCATGTTACGACACATCCATGACTGTTGACAATGGGTAATGGGTCATGTGCATTGGGTTGTAGTGGCTATACTATCATTTTATCGACCAATACATGACTAGTAATCGACAATGGGTAATTAACATGGGTCATGGGTCATGTGCATTGGCTTTTGTAAACTAAGACAAATACTATACAGCATTTTACACGGTTTGTATTTTTTTTTACGTTTTCATCCGTTTGTAACGTTTTTCGTCCCCTTTTGACCGTTTCAATCGATTTTGACCGATCTCGCTAGTTTTCGACCGATTTTGACAATTTTCAACAGATTTTGACGGATTTAGACCGTTTTAGACCGACTACGACCGATTGCGACCGTGTTCGACCGATTTCATCCATTTTTGAACGTTTTGGCAATTTTCTCTCGTTTTCATATGTTCTCAAGCTTTTTTAACGTTTTCCTCCTATTAAAATGTTATGAAACGTTTATTACGTTTTCGTATATTTTGTACACACTCGACATATTAAAGTCGGTCGGTCAACCCAAAAAACCAAAGATGACCGATATTAGCATCGGTCGGCACGACTGTGGGCACCGGTCATTATATCGGTCGAGGCAACGAATTTTCCAACATCGGTTGGATTTTCGACCGATTTTTTTTTTCTTTCTATCTTGTTTTCTTTTTTTTTATTTGGTCACTGACTGTGGCAACTTGGTCGTGTTTGGTCATCGGAGAGAGAAAACTAATGTGGCACCCAGTGACCTGGGTCATGACTGTGCCCAGCCTAATAAGCCCGTTAATAAGCCAAAACAAACACCCCCTAATTACTTCCAAAAATTTCAACTAGGCGGCATCATCTGGTGCGAATATCCCTTTCAAAAAATTTAACTCCCCAATTTTTTCAATTTTCATCATTCAAAATCTCCCCCAAACCCTTGGTAACTTCTGTTACCATCTCTATTTCTCGCTTTCTCCATAAATTTCAACCCTTTTGCCTTCATGATGATGCTCTTTGACGGGATTTAAAAAATTTAAGTGTAAGTTTGTAGTCATAGATCTTTCAATTCATACATTCACAAAATCATGTTAGGGTTTCGAAGTTTTGCATTTACAAATCTGATTTTTTTTTTCATTAATTTTGCAGTTTGAATTTTAAGTAATTCTTGAATCTTTTACATGGCACAGGTATGATTTCATTACACACAACGTGTTTGATTTAAGAATTATGGTACAACTTACCGAGTTTTGAATATGTATGAACTTTGTGGCAAGTGATTTTTGGTTTTTAATTACTTGTTTGTCATGTGAAGTCAAATTCTAGCCTTATCATGTTTAAGTGTGTGGAAACAAAAATGAAAATGAAAAGGGGATTGTGTTCATGTACTGCTTAAACAAGCATTGCATGCTGATGATCATTCCTTTCTACTTGATTGCTTATTCAGACAAAATGAAAAGGTGTTCTTCGATAGTAAAATGTCGAATAACATTTTGATAGCCAAACAACATGTATTGACTAGGTTGTTTTTGTTTGTTTGAAGGTCATTACAAACCCAATTTCTCTTTTGATGCCATTGGATGTCTTTAAGCTTCTTGAATCTTTCATCCCTATGATCCAATCCAGGTTCGATCTGTGGCTCTTTTATTTAAAATTTTGCGAGCTTAAGTTATTGGCCAAAATTGTTAATCTTTGAGTAAGGTAGAAACCGATTATGGTCAAAATTGGCTGTTATGTTTAGTTTTTGTCGAAATGTGAGTCAAAATAATTAAAAATTGAAGTGTGGTCGAAACGTGCCAGGTGAGCCTGGGTCAACCAGTCAGGCGGGTCGAAACCTGCGAGAAAAATGTGTGTGTGTGTTTTATTTTTATTTTTTTTAAAAGAGTAAATACTTATTTTATCAAATATGAACTATAAGCTATGATACTAAAAGACTAAATTTGTTTTTTAAGAACGTTGCATAGGTTATAAACATCAATTTTTTTTTTACCCTTTTTACTATAAAATGGGTGCGTTGTTGTAACAACTAACAGGTCAAAACGGGTTTGCAAAAGTTTTTGTTGACTTGCCAACATCTTTTTTCATATTTACTTTTGTCCATACACTGTAGGCGAAGCTGAACCTATTAAGTTATAACCAATTTGACCCATTGCTAAGTAAACGGTTGTAGCGTTGCTTCCACTATTGAGTACTCTACAATGGAAGTAAGTGTTCATTATATTATATTTTTTTAATGTCTTATTTACCTTCTTCCTATTAATAGCTTTGATTAATATTCAATGAATGATTATTATGTTGTGTTTGTTATTAGTTTTAGGTGATTAGTATTTATTCATGATTAGTATGTAACTATATAATGCAGTATGTAAGTATATAATGCAATATGCATGATTAATATGTAACTGAGTAACTATATAATGCAATATGTAAGTATATAATGCAATATGTAAGTATATAATGCAATATGCATGTGGCTCAGTAACTATATTATGCAACAGGTGACTAGAAGGTTGAGAAAAAACATGCAATAAGTAATAGGTTTTACTATTAGTTGCTACTGTGAATCTGTGATAGCATGTAACTACAGTACATAAAATTATATTTCTTATAGTTCTTGTAAGTTGCTATTGTATTTGTGCATTTGAACAGCTATTGTGATGCTGCACATTTGGAAAAAAGTGAATGGAACTGGTTTGTGATAATCCTTTCTTAATGGCACTGTATTTGCCATTTTTAAGTTGCTACATTATTTACACTATGGATATGCTGCAGTACACTTTCCCTCCCACTTTTCTTTTCTTTTCTTTTTTCTTTTTTCTTTTTTTTTTGGGTTTTGTTTTTGTTTTTTTTTTGTTTTGGTAACCATGAAACCTCCCAAGTTTTTGTAATTGCTGCCAAAAACCAAACCAGCCCAACTAAACCGGAAAAACCCGACGCAGCCCAAGTCCCATTCAGTTTGGTTTGGGTTTGACACGATGCTCAGCCTTATTTGTCTTAACTAAGTGTTTTTGCCTAACCTGTGAGATTTTTGTTGGTACAGATTCAACATCAGCAATGACACGTGTTAAGAGCAACACAAATTTACTGGAAGGGGCTTATCTTGAAGCAAAGTTGCAGTTTGAGAAGGAAAAAATTTAGTCGGAGAGAACATTTTCGACATTGCTGAAATACCGGTAACTATAGTTGTATGTTTGGATTAAAAAATATACGTCTTAGACTTTTGTTTGGTATTATGTCGATTCATACATATATGTAAACATAAACCTTTCTAGGTTGTGTTTATCACAGCCAAAAGAGTTACTTGGTATAATTTGCTTGAGGTAGACTATTCTTCTCTCGTTCATTCTTAGATAATCATTTGTATTAGGCAGTTAGACTTGATATATGCAGGATCTAGCTAAATTACTTCTGATCCAAGTCCTTTCAATAATATTGATGGGCCTGCAAGAACGAAACCTTAAGAACAAGATGATTCAGATTTGCCCAAATGATTAGAAGGTTAATTTTCGTATGTGATTCGCAGCTGCATTTTTGAAAAGTTTGAGAGGTCAAGAGCAAAAGAATTTGCGGATTTGGCTCTGTTTTCATCTCAAGGTTTGGCACCACCACTCGAAATATTGCATATAAATATTTTTTCTTTTATTTTTTTAACAGAGACATGTTTTTAGATAGAAAACTGGGCTCTATTCTATTTTCAAATAAAATCACATAGAGCCCATTTTTAAAACCAGGCTTTATTTGATTTTCACATAGAGTCCCATCCCCTTTGAGCCCGTATGCACGGGTTTTATGATCCTTTTCAACATGGCTCTATGCCCTTTTTTGTAGTAGTGCGATAGTGTCAAGAGGTGATATGAAACCATTTTTGTGTATATTTTCAAGATAAACTAACCTTTCGCTTACAATACAACTTATATTGTTCACTTGTATGTACTTGTATGTAGATGCATTGATCTTGCAACAACTCGTTTAGATTGGTTCGCATGTGGGAGATAGAAAATGATGCAAAAGATATTAAACAACTATCTGAGATGCTGTTGGTAAGTATTTATTTTAGCTTACAAAAAAATAGTATCGCTTTATTATCGTAACAATTAAGTTGTAACTTATTGTTCCTTATATTCTTGCTGACTTTGTATACAGGTTTGGTACATTGATTCATTGGCATTTGACAAGTTGGAGATAAATGTGGAACAAGCACATATAAAGTTTTGGTGTTAAATAGAGATGAAATGTGGTGACACAATGTATATTGATAGTTTGTTATATTGTAGAATGCTTGAATTGCAACCTTGATTGTGTATTTGAATATGATTTTTAATGTTTTCAAAAATGTTATTGTATTGGATTATAATGTTTGAATGCATGTTATTTATTGACTTTTGAATGTTATTGTACCAAATCTATTAGAACAAATTACGGAGCGTCAATATAAGCAAAAAAAATGAAAATTTAGAAATCTTTTGGTATCGATTCAACTCTATAATAGAAACTGGTTCCTACAGATGGGAATCTTCATTTGTGATACCTATTCATTTCTATAATCGAAACCGGTTCTTACATTATACCTGGTCTCAATGCTCTAATAAAAAGACCGGTTACATAACCGGTTTCTATGTATTTCAGTTAAAGAGATACCCCCTCACAGAGAGTGGTTCCAAAACCTGTTTCCATGAGCTATTCTAACCGGTCTTTACGGATTTTTTTGTAGTAGTGTTTCCATGACCATATAGTGTTTCCTTAATTAATCAAAGTTCACCTTTGCACCAAAAAATAAATATTTTGTGTTGTGGTCTGCTTATAAGCAGAAAAGTTTAGTGGTTAAGGATGCCAGTACAAAGTTAAGTCTGGTAGGTTAGTTTTAGTGGTTAAGGCTGCCAATACAAAGTTAAGTCTGCTAGAACTAAGTTAAGTCTGTTTAGTATTCGTAATTAGTTCTGTTTATGAAAAACATAATATTTTTTTGTGTGACTATTGATCATCCAATGGCCACATGAATTTTATGTTTGTGTCGCCTTTTCTAACATTTAGTCACAAAAAGCATGTTTCTTTTGGGTATTTAGTCACATACAATTAAGCATGAAGTGGCCAAAAGTGTTAATAAGTGTGACCATATGGTGTTTAAAGTGAAAAAATGTGTATTTTGTGTGACTATTGATCATCCAATGGCCACATTAAATTTATGTTTGTGTGGCCTTTTCTAACATTTAGTCACACAAAACATGTTTCCTTTGGGTATTTAGTCACAATTAATCATAAAGTGGCTAAAAGTGTTAATAAGTGTGACCATATGTTGTTTAAGGTGAAGAAACGTGTCTTTTGTGTGACTATTGATCATCCAATGGCCACATGAATTTTATGTTTGTGTGGCCTTTTCTATCATTTAGTCACACAAAGCATGTTTGTTTTGGGTATTTAGTCACATACAATTAACCATAAAGTGGCTAAAAGTGTTAATAAGTGTGACCATATGGTGTTTAAAGTGAATAAACGTGTATTTTGTGTGACTATTGATCATCCAATGGCCACATATTAAGTTACGTGACCATATGTACTGGATTTTGGCTACACTTAAATAATATGTGTGACAAAACGTTTAGTGTGACCATATATGGCATTTGGTCACTGTGTTAGTAGTAAATGTGACTATATAGATTAGCTTTTGGCAAGCTAACACAAACTAAACTTTAAACACACATATTAACTTACTTGAACATATGTACTGGATTTTGGCTACACTTAACGAAAGTGTGACAAAACATTTAGTGTGACCATATATGGCTTTTGGTCACAATGTTCAAGTGTGTGACATATATTTGTCACTGTTTATATGTATATCGTGACTAATGTTGCAACCTCACTTTTCATTTGTCACTCGTTCCAATTTCAGATGTGGCTAAAGAGTTGGCAAAACATATCAGTCACCCTTAAATAATGTGTGACAAAACTTGACTCTATGATTTAGACACACAAAAAATTACTTCATGTGACTAACGCATCAAGGTTACTTGTATTTGTCACGCGTTCCAATTTCATATGTGGCTAAATGATCTGAAACAAAATCACTAGATACCTTTAGCCACACAATGTTCAATTGTGTGGCAATACAGTTCTAATGGTCACACAATCAAAATTTTCAAGTGTGACTAATTAGTAAATGTTGTCAATTTTCGTACCTTCAGCCACACAAATATGCGAATGTGTGGCCGTTCCATTTCGACCATGCGTGACCAAATCCCGTTTTTGTACTAGTGTGACAAAACATAAAATCCAATTACGTAAAATATAAAAACTGATAAGTTTTAAAGGTGAGTTTTACTTCCTTCTTTCCTTTTTTGTCGAAACAAAAATAACGTCTAAGGAAAAGTAACTAGTGTATGCTCCCCCTTGACGGTTGCCTCCCTTTGATGAGGACATCAAGAGATTGTGATGGATTTTTAAGCTACAAAAAAATGTTAGTGCAATAACGTCCAAAAAGTGGACAAATGAAAATACGAAACCATCACACTATACACAAGTAGTAGAGAAATAAGCACATATAAATGAACATCGTAATAAGTAGTTGTAAGCAACTACATACAATGAGTAAAAACAAATATGGCTTTTCTTCTAAAATGATCCTAAAAATTAAAAAAATATAATAGAGTAATGAAAAAGCTTAAAAATAAAAAGCCCTAATAAACTAAATGACAAGTGCACTTCCACCTCCTTCATGTTATGGGTAGTTCATGTGGGTTAGCGTGGTGAGGTGTGTGAGAATGTGATTTAGAATAAATCGCATCTCATCTCGAAGTCCACTAATGAGCACAATGTTGTGTTAACAACACTCATAATGGTCTTTGTGTGATCTCGGAAAGTTAGTTGGACCATTGATCCACATAGAGGAATCAATTTGTAGGAAAGATGGGGTGAAAGTAAAGTGTTGGAAGGTGGGATCAATGTCCATAGATTCCGTGTAGAGCACGTGGTGAGGTGGTTGGAGTGACATTTCCTCAATAGTGGGAAGTTTGGCAATGGTGGAGGGTTTGTTGGTCTTGGGGGTAAGTCTTCTAAATCTTGAAGAAAAGGATGCGGTGAGCTAGGTGGTGCTAAGGAGATGTCAAGTGTGTCATTAGAGGTTGGTGATGTATTGGAATTTTTTGGTGTAGTCAAAGTGAGTGGTGGTGGTGATGGAATGATGATTGGTGATGATGGAGTGGTGGTATGTAATAACCTAGTTTTCGTCTCCTAATTTTTCCGTCATATATTTTGAACCTTAAAAACGTCACAACTAAAATTTGGAAATTATAGAATGCAAGGTAAATCAAGAACTTGAACGCGAATTATGAATGACTACATCATTCGATTTATAAAATCTATACTAAATATATAATATGATGTCTATATATAATTTTAACCTAAGTTAAATAAAAGATTACATTTAACTTATATATATGTATACATGTACATTTGCCAGGCCCATTTTTATTTTTCTTTGTACACTACTTACGATTCTAAAAAAATATCTAGATACATCAATATTTGAAATAAGGAAGGAGTCAATCAATCACAAAATTTTCGGCAAAAATCACTTCCCCATATCCCCTTATATTTTTAAAACCGTATTCCACTTCCCATATTTCCTCAAAACCCCAAATAAAACAAATTCCTAGAAATCAAAAAAGAAGCGGCAGAATGTAACATATTGGATTTCACAAACACATCAAACCATGATGAAAGTGGGGCGTACACAATGAGTTTTAGAGAGAGAAAGTTTAGAGGTTTAGGGAACTTAGTGAGAGAAAGTAAAAGTATTATTATGAGCTCCAAC
The DNA here is from genome assembly GCA_019973895.1 of Chrysanthemum seticuspe. Taxonomy (NCBI): domain Eukaryota; kingdom Viridiplantae; phylum Streptophyta; class Magnoliopsida; order Asterales; family Asteraceae; genus Chrysanthemum; species Chrysanthemum seticuspe. The sequence goes on from BPTQ01000006.1 coordinate 322,529,934, forward strand.
CCTCTACCTTGGGAGGTAGAGGGTATTTATAGTTTCATACATAAACGCCACCTACGGGCTGTGGATTAGGCATACAGTGGGTAAAGACCCGTCCGTCCTCCACAGTGATACTTAACTAAATACCACCTAACATTAAATAACTACGACTACGAGCTTTCTAACGATTACATATACTTGAGGTGACCGACACTTTAATAACTGGATTTACTAAATACTAAAAATCTCCCCCTAAGGGAGGTCACCTAAAATTACATTGAATACAAACAGATATTACATTAAGATTGTTCTTGGATTCTTGTTAAAGTTCTTTGCTCTGTAGCCCGTAGTCTTTGATTCTTCATGTTTTGCATGTTTGGTTAAACCGAGTGGAGGTCTTGAACTGATCCACGTGATAATGAGTTTTGAGCCAGCTTTGATATCATTAGCTACCATGAATCTCTGACTCTTTCTTTGTAGTGTTGACATTATGTGATGTTGTGACTTTTGGACCGACATGCTCACATTCTGGATCATGATTTCTTCTCATCAGAGTAGCGGAAGCTTTAGTTGATTTATGATATTTGCAGCAGCGTAGCAGAAGCATGGAGTGAAAATATCAGAGTTGTTGATGCACTTATCATGATTTCGAATTGAATGTGTTGTGTGAGCATGCGGCAATGGATTGACCTCTCAATTCTGATCAGCTGCAAACGTCGGGTGTACCTGCATACAACAGTTAGCAATAAAGCGCACGAAAAGTGTCTTTGATCACTTTCGTCGGATTGAGGTACACGGCCCACGGTTCCCCGTTGATCAGTACAAGTACTGCCTGTGATCAGGTATAATTCCGAAAAATCTCCTTGACAGGGTTTCGCATCTGCTCTAGCCGTTCTCAAACCGGAACGTCTCAAAGAAGACAACACGGAGTGAGTGAACCAGCGAATTGAGATTCACTGATTGATGAAAAAGATTTGAAAACAATCGTGTATTGCTTAATATAAAGGATTTTTGCAATACAACGAAGGTTTTATTGAAAGTCAATTTTCAATAATAAATACCCTTTTAATTTTGAACACATAATACACAGTCGATGTGCTAAAGAAAATAATTTTTGAGTACAACGACTGGTTTTTCAAAGGTATCCGTCAATCCATTCATTCCTGGACAGGGATTGATTCAATATTGAATCGCTCCATTGATGAAGTCCAGATGTCACAAGCAAGTCTTGGCAATACCACAAGGATAATGCGTAGGACTCTCAAAATACATTCTCACATTCCACATTGTGTGAAACTATGAGTCTTCAAGAATGATGTGTCCTAATGAGATTTATTGATGATCTCGTGGCTCTAGACTCAATAGTGCACATTTGGTTCCTATGCCGGAGACTAGGGAGAGGGTCTCCTTCTTCAATATCAACAATCTCTAAGAGAAAGTCGATAGATTATGTAGGTTCCCCGTGAGAATGAAACAAGTCCTTTTAAGAGAAACTTGAGTAGCTTGGGAAGTTGTAGTGCAGTGCGTCACTGGGTCCATGACGTCTTGTCTTCAATACCAGTGTTACCTTGGTAACCACCAATAGCATATGTATTGAACCCGGTTTCTGCCCTAAGGTTGAATTAATGGAGGGCTATTTCTTTTCACCCTTTTCTCATTTAATTCTTTTTCATTCTTCAACCCCTTCAGTTCTTACCGAGAATTCATAACTAGAACCTTGTTGGGTTTATTCCAGTACTAGCTCAGCCTCAGTCCGCACACTTCCCGTTTCTCACTTTTCTCCTTTTTTCATCATACCTAAGGACTTCTACACTATCTAGTGGATTGTCGCTGGGTAGATCCCTCCGGCTCTGGCAGGATCGTGGGAACGAATACCTAACCTAACCATCCTTATATCACCATACATAAAGTAAATTTGGTCGGTCTTTTTGGTATTGTTCATCTGCCATTGGAACCAATTGAAAACCATTTGAAAATCAATCTAGATACTTGTGATATATTATCAAAGCATTTTGTACCTGAATTGTTTTTGATATTTCAGAAAATGAGCTCCCCCTCAACATGTGCATCGTGTATTTAAAATCGTTTTGGCACACGGAGGCACGATGAAGAATTCAATTCATTGATTAACATTTTCTAAAAATATCGACATCACCTTCCCGATCAAGATTAGTATTTTTTATATTTTTTTATACTTAGTTAAAAATATTTTTGGGAAAGAATGTGGTTTTCAAAAAAAATTGCTCCCCCTCAATATGTGCATCGTGATTCGAAAGTGTTTTGCACATATAAGGGAAAACCTGCACATTGAAACAAATCAATCACGTTTCAATCCTTTTTGGTTTGAAATAGATGCTCCCCCTCAACATGTTCATGGAAAATTTGAAATCATTTGGCACATGAAGGGAGGAGAGCTTGTAAATCACTATAAAACCATTTATCGAACTATTAGTTTAAATCCAATTGATTTTGAAAGCTTTTGAGGAGAATTGTGACTTGCTTATGAAAGCATTTAACCGATAAGGATCAAATCTGAGACTTTAAACTCCAAAGATTAAACATGCTTGAATATCATTTGAAAACATGACATAAACCTTGGTCTGAACCAATTGTATGACAAATAACCTTTTGATTTAAATCAAATCATTCTCTCCCTCAATCAATGACATAAGTTGTTGATTGAGAGATGGAGATTTTTACAAATGTCAAGTCCAGATGAATTTCAAAAATTGAGTCCGAGTTATTTTTATTAGTTTTCATTTAGATAACAAATATTTTTCAGAAGAATTTATAGAAGGAAAAATATTTGTGAAGGATACATTTGTCTTTTTAGTGACAAACATTTGTTTTTAGAATCAGAGCATGAGATTTGAAAAATAAGATAAAGCATGGCTCTGCTGTTTCTTTAAAAAACGGGTTACTGTCTGAAATAACAATAAACCTTTGTTTTTCTTTCTCTCAAATTTTTTATTTTTTTTAAATGAATTATGTACATTCGAACAACATCTAAAGACCCGTGTCACTCTTTGAATGACAACACAAAGACCGTAGATGTTATCGAATCAAGAAAAACATGACAAAACGACAATATTTTTGAATTTTTTTATTTTATTTTATTATTTTTTTTTCAAGTTTTTCAAATTTTTATGGATTTTTGAAATATTTATATTTTTCTATTTGCTTTTTGTTGGTTTTATAATTTTGTATTTTGATTTTTTTTGAATAAGTATTTACAAGAGATGGATGAAGAAATACTTTTACTCCTCGTCTTCCTCTTGAAGACGTTTGAGTGTTTCCGGTTGTAGACTCTTTAGACCAGGTCGTGGAAGGATAAACTCAAAACGTTCTCTACGAAGAGCTTTGGTGAAGATGTCTGCTAACTGGTATTCAGTCCTCACAAAATAAAGCTCCACCACCCCGTTCTCCACTTGCTCCCTGATGAAATGATGTCGAATGTCGATATGCTTTGCTCTTGAATGTTGAACGTTGTTGCATGAGAGAGCAATGGCACTTTTGTTATCACAATACAGAGGGATTTTGTTGAATTCAAAGCCATAGTCAGATAATTGGGATCTCATCCATAGGATTTAAGCCCAACAAGATGACATGGCTATGTATTCAGCCTCTGTAGAGGATATAGAAGTACTCATTTGTTTCTTTGAAGACTAGCTCACAAGCTTATCACCCAAAAACTGAGCACCTCCTGACGTGCTTCGACGTGTATCTTGACATCCTGCATGGTCAGCATCTGCATAGGCTGTTAGTGACATACCGGTGTCCTTCGGGTACCAAAGTCCCATATTGATGGTTCCTTGGAGATACCGAAGGACCCGTTTAACCGCTTCAAGGTGCTTTTTGGTAGGCTTAGCCTGGTATCTAGCACACATGCATACAGCGAACAGAATATCAGGTCTACTGACTGTGAGGTACATCAGGGATCCAATCATACTACGATATTTCATTTGATCTACCATGATCCCTGAGTAGTCCTCATCCAGTTTAGTATGCTCTATCATGGGAGTGTCAACAGGGTCACAAGAATCAAATCCAAATTTCTTTAAAATCTCATATGCATATTTAGATTGATTGATAAAAATGCCTCCGGGACTTTGTGAAATTTGTAATCCCAAGAAAAATGACATTTGTCCCATCATTGACATTTGAAATTTGGAGCCCATCTCCTTAGAAAAACGGTTACATTCATTGGGGTCAGTCGAGGCAAAAATAATATCATCAACATAGATTTGCACGTGAATTAAATGTTTGCCTGACTTTCTGGTGAACAATGTCGGATCAACTGCTCCTTTGCTGAATCCAGTAGATTGAAGAAACTTTGATAGCGTATCATACCATGCCCTTGGAGCTTGCTTTAAACCGTAAAGAGCCTTCTTCAAGCGATAGACATGAGTAGGATGCTCTGGATTCACAAAACCTTCAGGTTGGCTGACGTATACGACTTCTTTAAGATCTCCGTTAAGAAAATCCGTGTTTACATCCATCTGATAGACTACCATATTCTTACTTGCAGCATTAGCCAGGAAGATTCTGATTGCCTCGATACATGCAACTGGAGCAAATGATTCTTCAAAGTCAATACCCTCCTCTTGACGGTATCCTTTTGCAACCAATTGAGCCTTGTTCTTTAATACATCACCATGCTCATCAAGTTTTACTTTGAAGATCCACTTTAGAGCAATGATCATAGCACAGTCAGGAGCATGTACTAATTCCCATACATCTAGTCGATCAAACTCATGAATTTATTCTTGCATGGCATTGAACCAGCTGTCTTCATTCATGGCAGTTTTAACGTCTTTTGGTTCGATCTTAGAGAGTACGGAGTTGAAGAAGCACCATAAGGCATCAGTTGCAAGTTGTTTACGAGTGGATACTAGACGAGAGGGGTTTCCAATGATGTTGTCCAATGGATGGTCATGTGTCCATTTTCTAAGGTGTTCATGTGGTTGTTGTTGAGGAACTGAAGTAGCATAGTCGTTTTCTCCTGATGAAGATGGTTCTGATGATTGTTCAGGAGCAAATATGTTCTCAAAGGGAGCATCTTCAGGAGTAGCAAAGGGATTATCTCTATCATGGGTGCCAGAAACAATTCCATGATGTACACTCGATGATTGAGGATTTGATGATGAGACAGAGTGATCAGCAGCAGGAGCTTCTTGACTCAATGACATAGAAACTGAAGGGTTATCTACGTTGACAGGGATAGGAGCAGCCTCTGTTGATGAAATTGACAGATCATTAGTAATTGGCTCATAGTGTTCATCAAACGTTGGATCAAACAATTTCTTCAAATCATCTTCCGAAGGGGGTACATATGGAGTTGCTGGAGAGGGATTTTGTACAAGAGAAGAACTAATGGGACTACTTAAGGAAGGTTGTGATGCGGGTCCAGAACTTGATTTTCCTGGAGCCATTTGCCCGGACAGCTCATCGAACGTGACGTGAATAGTTTCCATGATATCTCGAGTTCTTTTGTTGTAGATTTGGTAACCTTTTTTGTTTGATGCATAACCCACAAAAACTCCAATGTCTGCCTTAGCTCTTAATCTTCCTAATCTTGACCGTCATTCGTTGGATAGCACAAAGCACCAAACACACGAAGGTAAGAGAGATCAGGTTTTCGTTTATGGACAAGTTCGTATGGAGTTTTTCCATGAGTGATGTGTATGAGGGAAAGATTTTGGGTGTAGCAAGCAGTGGCACTGGCTTCAGCCCAAAGAAACATTGGAACCTTTGAGTAGATTAGCATTGTTCTTGCAGATTCAACAAGTGTCCGATTTCGTCTTTCAACAACACCGTTCTGTTGAGGCATACGTGGAACACTTCTTTGATGACTGATTCCAACACTTTCATAAAATTGACTTAAGTCTTTGTTAACGAACTCCGTGCCATTGTCTGTTCGAACAATTCTAATAGTATTGTTAAGTCGAACCTGAAGCTGCTTGATAAGTTTGATGATGACATATGGAGTTTCATCCTTTGTCCTCAAAAACTTAACCCAAGTAAATCGAGAGTAGTCATCAACAATGACTAATATATATTTCTTCCCATTTATCGTTTGCACTCTCATAGGTCCGCATAAATCCATATGAAGGGTATGTAGAACTTCCATAACTGAGTTTGTGGGTTTGGGTTTGTGGGCATATTTCCTGCTTTTTCCCAATTGGCATGCTGAACAAAGATGATCTTTTTCATACTTTAATCTGGGTAAGCCTCTTACAAGATCCTTTCTGGAAAGATTGTTAATGGTGCCGAAGTTCAAGTGATTGAGACGACGATGCCATAACCATGACTTTGTTTTTGAAGCCTTTGACAATAAGCAGATTGGAGAGGACTTCATCATATCTTCGATAGAGATGGTGTATAGGTTTGAACCACGTGTTCCTCTTAACAGTTCCACACCATCAAGTTCTCTAACGAAACAGGTATGTTTTCTAAAAGCCACCTCTAGATCGGAATCACAGAATTGACCAACAAAGAACAGGTTATGTCCAAGAGCTTCAACATAATATACCCTGGAGATTACACTGTCACCAACAACATAATCTCCATAACCCATAATTGCACCAAAATGATCGTTCCCGAATCTAATAGTCCCGATGAATTTACTCACGAAGTTCATGAGCCGCGAGCGATCTCCAGTCATATGCTTGGAACAGCCTGAGTCCAGGTATCACAGAACGATTTGAACGATCTGCAGTTGAACACAGACAAAAATGGATAACTGGATAATTGGGATCCCCATGCAAGAATGGGTTCCATTTGGTTAGTAACAGTGATTGGAACACCCACATCAGAAATAGAATCAATGGAATCATTAGGGATAGATGCAGTACTAGTGTGTAAAGTATGTTCACTTCTTAAGGGAATAGTTCTACCGGTAGGCATCCATTTCCTAATGGGCATTGACTTAGATAATTTAGGGCACATCTCATTAAGATTGAATTTGCGGCCAGTATGTATCAACTGATAACCTACATTACTAAATTTTCTTCCCGTGGGTTTCCAATGTTTTCTAACCTTCTTCCACCATTGCTTTCTAGCATTCTTATCCTGTTTTTTAGCGTTAACCATTTTAACAGGGGAATTTGCATTATTACTCATTACATTCACAACACATTCATGATTAGTACCAGAAATCAAGCATTCATTACATGTTTTGCAAATAGTAGCAGAATTCGAATTAATTACAGTACGCTTATAGCTAATACTAGAATCAACACGATTCGTTTTATTCAACTCAAACTTAATGCTCCTAGGGTGGTCTTCTACTTTCCTCCATTGATCACTTATAGCTTGCGAGGTCCTATCTTGCTTTGTATTGCCTTGAGGCTTTGACCCGCTCGCTTTTGTGCCACTGATTACTCCTGTAGAGGGAATTATGGGAACATTAGTTGGTTTTGCTACTTTTTGGATTTCTGATCTAGAAGTGCTGGGATCTGAAGTACTAGGAGGCACATCAAATGTCACTTTCTTGAATTTTGACATGGAACAAGTCATATCAAGGGCCACATGCTTAACTTTAGGCATAGAGCAAGGCATAATGACACTATTTTTCTTAGTACCAGATTTAGGACATATTGTAATTAAACATTCTAGAAGTTCTTGAGATCGTTTGGCATATAAGCACGAATGCCCAATAGCATTATCAAGTGGTTTCTCTATCTTATCCTCTTCTACAATCTCACGGAGACATTCTAGACTATCCTTAAGGTACGAAAAATATGTTTGAATTACAAGATCGTTATTCCTAAGATGAGGGGGAATGTACTTTACAGTCATAGCATATTTAGTACAAGCAGGCATATTTGGTGCAACATTCTCACCATTGGTCATTGGCATTTTCCCTTTTTCCTGACTCTTCAAATTCTCAATTTCCTTTTGCAACGAAGCTATTTTTTCGTTATTTTTGTCACGAGTGACCTTTATTGATTCAAATAACTCATTGAAATGTTGTTTAATCTTTTCATTTTCAGATTGAAAAGCTTCATTTTCCAGTTGAAGTGCATTAATGATATTTTGAAGATGAAAGTTCTTAGAATTTTGAGAATCTAAATGAGGAGGCACTTGGGAGCCAGACACATTGTTCTTTTCACCCTTTAATTGTGAGATTTAGGCTTTCAACTTTCTGATTGTGTTACAGTGAGCTTGAATCTGTTCGTCACGTTTGTTTATTTCAAAAACTGCATCAAACTCTGGAGCATTTGAGGATGTCTTGATGTTTGAAATTTTGACATTTTCCTTGAGATGTTGATATTTTAGTTGCAAATCAAAATGTTCAACTTCTAGCTTAGAAAAGTGTTTTACCAGATTATCGTGATCATCCTGATCAATTTTCTCATTTAGTTTTGAGTTTTTGTTTTCAAGCTCAATGACACGATCATGAGAAACTTTCAAAGCAATAGATAATTCATGAAATTGAGAGGCAGTAATAGAATGCTTAGTAACAGTATAAAACACATCTTGAGCTACACAACTCAATACTAAGTTCTCATTTAAGATATGCAGGTTCTTCCTTTCAATTTCATTATATTTGAGTTCCCGTTCATAATCATTCACCTCAACTATCATTGCATCAAATTCCTTTTCCATTTCTTTAATATCTGAGTTGATTCCTTTTTGAAGACTCTCAAATTGAGCTTTTAATTGTTTAAAGAAAGGCATGACCTCAGTTAGATAGCATTCTTTAGTTTGCTCAAAACCCCTTTCCCCTTCAGTTATCCCTGTAGGTGTGATTCTCTTCTTACATGTTTTCTCAAAATCAACGAATAGTTGATAAACAACATACAGGCTGATTAAGGTCTTGCTATTAGTGGAAATAGTTCTAGGAACTAAATGCAATGGTGTATTTGGAGGATACACAGTAGCTGCAGGCACTTTCCTAAGGGGAGGGTTTGTTTCAACAAGTACATTCGCTTTTTGCTTATCCATATCTTTCTTCCAAAAAATTTGTTCTGGGGTTAATTGAGATTGAGGCTTAAACTTGTTCAAGGAGATCCAATTTTCCTTAGTGTAGTCATGAGATTTAAAGTTGATGTTATATTTAATGCACCAGGGATCTTTAAGCTTATCATTCAGTTTTTCCTTAGTGGCATCTTCTAATTTTCTATCTTCCTCATTGCACTCAACACAACTAGGTTTCTGTCTTGGTTTAAGAATCTCATTTCCATCATAGATTACGTTTTGAGCAGCTTTTGCTATCTTACCATACTCAGGATTGGGTTCCTTTACAATCGGAATACTATGCTTATCGCTTAAGACTCTATGCTTAGTGACCATGTGAGCATTCTGAAGGGTGTTTCCTTGTACGTACAACTTATTTTCAAGCTTGTTTTTCAAAGTTTTTAGATTGGAAAAGTCATTCAAAAGTTTTGATTCCTTAGCATTAAATTCTTGTTTAAGCACTTTAACATTATCTTGGAGTTCTTGCTTTTGCTTAACAGTTTTAGAAAGCTTTTCTTGTAAGGAATTTAACTCTTGTTTTAACACTTCTTCTCTAAAATTACTTTTTCTAATAATTGTACGCATTTGGTTATCCATTTCCTGCTCACGGGTAGTTAACTCAAACTTAGCACGTTGTTCATAAATGGCAACTTGTTCTTTATAGGCATTCAGTTCAGAGATAACATAATCATCGGGGGCACATGCAGTGTATTCATCAAAAACATAGTCATCATTGACTGCAGAAGATACATCACTTGGTACGATCTCATTTCACTTTGTATCACATATTGATCATATGGGACAATATTACTATTACCCACATTATCAATATCTGATTCATTAGTATCATGAGATTGTACTTCGTTATGTATCTTTTGCTCATCAACGTCATCATATACTTTTAATACCTCTGAAATGATTGAGTCTTTGGATGGACCAGCCTGTTGTGGTGATGAGACCTTTGGAGAGACCATTGGTGAAATTCTAGCCATGAAGATTGTCTGGGCAGTAGGTTCATCATCGACATCAGATTCAAATGCATCACAGTCAGCAACTTGAAAGGCATTTTGATGATTGTGACCTATTTCCTGAATTGGCTGCTCATCCACATCAGCATCATAGGTTTTTGCATTTCCCTCAGCAAGAAACAGCAATTGTCCTTCATCCAAAACCGCTCCACTGTCCAGAGCTTATACCAGCAGCATCTTGTCCCTGAAATACTCTGCATTTTGAGGGCGTTTTGGAGATGTGCATTTCCTTGCAATATGTCCTTCACCACCACAGTTGTAGCACTTGATTGTCTTTCCTTGATTTGCATTCCTACCACGGTTCTGATTAGCCACATACCCTCCACCTACTCCACCCTTTCCTTGTTCATATTGTCTTCCTTGTACTGGTTGTACCATGATCTTACCATCTTTGACAATAGCATGATTGTGTAGATTGGATGCTGTTCTGATATCATTGTTAGTGTGTCGAGTGAGGTTCAGATTTTACTTAACCATAAGAGCCAGTTGATTGATGAAATATTCCATGGTTGCTTCAGCATCAGGTTGCTTAAAACTTGGATCAGGAATGAGTTTGTGGTTACCATTTCCAGTAGGTATGACTTGTGAAGCTTTGGTAGTAATCCCTACATTGGTGTAAAAGGCTGTTGAATCATTTGATGAACTTGCTTTTCCCTGTTTAGATTTTAACTGTTCAAGAATCATTCGTTCAAACATAGCATGTCTCTCATTCTGAAGCAGGAATGCATACAATTGCTCATAGTTAGTGTTCCTCAAACCCTTAGTTAACTTGACTGAAGTGACAAATTTGTGCCATTCAGGATTCATGTTGTTCACAAACTTTGAGTTTAGCTGAATATTTGGCATAGTCATTTTGATATTCCTCATGTCATTCACAAGCTTGTGGAACCTCACGTAATATTCAGTGACACTTTCCCCTGGTTTCATCTTAAAATGCTCAAAGTCATCATACAGTTGTGATTCTTTGTCTTCTTTAGTTAGTTCAGAACCAGAGAGAAGCATCTTGACATTGTCCCAAACTGCCTTGGCTTCAGTGTTGTGATTGATTAACTTGTAGATGTCTTTTGGAAGACCCTGAAGTATAATGTTTGAAGCCCTGATATCAGCATCGTATCTCTTTTTCTCCTTATCACTGAGCTCATCATACGTCTTTGGTCTGTCCAAACCTAAGATCACTGTACCATCCGCGGCAGTTTCAAGTGTGTCTCTTGTAGTCTCAATCTGATAAGGTCCTTCATCAATTGATTTGAGAATGTTGACCCCATTTTCCTTTCCCAAACAATACAACCTAATTCGTTGAGCCCATGAGTCATAGTCAGTTCTGTCAAGCATGGGTGGACGAGTATCTGATCTAGCTGCTTGAACGTCCTCAGGTACAGAAGAGATGATTGTAGGCACGTTTCTAGACATGATTAAAGATTTCACGGGATTTTATAACTCTATGATTAAACCGGGAAATAGATTCTTTCACGGGTATGTTACTAAATCAAGAGAAAACCGTTTTAGAAACAATAACCAACCAAGTCGCTAAAAACCTTGAAGACAAGTCGCTAAGTCACCAAGTCGCTAAGTAAACAAGTCGCTTTAATGGACAAGTCGCTAGAGTGACAACTCGCTAGAATCACAAGTCGCTAGTGATACAAGTCGCTAGACACAGGTCGCTAAAGTAACAACTCGCTAAGTGGGCAAGTCGCTAAAGAACAACTCGCTAGACTGAACAGTACGACCACTACTTGGTACTATATATCGCTTTGTCTCAAAAGACAAGTCGCTAGAGCACAAGTCGCTACCCACAATAAAGTCAAGTCGCTGAAGATTGTAAAGACAAGTCGCTAAGTTGACAAGTCGCTAGCCGAAATGGTACAGCCACTACTTTGTACTATTTTTCGCTTTGTCTCAAAAGACAAGTCGCTAGTGCTCAAGTCGCTACCACAACAACAACAAGTCGCTGAATAATAAAGAAGCAAATCGCTACCAAGAATACTATTCCGAGACTCAAGTCGCTAGCTAGAAAAGTTCAAAAGCAACACTTTTAAATCCAAAACTAACCCAACCACAGTGATTCAAGCTTTCCAAATCAAGACCCAAGCATTTACAATGATTCTAAACACAAAAGTACACTCAAAATCAAAACTTTAACACAAGAAAAGATCCAAATGATGCAAATACCACTAAACTTTTTCAAACCCAAAAACCATATAAAATCACTAGAAATCCAAGAACATGTAAGAGAGATGATCAAACCATGGCTCTTGATACCATTTGTAACATATTGGATTTCACAAACACATCAAACCATGATGAAAGTGGGGCGTACACAATGAGTTTTAGAGAGAGAAAGTTTAGAGGTTTAGGGAACTTAGTGAGAGAAAGTAAAAGTATCATTATGAGCTCCAACCCTCTACCTTGGGAGGTAGAGGGTATTTATAGTTTCATACATAAACGCCACCTACGGGCTGTGGATCAGGCATACAGTGGGTAAAGACCCGTCCATCCTCCACGGTGATACTTAACTAAATACTACCTAACATTAAATAACTATGACTACGAGCTTTCTAACGATTACATATACTTGAGGTGACCGACACTTTAATAACTGGATTTACTAAATCCTAACACAGAAGAATTCCTAGGGCACGTTTGGGGCAGCAGCACAACAGTTGTGAGTGTGGGTTCTTGAGGGTGGTGTTCTGATCATACAACAGCAACAGGTGGTCGTGGAGTCTTCAGGTTTGTGTCTTGATCGTGTAGGTGATAAGGGGTCGAGTGGGTCAGTTCTGTTCTCGTGTTTTATGTTCTTAGATTCAACCAAGGTATCATTTTCTCTTTGTTTTTCAGTCGATCTCCATGGTTCTTGAATCTGTTTTTGCACGTCAGAATTTGTAATAGCCTTGTTAATAGGGTTTAGAACAAGGTAACATATGATGTATTATAAAACATGGGACGATTTATTTTGTTTTGAAAATCTTCGACTCGTTCTGTGGTGGCCTCGACATCAGGAGGGTTTTGTCCATTAATCGACCAATAATTATCACTTTAACAAGCTCCTAAAATCGCACATGATACACTTCGATTGATTGACATAAATGAAAACCCTAGGTCGTGTTTATGATTTTATGAGAAAGGGCCTTGGGGTCGTTTATTAGCTCGTTAGAAATTTATAAGTATGGGTTGTTGTCATATCGTGTTTTGAGATCCCTTATTATGTATATAAAAGTGTGATGGAAGTAGTACTAATCGGGTTAACAAGAGGAAACCCTAGGCGAATTAGTGGGAGGTTTATGATTTCATGTTGAGTGTGTGGTTGTTTGGTTCAATAATCATTATAGTGGGTGTATATAAAATTCATGAGGTGGAAATTATGAAATTGTAAACATGTTAGGATGATATAAAAACAGGTTGTATGGCTTACTTGGGTCACGGGTGCGTTTGGGTAAGTAAAACACGTAATATGTTAACTTTATACGGGTTTTGACACGGGACCGTTTTAAAAGTTGAATTTAGGGGCATTGTAACTTGAGTTTCATAAGGGTTAAAATCTGGGTTTTTTTTGGAAAAACTTATTTTATGTATTGGTTAAGTTGGTTTAAACGAATTTGGAGTTGTTTAAGTCGTATTTTTGAATTTTACTGGATCAAGTGTTAAAGCTGAGAAAATGAGTCTGAAATTCAGCTGGAGTGTTTGATTTTTCATTTTCAAATCAAAAGGGAGTTTTTAGCTCTCCTTTTACACGATTGATATTTAAAATATAAATGAATTTCTGGAATTTTAGGGAATTTTTCCAAGGTGTTTAAGCAGGTCTAATAAACGTAAACTTTTGGGGTATACTTCCTGAACACTTTCTGGGCATGTCTGGAAATATGAATTTTTAAACCACAGTTAGGCTCAGAGATAAAATCTACAAAAATTTGTGAAATTACTTAACTAATTTGGGAACCTCTGGGAATTTTCTTATAAATTTTGGAGTACTTCTGATGGGTCAATAAATTCGTATAAAACTGGTCCAGATGTGAAGTTAACGAAATAAAAGACACAATGATGATATCAATAAGTAAAACACTTATAAATGTATGAGAAGCTTAAAAATGAATATGTTGGTAATATGTGAGTATATTTACTGTAGATCTTGTGAAGAGGGAGAGGTGATTGGCTTTGTGTGCTTTGCTCTCGTGCACACACTTTGAGGTACAGATATTCCGTCATTTTAGTAATGACACTTATTTTCTCTCATGACTCTTGTCCATATTTGATATTCGATTCGTATTCTCCTTGCTTTGATTCGATATGATCCATTTGATATGATTCGTTTTGGTATGATCATCTGATTTGATATTCGATTATTTATTCTTTTGATACGATATCTCTTTGAGATCCTTGCTTGATATGATTCTGCTATGTTGATATGATCAGTTTGATATGATATGATTCGTTTTGTTTAGTTGCTCGAGCTAACTAGCCATGGAGGTACCATGGCCATGTCATTGATGCACCAATGGCATGACACTATCTGGGGCGGTGTGATTAGTCCCCGGCGTTCCCTTATTGATATGATCAGTGGCGGAACTTGACCATTTATTTTGGGGGGGCCGAAATTATTTTGGAGGGGCCGAATCAGAGATTTGTTTGTAACCTCAACTAAATTACCCCTAAAACCTATAACATTTACACTAGGTGCCATAAATTTTGGGGGGGCCGGGACCCTCCCCTGCCCTCATAAAGGTCCGCCATTGGATATGATTATGATATGTGTACACTTGGCCATTATGAATACGTATGTACATGCTCGTATTGGCATATGTATATTTGATTTGTTTTGCATGGAGCGTATGGATGCATCTTAGGTACTCAGTTCAGTTTTGGTGATGTGGTGAGTGTGTGCAATACACCCCCTAACAGTTTGGTACATTTGGGCTAGCTACCCATGTACATTTTGACATGATTTGACGGATTTGATATGAGATTTGATATGATTTGGCAGATATGGATTATGATATGTGATTTGGTATATTTGGCTATTAGAGTATCTCCTTTAGTATTTGGTGCTCGTGGCAACATTCTGATTTTGGTGATTATGTGATTATCTAATATTTTGATTCATTCGTTTGCCATGCCATGTTTTGTTCAGTTGTTCAGTTGGCTACTTATTCATTCCTCATTCGTATGTGATTCATTTGACTACCATGCTCTCTCTTCCATGTTTCATTTATTTGATTACTTTGATTATTCTTCGGATTACCACGTTTTGAGAAATCTCAACCAAAACTATAAAAGTAAGACATTAAATCTTCTAAAATGATGAAACATTAAATGTGTGACTCTAGCAATGATGCTCCAGTTGTAACCCATGCAAACACGTCTGAGTATTTGAGAACACGCTAAAAACAGTCAACAATAATGTTAGTGAGTTCATAGGTTTAAGTAAAGAATAACGTTGCGTAAAAGTAATGTGGATCAAAAAGAGTTTTGGGACCATTTGTTTTACTCATAATGTCATGAAAGGTTTTAGAGACCATTGTATCACTCACAATGTCTAAGAAGTAAATGAGACTATTGTATCACTCACAATGACTAGAAACTAATGATTTAGCATTAAGTAAATTTGTATCGTGGACCACAAGATTTCAATGTTTAACCATTATAACAAATTCAATGTCATAGGAAGAGTAATAATATTGCAATAAGCTCATGAAATCGAAGCCTTAAGTATTCTATATGTATTTGCCCAGTAGGTGCCTTGCCCAACATCGAGTACTACCTCAAATAATTATGCGTCCGTTTGACTTACCTGGTCAAGTGCGAGCTATCGACACCCTGACGGGGGAGTTCAATCCCAATAGATCTATTCACAATATTCACGCTTACTACGTAATTAACGGTTCATTATGCGTGGGGACTTCATGGCAATAGTGGTAACTTAGGCAATCCGTAATTGTTTAAGTACTTGTGTCCATATGAAAACGAGTAGTGTATACAAGTAACCAAGCATAAGTTCAAACAAAACATGTAATGTAATTAGGTGAACGAGCAATGTAATTGAGTAAAAACAAGTAAGGTATTTAAATAAACGAGCATGTGTTTAAGTCTAATCTATAAAGTATTTGAGAAAACTATCAGACATATAAGTAAAACGGGTAGTGTAAATGAACAAGCATGTATTGTCACCTCGAAATATTTGAAAACAAATAAAATGGGTCCATGAATTCACCGTATGTAATCAATGTAGTGAATGAATATCGAGAAGATGGAATGAGTTTTCACGTATGAAAAACTCTACCGCGCCCTAGAAATATATAAGTCGTCTTAGGAAATTGTGATGTGTAATGTATGCATTTTATAAAATAGTATACCACCCGTACATGTTTGCAAAATAGTTTAGTAGTTAAAATATAGTTCCGTCAAAGTATATTATTAATAGACAAGTAATATACTTCACAATATTTTCCAAGTATTCTCATAATTAACTTATATCACTTCGTTAATAATTTCGTTAGAAAACTTCCGACTCGTTAATAAAGTATATATAGTGCTACAACTTTTATTTAGGTCATTTTGGCTCGTTTTGTCGTTAAGACACTCAAAAATGTCAATAAACATTTTCTAACAGCTTTTACAAAAAGCTGTCAATAGTGTAGAAATATATATGTCCAACATAACTTTTAAGAGTTACGACGTGCGCGAAAGCTAGTTTTATAGATGATAATATGATTTGCGATAAGTCTTTTATAAGTTTTTCCCGTCTCGGACTAGAAACGGGTCAAAAAGCATTCGGAAAATCTTGACAGCATGTATTATAAAAGCTGTTAAAAATAATAGATTTCGTCCAAGATTTCTACAAGCCGTAACTTACTCGTTTTAACTCTGTTTTCCAAGTTTTATATATCCCTGCGAAGGTATTGAAGTATACTATCAAATTTTAAGGCCTCGGCTACCCGATTTATCTTTTAAAGTCCGGTTTTACCTCGTAACTTATTCGTTTTAAATTCGTTTTTATCCATTCAAGCGACCGCGTTTTTGTTATAAAGTCTATTTTCTATTTTTTTAGTCAAATCTTGTAAAACTAAAACTAACTGTTATGTATCAATTAAAATAGGACAACCCCTATATCATTTTTCCAAAAACATAAATTCAGCAATTTCAACTAATCAAACCACCTCAATATCATCTCCAAAACTATCCTAACCCCCCACCCCCACCAATTATTCAACAATTTATTTAGTGCCATAATAATAATGACAACATAATAAAAATCCATAAATCATTAAATAATTAGTTAATATGTAGAAATAATTATAAATCACTTATTTAGCCTTTTGTAACTTTAATTTCCATAAATTAAACAAAAATGATATGGAACTCATTTGTACATATTTTTATCAAGAAAATAACTTGTCAAGTATTTATTTACTTGTTTAAAACATAAAAATTTACAAACATGTATATGGGGTGATATGTTTAATGTAATGAGTTTAAATGAGCATTTAAACATGATAAATACATAAATAAACATATGAGGTATATAAAATACATAAGTAAAAGTCTAAAAATGGTTTTGGACCTTACTTGAAATTATGGATTTATGGTATGATCAAGAACAATATAACCCAAATTAGCACTCCAAATTTCCTAAATACTAATTAATAAACCCAATGTAACGCTAATAAACTCTTAAATCTCCAAATCTCCGAAATACTAATTATCCCCTTGGCCGAATATATAGAGAAGAAAAAGAGAGAGGAAATATTTTCTTAAGTTACCAATGGATAGGCTAGATAGTACTTCCTTTTTATAACAAAATGTGTAGATATTTTTAGATTTATAATAATTTAGTGCACTTGTTTAGGTAGTAAAAATTCAAAGGAGTGTTGGTGTGGTTTAGGTTGGACAAAAGTGAGGAAAAGAGGTGGAGAGATTATGCTTCATTAATTGTTGTTGTCTTCAAACTAGTTAGTTATATTCCAAAGTCTAGTTACTTGTATTTTATTTGCATTAGTTTGTAGAAAAAGGCTAGAAAATGTGTAGCAAAATAAAACAATAAAGTGTAAGTGGTAGAAAAAACGTTATATTTTCATTTGGGTAGGTATTGGGCATTTAAAATAAGTATTATCTAGTGATTAATTAATTTAAAGTAATTATATATCATTTAGATATATATAATAAAATAAATACCAAAGGGCGAAGGAAAATATTACTTGAATTTTTGTAGCACTATAGTAGGTGTAGGAATGTATAAAAAATATTAGTAGGAATATTGGGTATATTGTTCATGCATATGAATTATGAAAAACTTTTATTTACCTAATTAAATTAAATAAATAAATATGCAATTGTAATTTGAATGAAATGAGAATTGTACTAACAATGAAATGAGCATTGTAGTAGTGGTAATGTACGGGAAACATGTGGACCAAAAATTGGTCCGAAGTCATAGTGCTCTAGAGGGTGTTTCTTGTTTACGCAATTTAACTAGAAAGTTATACGTAAAATGGACTCATGTAAATTTCAAAATAATTAATTCAAGTTTGATAATAAATGTTGACCTGAAAAATTGCGGGTTGTTATACACTACTTGGCTGACTAGTTGTTGCTACAATCACAATATTCTTTTTGACAAAACTACTATTGGTTGAGAATAGTAACGGATACCCTTTGAGTGCGTATAATCTTATTTATCTTTTGATGTGGAGGGTCCACTTATAAGTAGCAACTACAGACATACGATAAACAATTATACACACACCCAGCCTTAGCTCGGATACCACTTGTTGAGAAAAGTGATATCGTATTGAAGAGAAACCACAACTAAAATATGAAATACTATATTAAATAACACACGAATTTAACGTGGAAAACCCCAATAAGGTAAAAAAAAAATTAAAAATAAAAATAAAAAAAAACTACGAGAAAGGAAAGATACGTTTTCACTATGATGGAAATTAGGAATTACACATTATCTCCAACTACAAGGATTAACAATATTTATTTCTTGTAATTAGAGATATACACAAACTCTCTAATGACATCTCAAACTTTCGAAGACTTAGTACTTGATTTGGAATGGATGGGAATTGATTTGCACACTCACATTTTTTATTGGCATACTCCATTATATGCATTAGACAATTATACTTTATATATAAAACATGCTTTAATTGATTGTACATTAGAGTATGCTAATAATTAATGCGAGTGTGTCAATCACCTCCCGAAATAGATGGGATGAACTTATGAGACCATAATTCTTTGCCTTATATATGCATCAAAAAATGTGAAACCATGTAGGCATGAAAAGAAGAGGCAAATGGGTCGGGCCATGACAGTTTGGATCATAAGTCAAACGGGTCATACTTTGAAAGTTGGTCGAATGGGTCATGAATCAAACGGGTCTCGTTAGGTCAACCCGTTACAACTTACATTTCCTTTATTGATAGACTTACATTTTTTTAATGTAAATTAACATTAGGTTTAAAATCCTTAAAATATTTATACTAGTTTTATCATAAAATAAAAGAAGAAAATAAATATAAAACAAAATTTATACTAGTAAAACATTTGAGTAGTGATTTGCATGACTAATTCATGTGCCTAATTTGATGCCTAACAAAGATCTTGGAATACATGGTAAAATCAATGGTAAATAAGAGGAGTGAGAATAAGTGGAATACATGTGTCACTAAATGAATAGAGTAAATTACACCGTTCGTCCTTGTGGTTTGCGTTGACCGCAGGAGTTCGTCCTTTGACCAAAAAAGTTGCACCGTCCATCCTTAAGTGGCAAACGTTATGCGCCATTAGTCCCTCCCTCTAACGGAGCACACTAACGGTCGTTAAGTTTTGTTAAGCTGAGGGTATAATCGTCATTTCAACACCATAAGGACGAACGGTGAAAGGACGAACGGTGTAGTTTACACTTTTTGTCCGTTTTTTAAAGTTTTCGTCCGCTTTCTTACGTTTTCTTACTTTTAACTCCGTTTTTTTACGTTTCGTCCGTTTTCTTACGTTTATTTACGTTTTCGTCTGTTTTCTTACGTTTTCGTCCGTTTTTTTTATGTTTTCATCCGTTTTCTTACGCTTTACTCCGTTTTCTTACGTTTTCGTCCGTTTTTCATTCGTTTTTATACGTTTTTGTCCGTTTTAATAAGTTTTTCTTACGTTTTACTCTGTTTTTTTTACGTTTTCGTCTTTTTTTACGTTTTCATCCATTTTCTTACGTTTTCGTCCATTTTCTTACGTTTTCGTCTGTTTTTCTTACGTTTTACTCTGTTTTTTTACGTTTTCGTCAGTTTTTTTTACATTTTCGTTCATTTTCTTACGTTTTCGTCTCTTTTTTTACGTTTTCGTCCGTTTTCGTCTGTTTTTTACGTTTTCGTCCGTTTTCGTCCGTTTTCTTACGTTTTCGTCTGTTTTCTTACGTTTTACTATATTTTTTTACGTTTTCATTGGTTTTTTTACGTTTTCGTCCGTTTTCTTACGTTTTAGTTCGTCTTTTTATGTTTTCTTCCTTTTTTCTTACGGTTTGCTCAGTTTTTTATGTTTTCGTCTGTTTTTTTTACGTTTTCGTCCGTTTTATTACGTTTTCGTATGTTTTTTTACGTTTTCGTCTGTTTTCTTACGTTTTCGTCTGTTTTTTTTTTATGTTTTCGTCCGTCTTTTTACGTTTTGATCCATAAAAAATGGACTAAATCATAAAAGACGGACGAAAATGGACGAAAAGGTAAAAAGACGGACAAAAATGTAAAATACGGACGAAAACTTAAAAAATGGACGAAAACGTAAAAAAAAAGGACTAAAACGTAAAAAAACGGAGTAAAACGTAAAAAACGGACGAAAACATAAAAAAACAGACGAAAGCGTAAGAAAACAGACGAAAACGTAATAAAACGGACAAAACGTAAAAAAACAGACGAAAACAGACGAAAACGTAAGAAAACGGACGAAAATGTAAAAAAAACTGAAGAAAACGTAAAAAAAAAGAGTAAAACGTAAGAAAAACAGACAAAATCGTAAGAAAATAGACGAAAACGTAAAAAAATGGATGAAAAAGTAAAAAAAACAGAGTAAAACGTATTAAAACGGACAAAAACGTATAAAAACGAATGAAAAACGGACAAAAACGTAAAAAACGGAGTAGAGCGTAAAAAAACGGATGAAAACATAAAAAATGGACGAAAACGTAAGAAAACAGACGAAAACGTAAATAAACGTAAGAAAACGGACGAAAACGTAAAAAAACGGAGTTAAAAGAAAGAAAACGTAAGAAAACGGACGAAAACGTAAGAAAACGGACGAAAACGTAAAAAAACGGACAAAAAGTGTAAACTACACCGTTCGTCCTTGCACCGTTCGTCCTTATGGTGTTGAAATGACGATAATACCCTCAGGTTAACAAGACTTAACGACCGTTAGTGGGCTCCGTTAGAGGGAGGGACTAATGGCGCATAACGTTTGCCACTTAAGGATGGACGGTGCAACTTTTTTGGTCAAAGGACGAACTCCTGCGGTCAACGCAAACCACAAGGACGAACGGTGTAATTTACTCAAATGAATAATTAGACTTGAAATTAGTCACATGAATTAGGCATCTCAATTGTGTGTATAATCGAAGGAGTATTTCACATATAATGTTCGTAAACTTAGGGCCCGTTTGGTTTATAGATGGGTTTAAGATTTGGATTTGGATTTAAATTTGGATTATGATTTGGATTTGAATTTGGATTTGTAATATAAGTGTTTGTTTTAAACTTAGGATTTGATATTCTTATTAAGATATTTAGTTATTTCAAAGTACTAGACAAGTACCCGTGCCTAGCGGCAACTGTGTCTAGTTTCGACAAAATTTTAGGTGGGATTAAGTTTGTTTCATGAATCAGTATTTTAAGCGTTAAAGAATCCATTTGTGTGTGTGTGTGTGTTTAGTGTGAGATGAAATGATGTGTGTGTGAGAGAAATAATTTTTTCAAAGTTACCAAAGATAATTGGTTATTGACTTTCAACATTCAAATTTCAATATTTCACTTTCACCTTTGACTATTTTTCTATTTTATGTAGTTAATATAATACTAAAAATAAATAATCTGGCCCACAAGTATTCAAGTGATAAATAGAAAAAGACAAACTTTAAAATAAAATAGTATATAAATCTGTCGTAGCCCCACACATTTATATTGAAGAGAGAGAAAATCTGGCAACTCACACTACTTTTCTAGAACCCCATGTATTTGGGTTTTAGTGGGCCCCTAAAGCCAATCTATGTCAAACCAAACATATTTATTAAAGCCAAATCCGAATCTTGATGAGAAAACCCGAATATCAAACAGGCCCTTAACCATGGAAACTGTGTGTATAGTCGAACGAGTATTTCACATTTAAATTTTATAAATCTAACAACCCACAACATTATCCACAAGCAGGGGCGGAGCCACCTTATTAGTAGGGGGGGGGGGGGGGTTGCCCCCAACCAAGGTCTTGCGGATACACAAAATGTATAGTAAAAAAAGTAATATTGTGGCGAAAAAAGTCCAGTGCCCTCCCCCAACAAATCAAAGTGCCCTCGTCGCTCTCAGCTTGCCCACAATTAGAGCGCATTCTAATGCGAAAAACCTGTTTGTCCGGTGGGTTTTTTTCAGTCGGAAAATAGAAGAGGAGGCAATGGGGAAATGTGAAAGTGGGTGGGATGGTGGGACTTTTTGACTGGGCCAATGGGTGAAAAGTATATGTTACCTCTTTTTTACAAACTGTATGAATAGTTAATTTAAATTTAATGTGTTACTACTTACTAGTAGCAGTTTGTCAAATGGTTTTTCACAATAGTGGTTTTGCATATATAATTACATGTAAACTATTGTTGAGCACATTAATACAACATAAAACAAAATTATTGCAACATTAAGTCGGAGGTTTTTTTCTATTTTTCGTAAAACTGAAAGCAGTCTCTCTATCTTAGGTACGGGTAAGATTGTCTACATCTCAACTTCCATAATACACCATAGAAGACGGTATTTAGACTAATAACCCGTGAAAGGCGGTTTTGAGAGTTACATTACATCATTTTAATTTTTTTACCAACCGAATTCTTTTGTCGACACCTAAACTTATTATAATTAGTGTTAAACGCAACGTATTAGAGCACTTTTGCTGCCTTTATTTTAAACCCGACCCGGTTTGTTTTAAATTGCGTTAAGAAAATGACACCTCCCATTATCTAAAGTTTCGCTCTACGCCCCCCGTGATCACATTTTCTGGCTCCGCCACTGTCCACAAGATATAAAACATTCAATAAAGGGGCTGCAATGACATTGAATTTCTCTATTGTTGACCAAGCTTGTCATGCCACCGTAAAGAACCATTCTACATCTTCTTGTATTGTAGACAACCTTCAACTCCATCAATTATATTTAAACAATCTACCAAAGTCATGGTCCAACATTGTTTGCTATTTTTATTTCATCATATATTAATTCTGTTATACACATAAACATACATATATATATCTTAAGTTCCTAGCTAGGAAGAACAACAACTCAATGAATAATAATAAGCCGCCCATGTCGTCGTCCAACCGCAGCAATCCTCGACGAGACTTGTCATTACCTTTACCTCCGCGCCAACCGCAGCAACAAATACCCGTCCCGCTTCCTCTTTCACCCTCAAACCAACATATCAACTTTTCAGAGCTCGATCGCCTCAACAGGATTGGCAGCGGGAGTAATGGGATGGTCTACAAAGTCCTCCATCGTCCCACGAACACTCTTTTCGCTCTCAAAGTCATCTACGGGACACACGACGAAGATGTCTTACGTCAAATACGTCAAGAAATAGAAATCCTACGTGGAGTGGACAACCTTAACGTTGTCAAGTGTCATGACATGTATGATCATGCTGGTGAAATCCAGGTTCTTGTAGAATACATGGATTGCGGGTCACTTGAAGGTATTCATTTGTGTGATGAATCTTCTTTAGCTGATCTCACACGTCAGATTCTCTCAGGGCTTTACTGTCTTCATAGACGTAAGATAGTTCACCGCGGTATTAAGCCATCAAACCTACTAGTAAACTCCAAGAAACAAGTGAAAATAGCTGATTTCGGGGTGTCGAGAATATTGGAACAGAACATTATAGGGACGATTGCTTACATGAGTCCAGAGAGAATAAACACGGATTTAAACAAAGGGAAATACGACGGGTGTGCTGGAGATATATGGAGTGTAGGTGTTAGTATATTGGAAGTCTATATAGGCCGAATTCCGTTCGTGATAGGAAGACAAGATGATTGGGCAAGTCTCATGCGTGCTATTTGCATGACTGATCCTCCACAAGCTCCCTCGACCGCTTCTCCAGAGTTTCGAGATTTTGTGGGATGCTGTTTGCAGATGGATCCTGAACGCAGATGGACCGCGGCTCAGTTGTTATGGCACCCCTTTGTTACAGGAGGAACACTAGCTAGCTAGCTGATCAAGGTGGAAAATTGTTCTTTGCCATGAGTAGGAAATTGATTCAATTAATTCCTATTCATTTAATTTATTTTTTCTCAAGATAAGATATATTGTAGTACTTGTTATATGTTTTGGTACATGTATAAAAGAAGGAGATGCATAAATTTACATCTTCATGATCTAAAGGATTATGAGTTTCTGTATTGTTAAAGGCCAATGTTGAATACTGTTACTCCAACTTTTGTTGAATATTATGATCATTATCTGGCTTGTGTCATGGATAATTGGATATGATTAAAAAGGTAAGAATTTTACATGCTTAAATATACATATTAATTTAAATTTAGTTGTGGTGTTGATGTTTTGGAATATATATTGTTAGATACTTGTATATAAGAAACAAACAAAAATATTCCAACTTGGGTAAAGGGTTTTCTGGTAAAAAAATATTACTCCCTCCGTCTCAAAATTATAGTCCCCTTTTGACTTTTTCGGTCTTTCTTTTACAACTTTGACCTTGAGTATTTTTGTTTATGTTATATAATACTTGATGCAAAATATACGAATGGATTGGGTTTTTAATGTATTTTCATGTGGTATAATTTTTATCAACTATTGTATAACATAAACAAACAAATATCTAAGGTCAAAGTTGAGAAAGAAAGACCGAAAAAGTCAAACGGGGACTATAATTTTGAGACGGAGGTAGTATATCTAAAAAATATTTAGGTATAAAAGAATGTGGCTAAAATACAACATTAACAATAACTAAATCATTTGTGACATACCACAAAACGACCACACTAATTACATACACAAACTAGAACACCAAAACTATCCAACTGCTACATTAGATTAGCATTATCATCATTGTCTTGTAGATCACGCAAAATACTCTCCCCATCTTTCTTCGTGAGAAAGTCAAAGTCCACATTGTTACCCGACAAAAAAAAAATATTCCAACTTGAATATAGGTATATGTGAAAAGTCAAAAAATATGTAATTTAGATAGAATAGTCTTATAAACTGGTAAATGATGTTAACCCCTTAGGTATAATTTTATTATTAACCGTTATTTATAGATTACAAAGGCAGAGTAAACCTTAATGGACCCAAAACTCACAAACCGTGCTTGGGTCTACCAAACCATCTAATACTCTCTCGCAGTCCGAGAGACGAAATCACAAAAACTCAGATTGGAGTAATAAACGTAAGAGCTTAAAACTAAATTCAATTTGTTACAAATATTTAATCAACAACGTCGGGTAGCAAAAGCGAAAATGATCGTTGTTCGAGAGCATCAACGTCTTTAACCACACTTTGCGATTTTTCTTTTTTCTCTCTTTTTTAATAGCATAAGAAGGAGATAAGAATGGAGAAAAATATATACATATTGAACATATGAATTGATTTTGTTTTTTCTTTTTATTACTTTCCAGCAACACAAAAGAAAGAAAGGAGTTGATAAACGTTTGTTTATATTACAAACGTAGAAGAAAGGACAGATGATAGATACGTGAAAAAGGAAAATAATTATTAAGGTTTAGGAGAGAATCGATGGAAATGAGTAGTTTTTGGGAGATAGGAAGGTGTCATGGGTGGTACAGAGGCAGCGTCTCATGGTGGCCGACTAGTTTTTGGATCATACCCGCTTTAAAACTATGTTGAATGATGTTAACATCGTAGGTATAATTTTTTTATTGACCATTATTTATAGATTACGAAGGTAGAGTAAACCTTAATGGACCCGAAGCCAGCAGACCATACTTAGACCACTAGGTATAATAGCCTAGGTTAAACCTTAACACCGTGTCACGTCAGCGCCACATCAGCTTTAACATTTCACCTTAACTCAACAAAAAAAACACCCCTTATCATAACATTCCCGAAGTTAAACCTTAACTCAAATATTTTCAAATTCAACTCTCAAACTAAAACAAACACTTCATTTATTGAAAAACATTAAACATTAAACACGAAGTACATTAAACATTAAACACGAATTACATTAAACATTAAAACTACAATGAAATTGATGAAAATAAAACTACAAATTAAGAATACGAATCATCTGAGTTGTAACCCTCCTCACTTGAAGAGGATCTAAACTCGCCAGCATAGTACTTTGCTTCCATGATGTCAAACCAGTTCTGCCTAAGATATTCAGCTTCCCTGGCTTCGTGTTCCAAACGAGCAGCTTCCTCACATGCCTCGTTTTCCATAATCTCTCTATAATTTTCCTCGTCCTGCGCAAGTTCACGAAGGTAAGCCTCACTAAACCCAAATGGATTGTTTTCGAGATCCACCTGTGGACTGTTAGCAGATGGATTGTTAACATGTGGAGTGTTAACAATTGGATTGTTAAGAGGTGGAGTGTTTACAAATACATTTTCCGGTTGGAAAACTGGAAAGACATCTTCTGGTGGAGTTGAATAAACTTCAACTTCTTCTGGTGGAGTTGGAAAGGTAGTTTTCGGCAGTTGTGGTGGACTTGGAAAGGTAGTTTCCGGTAGTTGTGGTAGACTTGGAAAGGTAGTTTCCGGCAGTTGTTGTGGACTTGGGAATTGTTGAGAGAAATCTTTGCGAGACATTTTTGTGTGTGTGAGTTGTGTGTGTGAGTCGTGTGTGCTAAACAACTCTGGTAGAGTTGTATATATAGGCAGATTTGATTTTGATTTTTATTTTGAATAAATTCCGCTCATATTTGATTTTTAAATTTCAAATTTGAACTTCAATTATCCTGCTCAGAATTTACCAGTTAAATTTAAATTTGAATTTGAATAGGTTGAGGGGGTGTAAGTGAAAATATATTTTAAATGGTTTAGGGGGTGAAATGATTTTTTTTACACGATTCAACCTTAATGTGGCGTTAAGCCACTAACACTCCCACGTTAACCTCCCCTTAACGCGAATGGGGGTGTGGTTAACGCCCCTTAATTCAGTTGCGTTTGGGGTTAACCTCCCCTTCCGCGTTAACATACCGCTCGCTCTTAGGCCTACCAAACCATCTAATAATAAACATGGTAAAGGTCTACAAAGTACAAACTCATAACTTGGTTGCACAAGGCTAGTTTAAGGAAAGAGGGGTGATATTCACACCACATCTTTTGATGCATGCACCATAATTTGTGCATTATAGTATTGTATTATAGTATTGTACGGTACAAACTGTAATGCACAAATTGTGGTGCATGCATCAAAAGATGTGGTGTAAATATCAATTCCCTTAAGGAAAGCATGAATGTTGGTTGATACGCTTACGAAGCGCGTTAGGGGTCAAAGGAACTTCCTTTTCGTCGAGCAAGTTTTTCAATACCCTAGGCAGTGAACCTAATCGTTGTAGTGTAGTATTAGGGTAAGCCTCGGGAATTGATATCGTTCTCTAGGAGAATAGGAATGCTAGTGAGAAATTACTACGCTAAGGTTGGGGTTAAGGAAGATTATTTTTTTATCTTTTTTATATTTTTTAGGAAATTGAAAGGTACGAATCTCGGGGTATTGGATTTGGGGGTTTTGGTATTTCTACCGATTACTCTACTTATCTAATTATCTAACCTAAGGTGAGTGTAGTATGTGTCTATTGTTGTGTGCTCGTATGATAGTTAAGAATGTGTTTACTTAGATGCTATTACTCCCTAGTTATCTCCTATTGATGGTTGAATTGTCACGTCCTTATTCTTAACGCATTGTGTTTCCTAAGGTCGTAGGGTATGCGTTTATCCCTAACTCTTTGAAGCTACCTAAGGTTAATGACTACGAAATCTCTAGGATTCATAAACTTAACACTAAGGTTATCTTTGGATGTTTAGCCTACAATTCCACTAGTAATTATAAGCTAATGTTCAACAAAGATTAATCAAGCATTAACAACACAACGAATGACCTATCGCAATACTAGGTCAATCACAATTAAGATAAGAGACAACTAATCAGTATTCAATACCTAGGTTTCATAGATCTAAGCAAACGCAAAAATAAATTAGCCGGACATGGAGAACATGCAAGCGTACACACAAACAATTGAAGACATGATTGAATTAATGAAGTAAAACACTTATCTTGTTGTAAAATAGGGTATGGAACCCTAAGATACTGCCCAAGACAGCTTTGGTTCGGTTTAGGTTTTTACTCCACAAAACTTCCTCTCTAAAACTGAAAAATTCAGATTCTATATATAGTGTTACAAGATGCGACGGCGTCACTCTTTAATTGTGACGCCGTCGGGTCGCCACCATTAGGGTTTCGTCTTGGCCACGTCAACTCTGTGACGGCGTCACCTTATGCTCGTGACGCCGTCGGCTTCAACCTCTGACGCCGTCTGGATCCAAATCTAGGCCGTTTGAGTTGCGACGGCCTACTCTTTTAAACCTGATGCCGTCACTTGTAAAATAGCAATTTTCTCTCTGAGTCGTCTCAAGATGTGTCGCGACGGCGTCGCAATTAAGGCGTGATGCCGTCCCCTTCAATTCCAGCAGCTTGAGTGTCCCGATTCTTGACTTTGGCCATTTTCTTCATATATTCGCGCTTTTTCGTCCGAATAAGTGTCATTCCAGCAATTTGCCTTCAAGAGACCTAAAAAGTGAAAAGGAACGAAATTAAGTAGTAACGGATACAAAAGTGATCAATTAAGGGCTTAAATGACCTCTCAAAAGTGTACCTTTTAAATCCTTATCAAATATCCCTACACTTGGTATTTGCTTGTCCTCAAGCAAATGTGCTTTTAGCCAATTAATTTATAAGTTAGGGGTCATGAAGCATTAGTTTAGAACGATTCACAACACATATAAGCCCCGCAAAAGTCATAACAAGCACGGAAATTACATACTAGCACCTCACAAGTGGTGTTTGGATACTCTCATCTCTCGGGTGTATATGAAATATATCAAAGTGGAAATGGAAGATAAACACTCATTAACCGGTCCTAGTACATAGATTACAATAGGCTTGAGACTAGATCAAACCTCCATCGCTTTGGCGTAAGCACCTAGGAAAAACTATCCAAGAGGTCTTTTAAAGGGTTGTAACGTTAGGCTTTGGTGGGATAGGCAATTTAGTGGTGGCAAGTCAAAAATCTTTATGTTACAAGCATGAGAAGAATGGCGTTGCTAAGCCAAGACTCGACACTCTAAACTCTAGATAAATTGAAACAAACGAACATAAATTTAAAGATAGATGTACGATGGTAGCCCGTATGTTTTTTTTATTTTATTTTTTTTACACTCTATTTCTTTTTCTTTTTCTTTTTTCTTTCTATTTTTTTTTCATACACTTTTACTCTACCATCCTCTACGATAACATCAAAATAATAGGGATTTATAGGCACATCCCTACACTTGACTTTTTATTACTCTAACACTAATTTGACCCGAATTGAAAAGATCAAAACACTTGGAGTACATTATTACGCAAATAAAGGGAATTTGAATTTAACGTTCCCTCCCCGTCATTTCATAAAATTTAACTTTTTCCATGAGTCCCAATCGTCCCAAAACCGTGTACAAAGGATATGACTCGACTTAGCAACTTATGCAAACGACTAGATAATTGAACTAAAGGTTTAGTATGATAACAATAATGCACTAAATGTGAGTTCATACAAGGTAGGCTAAGGCGATTTGGGTGTACATTTGGGGGTGGATTGTAAACAATGCTCTTCATTGATATTCCGGAAAACCGAAACATCACAAGAACCGCGAAAAGGATAGGCTCTGAGGGGTTAACTAGGGGTATCGTGTACTAAAGATGAGTACAACGCAAGGGTGTGGGGGAATTACTCAACCGATGTAGAAGAAGTAATTATAATACGGGTATCAAAGAAGGGTTATCCTAATGCCTCTTATCATTTAGTTATTCCTAACTACACAAGTGTAGTCTCACTAGCGATCTCGGAATGCATCACAAAACAAGTTCTAGAATCTATTATACTACCGGTACACTCTCTAAGCATTAAAGTGGAATGCTTTAATTCCTACAAATATAAGGGCGATCCTCACATTTTGGGTAGAATTTAGGTGGTAAAGGGTTTTTGTGCTAGTCATATAACTTCTTATCCATGAGACGCTTTATTAAGACTAATGGCCCACTCCTACATGTCATGAAAAATTTTAAATTTGGTGCCAAAATTACCCTAACCGATATTTCTCATGGTTTATTACACAATTGAAATTGGACAAGGCAAATAGTCAAGGATAAGCATAGTTTCAAAGTTCCCGTTTTATTTTCCCTCCCTACACTTAAACTGAACATTGTCCCCAATGTTCCCCGAAAGTATCAAAGTTATGATAATGGAAGGTAATTAAAAACGAAAGAAACTAGTACTCCCCTGATTAGCTCGGTAGGATCCGTGTGAAATAGTGGTTAAATCTTTCTTCAAGAAGAGTGTTTGCGTGAAAAGCTCCTTCCAATCTTTTGTATCTTCTTCTTGATAAATTAAACCTGCACACTTGAAGAAAACAAACGAAACCTTCTCGTAAAATCGGCGGTAACAATATATATATGACTCTACTAAACTAGGATATAATGCTTGTGGAATGGATGTTTACAGATTTTCTGGAAAATTAAGACCTGGAAAATTCCAGAAATTTATAAGTAGCTCAGAAAACGAGAAAAAGTAGTAAGCAATTTCTACTTCTCCTGACGCCGTCAGGTTGCGACCCTGACACCGTCAGGTTATCCTGACAGAAACTGGTCTGCGATTTTCTGGAAAAATTCTGGAAAATTTATATCTTTAGAATCTGGAAAAATTTCCTGCAAAACATCCATTATGACTCGATACAAGCATTTGACTCGAACAAACACACATGTATATCTTTTAAATAATTGTAATTCTCATGTTCACGTTTCTTTTTGAAAACGTGTGTAATCCTCCCTACACTTATCCCTTATGTAAAATACCTTTATATGTAATTAAGACGAGGTTAAAGACATAATAAAGCATTTTTACAAATTTAAACATGAGAATAAACAATCAATAAAAGATATACGACACACTAACAAGCAAACAATTAAGCATGGGTTGCCTCCCACGAAGCGCTTTTCTTTATTTATGAGTCTTGTAGCTATACTCGAAGTCGTGCCCCTACGTACCTCTAATCTTAGAGGTCCATTCGATCTCTCTAATCTTAGAGGTCCATTCGATCTCTTTCACTCTTCTCTCATCACGAATATACTCAGGGCCTAACTCTAGACAAGCGGTGTAGTGAACCTTGTTCTCCCAATCTACTTCAAAGGCCGGAATGTTGTCTACATCTAGATCGTCAATACCCTCAAACTTCTTATTTTTGAAAGGCATTATATACTTAACACATTTGGCCCCGTTTGAGAACTTGTCTATTCCTTCCTCTTGATCATAAACCATCTTAGATTCCTTAATAAATTGTCTCCCAAGTATCACATCTCCTAAAAACCCATCAATGATGCCCTTAACATTCTCCAAGATCATGAAATCACACCTATATGTGAAGTTACCTACGAAGACATGCAATCCTTTGGCCCTCCCAACATAGTTACTCACTTTCCTAGGGTGAAAGGGGTCCCTCATAGGTCCTAACTTTTCGCTCATGATCCAACTGTAGTAGAGCCTAGACAGTATGTTCATGGGTGCCTTATAATCAATGTAAGTGTGATCCCTATATAAGTATCCAATCATGCACGATATCTTAATGTTTTAAGGGTCACCACTTTTTATGCGAGGCTCAAAGGTGGTCGCGGGAAGTTAACTACGTTATAGTGATAAGCGGTTTCCTTCCCGTTAGGGTATGAATCGAAATACTCCCTAAGTTCCTCCTCCTCCTTACCACTCTCCATAATTTCTAACACCTTATACTCTCCTTCTTCTAATTCATCCTCCGAATCACTTGAGGTTGAATCACTATCTAAAGTACTAGTGGATTCCTTAAGGGCTTCCTCAAGTGCACTTTCAATCATCCTATTCAATTTCCTAAGTTCTCCAATTTCACTAACAATACGAGCTCGGAGTTGGTTGGCAAAAGTGGGATCAAGTGGTAGGTTGTTGTTTGGTGGGTTATCACCTTCCATGATGAAAAGTGATGGGGTTACTAACAAAGGTCACGAAGAAGGGGGATAGACTACGAGGAAGCTAAAAATGGGAAAAAATTTTACTTGATAGGAATCAAGCAAGGGAACCTAAACGAGGTGGAAATCTAACTAGCTATTCTATTCCCCGGCAGCGGCGCCAAAAACTTGATACGCTTACGAAGCGCGTTCGGGGTCAAAGGAACTTCCTTTTCGTCGAGCAAGTTTTTCAACACCCTAGGCAGTGAACCTAATCGTTGTAGTGTAGTATTAGGGTAAGCCTCGGGAATTGATATCGTTCTCTAGGAGAATAGGAATGCTAGTGAGAAATTACTATGCTAAGGTTGGGGTTGAGGAAGATTATTTTATTATCTTTTTTATATTTTTTAGGAAATTGAAAGGTACGAATCTCGGGGTATTGGATTTGGGGGTTTTGGTATTTCTACCGATTACTCTACTTATCTAATTATCTAACCTAAGGTGAGTGTAGTCTACGTCTATTGTTGTGTGCTCGTATGATAGTTAAGAATGTGTTTACTTAGATGCTATTACTCCCTAGTTATCTCCTATTGATGGTTGAATTGTCACGTCCTTATTCTTAACGCGTTGTGTTTCCTAAGGTCGTAGGGTATGCGTTTATCCCTAACTCTTTGAAGCTACCTAAGGTTAATGACTACGAAATCTCTAGGATTCATAAACTTAACACTAAGGTTATCTTTGGATGTTTAGCCTACAATTCCACTAGTAATTATAAACTAATGTTCAACAAAGATTAATCAAGCATTAACAACACAACGAATGACCTATCGCAATACTAGGTCAATCACAATTAAGATAAGAGACAACCAATCAATATTCAATACCTAGGTTTCATAGATCTAAGCAAACACACAAATAAATTAGCCGAACATGGAGAACATGCAAGCATACACACAAACAATTGAAGACATAATTGAATTAATGAAGTAACACACTTATCTTGTTGTAAAATATGGTATGGAATCCTAAGATACTGCCAAAGACAGCCTTGGTTTGGTTTAGGTTTTTACTCCACAAAACTATCTCTCTAAAACTGAAAAATTCGGATTCTATATATAGTGTTACAAGATGCGACGGCGTCACCTTATGCTCGTGACGTCGTCGGCTTCAACCTCTGACGCCGTCTGGATCCAAATCTAGGCCGTCTGAGTTGCGACGGCCTACTCTTTTAAACCTGATGATGTCACTTGTAAAATAGTAGTTTGCTCTCTGAGTCGTCTCAAGATGTGTCGTGACGGTGTCGCAATTAAGGCGTGACGCCGTCCCCTTCAATTCCAGCAGCTTGAGTGTCTCGATTTTGACTTTGGCCATTTTCTTCATATATTCGCGCCTTTTCGTCCGAATAAGTGTCATTCCAGCAATTTGCCTTCAAGAGACCTAAAAAGTGAAAAGGAACGAAATTAAGTAGTAACGGATACAAAAGTGATCAATTAAGGGCTTAAATGACCCCTCAAAAGTGTACTTTTTAAATCCTTATCATTGGTTGAAATGCTTGAAGATGAAAAATGTAATTTTGAAATAATATAAATAGTCGTATTAACAGAGGAACGAAGTTCTCAAGAAGTGTAGATTAGTGTCAACTCGTGCAGCGCCGTCAATTAAGGGTGGCGAGTTGGGCGACCGCCTAAAGCCCCTAAATTTCGAGGGCCCCAAAATTTACTCCACGCAATATGATATATGGTGAACTATAAATACTTTTTATACTTGATTTCTATTGTATATCTTTATTAAATTAGTTATTAGGTGAATAAATTGAATGCTCGAACAATTTGAAAGCATATCCGTATATGAGAGTATGCGAGGTGTGTAGTCGCATAAGGCCTCCAAATATATATATGATACAAGTATATAGAGCTTGGATCATTTAAAAAGTTGATCTCAAAAGAAAAGAGAGAAAAGTAATCTCAATCATTGGATCACCCCCTATTCCCCTCCTTTTTTTCACACCAAACTACAGGGACCTAATTGTATTTTCCTTCATTCTTTAAGGAAGTTTTGTAAATTCGCACCCTACCCCACCCCACCCCGCCCCGAAAAAAAAAAAAAAATCCCGCCAAAAATTTGTTTTTTTCTAGGGGCCAAAAATATTTTTTTTTGGGGCCAAAAATTTCCCGTCAAATTTTTATAACTGTGATGCACCTTTTTATTTTGGTGCATCACAGTTATAAAAATTAGTTATAACTATGATGCACCAACTTTTATAACTGAGATGCACAAAAAAAAAGGTGCATCACAGTTATAAATTTTTGGCGGGAAAAAAAATTTTGCCCCAAAAAAAAAATTTTTTTGGCGGGAAAAAAAAATTTTTTTTGCGGGGGGGGGGGGGGGGGGGGGGGGGGGGGCGGGGGTGGTTTCCAAAACTTACCCCTGAAGTTTGAGATGTTTCAAATTAGACCCTATAACTTTTTTTCTCACTTTTCTCTCTAATTATACATTTCTCTAGAACCGCACTATATATATATATATATATATATATATATATATATATATATATATATATATATATATATGGGTTTTTCTATCTTGTGCCCTAGGGGCACATGATAAGAAGGGGAAAAGTACATAAAAAGTACTCAGGGCCCCACAAAAAAGGACACAGTCACTTATAAAAAATGTATTTTTTGTGGGTCCTTAAGTACTTTTTGTGTACTTTTTCTCTTCTTATCATGTGCCCCTAGGGCACAAGATAGAAAAACCCTGTATATATATATATATATATATATATATATATATATATATATATATATATATATATATATACTAGTTTTCGAAGCCCGCCCAATGGGCGGGCATGACTTATAATTATTTGTTTTTTGTTTTTTGTTTGTTGTAATCATCACTAATATTACCTCATCATTATTACCGCCAAACATGCCCTGATAAATTGAAAACTAACATTATTACTGGTGGTGATAATTATAAAGACTCCCAAGCAGGGACTATATTAAACACTACACGACGATTTTTTACTACCTTTTAAACCAAAAAGGATCTTACTAATCTTATTATATCATACACATACCTGCAATCTAAAGCTATTTTTAAATAGCCCGTATCCCTGAGATAACACAATATAACTTAATTAAGGATAATTGACAAGTGAATGGCCTAATAATAATGCACACAAAATATTCACGTTCCCTTATTATCTCCCTTACCAATCGAATACTACAACTGACCAGTAACTCTACCAACCTTATATCATCTCCAAGCACCATTTTAACACTCATGATCGCCACTTTTTCTTCTTTAACACTCGTTATAACACTTTTCTTCTTTTTTAACCTCTCTTTATTCTGATGCAGATGATAGAAATTCATGGGTCCATTTAATAAAGCTGAAAAGAAAAACAACTCTAGTTAAACCCTTGCATTTCTGAAAAAAGTCACGAATAAAAAGAATTGTTGTTATTTTAGACTTTTAAGAGAGTTATAATCAAACAATTAAGCAAATATAAATTGCACCTCATTTAAGTTACTCCGCTACTGCTTGTACCTCGCATCCGCCTCTAAATTATTGATGGCCTAAACGAAAATCAAGACCAAACCCACTGGATGCCCAGATTGGCTAAGGTCAACCCAAACTGGATTTGATGCTATTAATGAAGCGGCTATGGTTGTTGTAGCAGTCAACTTCCATGATCTTAAAAATATCGAGTTTGTATGATTCTCGACCTTCACTTGATTTGATCTTTGTTATGCTTGAGTTACGTCTAATCTTAGTCATGTTTGTTTCAAACATGTGATTTAAATGAACAACCACAATCTATTACACTAATAAAGTGTATGACTAACCTCGTAATGATGTCGATGACGCTCATCCAAAAAGTTGATATTCCCGAGCCAAAATCATGCACGATTGACCTGGGAAGAATTTCTGAACTCATTATAACAAAGGTGTCATTATAAATTGGCAAGTAAAGAGCAAGTAAAGTAGAAGTGTCAGTCATGCAAATGACAGATCTCCGCATAGAAATTAATTTTATGTATAATAGCCAACTTGAAGGGCTTGAATTTGGAGAAATGCTTTCTCACATAGTTGTGTTATACGGCTCGGTCAGATGCATCTCGTTTGTTTCCTTAAACTCACAAACAAATTCACCTCATCGGCTCGTGCCATATCTGCCATAAAAAGGTCCTTATCCAATCCCTTTACATCATCGTTAAGAGCCATATAGATTGAACTATTGTCAATATCCTGTTGAATTACGGATTCATTCAATCTTAATCGCCTTTAGCTGTATCTTGGCGCACGCCCGAGGTTTTTTCTAAAATTTTCAATAATGTATTTTTATTTATTAAAAAATAAATAACGAAAAATAATGAACTTTTACCATGTACAACAAAAAATAATGAACTTTTAGCATGTACAACAAAAAATAATTATAAATCAAAATTAAGAATCATACTTAAAAACGAAAAAAAAATAAACTATTTGTTTTTTAATAGATATAACGGGTCAACCAAAATTTTGATACAGGAAGGGTCAAATGGGACATACAACACATCTTTTGAAAGTCGTTTAAATTTTATAAAATGCATATGACATTCTAAATTGGTTTATTCAAATTACGGCTTCTTTAGATATTTTAATTTTACGCTTTATTCAAAGACTAAATCACTTTTTGGATTTGTTAAGGTTCACAAAAATTTAAAACTTGGGGGTATTGAAATGTTACCTATTAATACCAACACCACCACCTTCAAAAATGTGATTGTTGGGGCTGCAAATTGATATACTAAGACCCCGGGTTCAGTTGTTAAGTGCACCAGAGTTTGGAGCAGCTGATTAGAACCTCAAACGGCAAATATCAAAAATAAAAATAAAATTGAATTTTACCATATCTAGTGGCATGTTTAAGATCAGTATTCTGAGGGAAGAAGTCAACATTTGGGATAGACGTAATTGCACTCAAAAAGTAGTCAAGCATTTGATGGTTCAAACCTCCGATAAACATGAACGGGGATTATGCAAATGATTAAAAGAATTTTGAACACCATTCACTACATTCTTGAGGAATCACAGACCTTGAACAGGTAAAAAATGCTTAACATTAAGTAAAGCATAAGTTGTTGACAAAGGGGTTATTATCTTCAAAAAAGAGATGTTAATGTACAAACACGATATAAGTTGGTTTAACTTGATGCTTTCAGAAGCCCCTATACCAAGATCAACAAATTATCCCATCTTCCTCAATTTTCCCTGCATTGTATAAACTGTATGTTTCGTGTTCAATAACAAAACAACTGTTCCACTTACCACAAACAAAAACTACATCGCTCTAAATTTATGACCCTATTATATGTAAAGAAAGATGTAGGAACTCTTTGAGGTTATGGAGCATAACCATTGGAGAAATGTTATACAAAAATATACCTCATGTCCATCCATTAGCTAGTGAAAGCACAATGATCTCTTCAAAGTAGTCAGTTGATATAGTAAAAGTGTAGTAAGTAAAGAAAGTTGTCCTAAACATGTGTTACAAACAAATGCCTAACATATGAGATGGAAGATCTTTTTAGCGTTTGGATGATTACTTTGAGCTGTAGCTAAAGCTGAAGGGTGCCCCACAGATACGGCAGTCCGTTTGGGGCTGTTGCCTGAACTGTCCCTGACAACATGAGTCTGTGTGTTATGAATAGTAATGCCTGCAGGTGAAACGAATGTACAAAGTAAATGAAAATTCCATCAGCAGATAAAGTAAAATTGCTTGTACATAAATGAAAGCCGGTACGTTGGTTTGCACTAATACTGGAAGTGGTTCCAATGCAAATGACAGGTGTCGCAGCTTTCTTTGGGCGAACAGTCGTTGCTGTATGCGGTCGCACATTGCGGGCAGCAACTTCAGAAGCGTCTTTATTTACTGTGTTGTGACTGGGAGTTCGTCGACCAACTTTATGTGGGCTTTGTTGAATGCGTTGTTGGTCTGATATGAAAAACAAACAAAAGAATGTGAAAACAAATTGTTATGAAGCTAATGGCAATAACATTTGCTAATAAGAAAGGAAACCAACCCTGAACAGAACGAACGGTTCCTCCAACGTCGGTGAAGTGAGGCGTATCAAAAGCGTATGGTGGGTTTTGAGGGATATTGCACAACCTTCTTCTAGCATCGTTTTGTCTCTCCGAGGTATGGGAAGGGATTGTATTATAAGGGTTGTCAGAGACATGGTGAGCACCCAAATGAGGATTAACATTTTGAAAATCGGAATTTTGGTTTTCTCCCATAGTTCAAAACAGCAATATACCCACATAATTTGTGAATAAATAAATTGCTCAAAACACCAACTAATAAAAGGTTATGGACAACCATGATGAGCACAAAATAACAATAAAAATCAACAAAGAACATTTACCTGTAAGCACCTAACGTATCTTTTAGAAAATCCCAAATCATTCAATGATTGTAACTCTAAGCTCACACTATTGCAGCAGCAAAATGGCCTAATGGGGGCTGTTTAGGCTCCTAAAAAGCTGTCAATAAGCTAGAATAAAAATTCACAAAAATGTGTATTAGCTAGATGACCAACCCAAGATTAAGCATACCAATTTTCAGACAATGAGAACTGAAAATGAAGAAATTAAAATTCAAAAGTAAAAGGGGATTGGGACAAGTTGGTGGCTGTGATGACAGTTAAAATGGTGCAATACAACATAATCTAATCCATGCCATTACCTGACACTTCTACCATCAATAAAGTTGACTTTTTTCAAACCATTACTCTTTTGCACAAAAAATCACCATATATCAGCAACTTCTTTAACATGGACATAATTCCTCACACAAAATATTAGCAACTAAAGCTTCAATAAGTTATATATAACTACAAATGTAGTGTCTTCTTCCAAATCCATTTTTCCTTATTCTGAATCCTTTATGCTCGCATGCTTCAGTTTTGATTGTGTAGTCTGGTCATGTGAGATGTTTTCAAAAGTGACGTCTACTTGTTTTAGTTGAGGCATTGTATTATTAACCTGTTTTTCTTCTGGTTTCACATTCTACTGCATGCATGTATAAACCACCTATATAAGTACAATTTAAGGAGAGTACTCAGGCTGACAACCAGAAGTAATTTCAATTTTATTTTAAAAGGGGAAACTTTTGGTTGTAGGGAAAAATGTTTTTACATACCTTTGACCTCATAATACCATAAGCTCCAAATGCCTTCGCAACTTGGACAGCTTTGGCGCAACCATCAATAAGTGCACCATATGTGTAAACATTTGGCTCCACTCCAGAGTTGACCATTTCATGGAAAACCTATAACCATGTAATACTATGTGTAAACAAATCTAGCATATGACTACAATATAATAAAATATCGATGGGTGATCAAAATAAGAGCTGAAGTCCAATATTACTTTTTGCAGGCTTGAAACAATCATGTGGATATGGCCTAAAGTTGATCATGAATTGTACATAGATTCGTAATCATTAAGGCGAGGTTTACAGGTCTTCACCGAATAATAATAAATAATTAAAAATACAACACAGAAATGTATCTAAATTCCACCAATTTAAACTTCATTCTTGAGATCGAAGATACATAAGTCCAAGGTGAAGGAAACAGGGAGGGAGAAGAAAAGAGAGCATACCTTAAACATGACCACTTGCCATGTTGTAAGGGCCTCAAAATACGATAATTATCACCTCTTGCAGAAGAGCTATCCTATAACCTATGTAACCAATCCAAAGCTGACCCACTATTCGCCGCCCTAGAGCCAGGTTCAGCATGGGAAGAAATATTCCCTTTGCGCAAATAAGACCCGGTACTTCCTCACGGGGGGTCAACCTCAGGACACCGTATGAAAATAGATTAACAGTGTCATCCTGAAAGAAATCAAAATTACTATCAACCCAGAGTCCCACACATTGAAATGAATATCATACTACGTCAAGAAAAGCATGAATAAAATAGTGTGCGTCTGTATTTTTGTTCCAAACATTATCTTCTTATTTGACACAGGCCAATTAAGAGTAAAGCTGCAAAATAACATACTTCTAGTAGGCGGTTGCATTTTACAGGTGTGAGCTACCGACGCTGGTAACATTCGTGCGCTTTCGATATTTATATATGAAACATGAAAGTTAAATCAAATAGTGTATGAGTATGGAAAATGGCAACGTAAGAGTATACAGTATCTCTGAAATATTAAAGATGTTTTACGCAAATCAATATTCTAGAGTAGGCGTCACATGATAAAACTGGAACCAATGAATCAAAGCTGAACCATCATAGAAGTGAAAACTATAATGGATTATATACCTCGATTGGTGGCCCATTTTCTCTGAGAATGGCATTATAACCATCAATCTCCTTTTCAAAATGTGTTTTTAACAGATCCCTTGAGTTACCAATAACTGCACAGCGGCTATACTGCCTTGGAACATATGGTGGTGTTTCAGGTGCTGTAAAGTAATTATTCTATAATAAGTGACTCGTATCCATTACAACAAATTCATCATCAAACACCCTATAAAATGCTTGGTAGAACTCATTCCTGGAAACAGCAATATCAGAACATGGGCTGACCTTTTCTGAATAATTATTTTTTTTGGTAAATGTGTATACCTAGCTTGTTCAACAATTAGCTGATCCATCTCATCAAATTTTTGTGTAAGAACTTCAGCTCCTACTGGCGAAACCAAGAGCAGTACCAAACCCTCCAAAGTTCTTGGAAAATGTTGCTAAAAAAGACACTCATTTAGGGGTCAGTGAATAGACATGCCATTGCAGGGGATAAATAGAGAGAAAAAGGTTGAGAAAGTATATTCAAACTAACCACTACCGTTTTTTCCATTTTCTACCTAGCAACCATCAAATTATCAGAATGAAAAGCGTCTGATTCATTAATGGTGTGATATAATGGATCATGAACGAAGAGATGCACAATAAAAACTAACCTGATTGTTCATAGGAAGGCTTATTACTCGCACTAAGTGAAGACTTAGATAGCATCTGATTCTGTTCAAATCATAAATGAAGATACTAAATTAGAGACATGCACTTTTGGGTGAATTTTGGCCCATTTATGACAGTTTCTTTATCTCCTTTCCCCTTTGACCCATTAGAGACATGCTATAACCCAAGTCACGCGTTGATAAGTAATAACGCTAAATAAAAATGAAAAGAAAATCATGATCTATCAATAGCAACTATGTACTGTTTGCAGATGTGTCAATTGTGGTCATCTAAATTAAAGGTGAGACCATCCCTTGACACCACATATATATTGCAGATTTTTGGAGCATGTTTCAAAACAGCCGACGGTACTTCAGCTTCATAAAATGTCCTAAAAAAACTATCTAAGCAGTGGTTATAGGAACGACGAATAAATAACATGATACTAATAAAACGAAAGAAAGATGAATGACATGTTGTAAAAGTTTTCTAGAGCTTCCCATTTATACCCGATTTTAAGAATACAAATCGGGCCTTTGTTCCCTTTTTTGTATTAGTGAGTCTTCCTGAACAAAACACATCCAAACGCATAAGGACAGCAGTCCAAAAACCCCTAAAACTTCAACACTTACAATGTAACGTACAAAATCCTCCTATGCTACAAAAACATGTCCAGATTTGTGTTCATAGCGTAGTATGCTAGTGCTTTTGCATTGAACTTACCATCCACTGTTGTCAATAACCCGTGTTGCTCCCACATCAGGCGCGTAATCACTAATCACCAACATGGTCATCATCTTCATGAAATTTAGAAAATCTGAAGAAAAAAAGAACAATAGCAATAAACCGCATAAGCAGTAGCAGTTACAGGTATAGATAAGGCACGTGTACCTGACACATTGTGAGACGTACATTTATTTGCCCATTACACAACTCGACCAATTTTAGTTGAATGTAATAAGAGTAAGCTAAACCCTTATAGCTGCCATTGCGCAAGAACACTTTTTCCACCTCCTTTGCACCTCCTATAGTGACTCTAAAATAGTTAACCGATCACTTTCTCTCTGTACAACAACACAAACCATGACAATTAAGCAAGGATAGTGAAATTGGTCGCTGCAGTTTATTTTATGAGAAATAGTAGGAAATTATCAGCTTTCCTTAGAAATCAATTCGTTTATGGTGGGATATACAAATTGTAAAAGAATAAATGGTTCACCTTACTCTTTTGAACTCTAACTCGGACATTAAGCCTATGAGCTCTTATATGCAATAACCTTTAATGTTGTACTTTTAGCAATTCCTCCATATATAATCCAAATCCTTGTACATATCATCGAAATTCTTATACTGAACATTTTCAATCCGGTCTTGAACTCTCATTATGGACAACTAACTGCATGCAGAACCCTAATTAATGAATTTAATTTTAAGTTACATTACATAAGCAGGTCATTGTGAGCAAACACAACCAATCAACATTCTTATACGCATAATACATAAACGTTAAACAACAACACAATATCACAATGATTACCTAGACATGAACCGAACTTACCCTAACTTCTTATTCGTGTACTCCTGCAACATAGTAAATTCCACATAAGCATATCATTGTAAGCAAACAAAGGCAATCAACATTCTTATACGTATAATACAGAAATGTTAAACAACTCTAAGAAAATATCACAATGATTACTTGGACATGAACCGAACATGCCCTAACTAGTTTATTCGTGGATTGCTGCAATCTTTTGCTTTAGGGTTTTTTTTAAGAGATTAACAGAACTAAAACTCAAATTGATCCGGAAGCATATGCAACAGCCCATGCAGAAAATTCGTTGTTACCATTGTCAACTCGAAACGATGGGATGCAAACCTGTGATGAAGAAAACACAAAAACAAATATAATGAAGCTGTATGTAATTTTTATGGATCATTAGATGAGATTG
Organism: Chrysanthemum seticuspe; assembly: GCA_019973895.1. Taxonomy (NCBI): domain Eukaryota; kingdom Viridiplantae; phylum Streptophyta; class Magnoliopsida; order Asterales; family Asteraceae; genus Chrysanthemum; species Chrysanthemum seticuspe. Next base: position 322,573,256 of record BPTQ01000006.1, read on the forward strand.
TGAGGGAAAAAGGATATTAGGGTTTTTGAGAAAAAAAATTATGAACCGTATATAATTTCGACCATAGGACTAATATCTTTTATAGGCGTAATCTTCTGATTCATTGATCTTTGGTCCTTGATTCATCATACTTGCAACACATATTCTGTATTCAAAAGAGTCACATGTAATCTCAATACGCCGAATCATAATAATGTATAAAAAATAAGTTATCATATAGCCACAATCTTGAAGCAAATAATTTAAATAACCTCATACAGAGATGCCTCATTTGCATTGTTACTATAATGTATGGGCACCTGTTCCGAACCTCAGTTTGAGTTGCTGGAAAAAGACCAGTTCTGCATAACTTCGGTTGCATTATCTAGGTAATTTTGAAAAATAACCATAAAACTGTTAATAAAGATGAAAACACAAATATTATGTAAAGCGTACAAAGCCAAAAAAGAGAGTATTCTTACAGGTCTATCGCCAAAGTTCATCATAACTGTGGGGCCATTCATGTGATGAAGGAAACACAAAAATCAGTAAACATTAGAAGAGAATGCAGGAAAAAATTAGATACTAGGGTTTTTGAGAAAAAATATAATGAACCGTATATTTTTATGTATATGTTTTGTTTAGGGTTACCTAAGTTGTAGGGATTCTCCTACATAATTGGTTGCATTTATAGATTATAATATGCAACATAATTATCAAAATAACTTGTTGCCTAAGTGGTAAACATACAAGTTATTTATCAAAACAACCAAGGTTCAATCCTTGCAAGGAACCTTTTTTATAAACAATTTTCAAAAATCTTTAAAAAAATTCCGAAAATTACAAAAAAAAAAAAAAAATCAGAAAATTAAAAATTAATTGCAATTTTCAAAAATCTTTAAAAAAATTCCGAAAATTACAAAAGAAATAATAAAATTTGGAAAATTAACAATTAATTGCTTAGTTGGACCAATAATGCTTATGTGGCATGAAAAATGATTATGTGGCATTGAGGTGGCATTGAGGTGGCAATGAGGTGGCATTGAGGTGGCATTAATGCCAAATGCCTCCTGTTATAATATATATATATATATATATATATATATATATATATATATATATATATATATTGTTTATCAATATTGAAACACTTGATTAACCTACATGGTATCAGCCTCCTACGATCCAAAACCCTACCCACACTTCTGATTTTTACGTTCTTCTTTCAGTTTATATCTGTACGTGTTTTGGTCGATCGTTGGTTAACCAGTCGACTCTGTTCTTTGGTTAAGATCGTTGGCATTGTGTGATAGCCAGTCAACGTGTAAGAGTCGATCATTGGTTGTGTATAACCAGTCGATTGTGTTCTTATTTTGGTGATTTCGTTTTGATTCTTGCCTTTGTTCTTCTGGTTCTTTGCTGCTCCAAACCCTAACTAGTTGACTGTTTTGATTGTTGATGCTGTTTACTGTTCACGTTGTGATCTTTTCACAAGAAACCCTAATCCTAGCATTTATTACTGCTCCCACTGTCCAATACATTTAATACTCAATCTCCCACTGTTACTCATATCGAGCCCTAACCTTAAACCCTATCATTGTTCGATTAGTAAACCCTAACCCTTATATTCAACTCACTATTTTCACTTTTAATACACACTACTAATATTAAAACCCTACCCATACTCACATCATGGCTGGTGATCTTCCACCTCCTCAACACGTGATTTTACTTTCCGACAAGCATATGACAATTACCAACATTTACTTCTTCAAAAGCCTTTGTCGTGGTTACGGTCTCTTGGATCACATTTTTGGCACTAGTGATGCTACCACAAGTGCCTCACCACCTCCCAATGCGGAATGGATGAAGCTTGACACTATCATCCTCACATGGATCTTTGTAACTGATGCAGGTTTTACAGACCAGGTTTTAATATTTATAAAGTCTCGTTTACCTATGGTCCACCTTATGCACACACGGGCAGTGTATCCGGTCGTGTGTAGTGTAGTAATTGGTAAAATCGAGGTCGTACCAAGAGCTATGTGAGCGGATTCTAATTAAGTCTAGGTGTCACTGGTTTTAATTGTTTTAAGGATTAAAATGATTAATTAACTAGAAAGCAAGAAATGAAAGAAAGCAAATAAAGGGTAGAGTTGTGATCAATAAGGGAAAAGTGTGCTAACTTAGCTATTCATCCTATCATGTTATGTTCACGCTTAACTACTTCCAATTGATTCAAGTGTGGGTTTAAGTCGCTATGACAGCATTTGGTCAGTTCGTCCTAACCTATCAGCAAAGGTTTCCAACGCAGATCAGGCTACTACCCTTGAAAGTCTAGTTGTTTTTAGTCCCCTAAGCCAGGTCATTAAGTTCTGATACATGCAAGATTCGTAACAATGAGTGCCCGGGCGCTAGCATCTTAGACACTCATCCCTAAATTCTTAAGTTCATCCAAACAGCAGGTGATCATTTGGTCAGTTCGCACAAGCGAATAAGGGTCGTAAGTTGGTCAATTCTTACCCTTCCCACTCAGTCTACCTACTTAGGGTTAGTTGGTCAATTCTCCTAAGCAACTAGACTCTACCGCCATTCAAAACTACTGAAACTAGGGTAGCTACCAACGAACTATGCATGCATACACTAGAAACAATTATACGGAAGCATGTAAACGTAAACACAACAATTAAGGAATCCTAACTAGGCTAGCACCAAAGGTGCTTAGCCGATCATATTAAAAGAAACAACCAATTCAATGTTTAACATATTGAAATACATGAATTGAAAGTAAAAGAAAAGATAATCGCTAATGCTTATCGTTAGGGAGTGGTTTCTCCCTCGGAAATGGCTTCGTATGCTCTTCAAGATCTGCCTTTGGACCCCTACTCACGTTCTCTGCTTTTTGGTGTGGAGTGGATGATGTGAAATGCAGAAATTAGGGCTTGTATTTATAAGCATGATCTGGTTACGGCGTAACTTAAGTTGAGATTTACGTCGTAACCTTAATATTTCCATAATAATGCTCTCGTAAAGCTGGTTACGGCGTAACACATGGAATTGGTTACGCCATATCTTCAATACAGGTTACAAATGTCATGATTACGCTGTAATCATTGGAAGGAGTTACGGCGTAGCAAATAGCGACGTGGAACATCTTTTGACCTAATTGGTTACGGCGTAATTCTTAGTTGGGAGTTACGCCGTAATCTGCTGTTGAGTTGGCCTTCTGAGTCACGCAATGGCTACAGCGTAATGTGAGAGTGGAGTTACGCTGTAGCTTCTTCACAGTGGGCATAGTATCATAAATCTCTTATAAAATCTCCAAATCCGCGTCTCATTAGCTCTAATGCTCGTAATTTACCTGAAAGTGAGATATAAAGGAAAACAAGCGTAAATGATATAAAACACGAGCATTATCGGGGGAAATTGACACTTAATATTCAGGACTATTTGATGTTATCAGTAACACTCTCTAAGAATCTTCAAGCGAGACTTGTTGTTAATGATCCTCAAACGGCAAAAGATGCATGGAATCTTCTTGCCTCAATCTTTGATGACAACAAGCGTTCTCGTTCCATTGCATTGAAGTCCGAATTACGTGCTTTAAAGCTTGGGGATATGAGTATCGATGCTTACTTTCATAAGATCAAGACCATTGCTACTATATTGACGAGTCTTGAGAATCCTATTAGTAATGACGATGTAGTTACTGTTTGATGGATCTGGGACACACTCCTTGTGTCAATGATATTTTGTATGATATTATCAAGCAAGCGGAATTTACTTAAGTAATACTTAGAAGACAAATGATGAGAGTAAACACAGTTAAACACAAAACTCAAGCTCCAATATTATTAATGAAATAATACGAGTGATCTTAGTTTATCACTAGGGTTACACCTTGAAGCTTTCGTAGGTAATCTTGTAATGTAATACGTATGTGTGTAAGTACCTAAGACAATGACCTAGGATCTCCTTTTATACAACAAGGAGTCCTTTACAAGATAAGTATAAAGCTAACATAATAGAATATACACAAGATCTATTCTATACTTATCTAGACGCGTTTAACCTTATCATTAACTGATAGCAGTGGTAATAAAGAACTTGCAGTGGGAATACGTTTCCACTGCTAGTGTTAATCCAAGCAGTGTAAACCACAACTATCCGTGGTAATGGATTATTCCCAACAATCCTCCCCTAAACTTATGATTTCTCTGCAAATCAATAAGTTTCTTCAATATGCATTAACTTCAGGATTTGGGGAATTCAATCAAACACTTCACTTCTTTTCTCTTAACTTTTGTATAGCTCTTGAACATTGATCTTGAAGCCTTTGTAACAATGCTCTGACCTTTTCACTGTCTTCATTAACTCTTATGTGTAAACTTAACATTACTGTAAGAGCTCCAGCTCTAAGTGGATATTCTTTCTCAACAAGCATGAAAAAGTCTTCTCCATTAGATGTAGAGACATGATGAACTTCACATGAATCATAATAAAACCATTTTGTACCAAGACATGTGAATAAGGTTTTCCAGTAGTCATCATCAGCATTTGGTTCAAAAAGCCTTCTAAGATTTACCCATAACTGCATCTCCTTTGTATCTTTGAGATCTTGAGCATTAAACCTTTCTTGAACTAATTTCCATATTGTATTAAGGTCATCTCTGTCAAAAGCTTTAATAAGATCTTCAAATGTCATGAATGATGAAGTTTCACCTCCCAGCCTTGTGATCTTCCAAGTTGAAGCAAAATTGCTAGCAGTGTAAACTTCCCAATCAATAATAGGATGTCGAATTTGCAGTGGTTCTGGATAAAAATCTTTGTCTTCAATCACAATCATTCCAGTCATTTGTTCTTCAGTGAACTTCTCAGTAGAAATCTCCTTCTCAGTAGACTTTGTATGATCTTCATCAACCTTAGTCTTCTTAACAGTTTGAGAGTCACTTACTTTGGCCTTTCTCTTCAAATCAGGAAACCTTCTTTCTGCTGCTTCAGAGCCCATTGGAGTAAAAGCTTTATCTTGTCTTTGAACTCTGTAGTAAGCCCTTTCAACTTGATCATCAGGCATTCCTGTAAATTGATGCCTTTTCCAGTTACCAACATGACAACAATAAGTCTTCATATATGCAAGTATTTGTGCCTTGGTTGGTTGTCTTGGTTTCTTCTGATTCTTCTTGACTGAACTGATTACATTATCAAGTGCTTGATTGTTCTTCATTATAATGAAATCCTTCAACTGAGCTGTTCCTTGTTCCTCAGTTAAGGATGCATCAGCAACAAGGTCAATTGCCTTTTTCTTGATTTCAGGATTATTAGCAATCAAGAACTGAATATCTTCTTTAGTAGGAACATAAGTAAACTCTGGAGCTTTCTCTTTCATAACTGTAGGTTGAACAGTGGAAATTGTATCAGCATCTTCCATTCTATCCAATCTTTTAGCTTCCAAAAAGCTTGCAACTTCCATTTCTTTCAATCTTTTCTTTTCAGCAACTTTTTCAACAATTTGATCTTCTGCTATCTTCTTAGCAATTTCTCTATCAAGATCAATATGAATTTGTCTTTTCTTTGAAATCTTACTTTTAGGTTGCTGAACATCTTCCATAACTGCTTTACCCTTGTCTGTCTTCAATTTATCAAATTCTTTACTTGCAGTGGCAAAAGTTGGCTCTGCAGTGGAAATAGAATCAGTGGTAAAATCATTTGCAGTTTGAAAAATGTCTTGATCTTCAAGTTGCTCTCCATGAGTTTCAGCTTCCTTTGCTCCTTTACTTGTGTCTCCTTCATCTTCAAAATTAAGTGTCCTCCCCTCAGTGTCAGAACCTGTTTTCCTCCCCTGTTTGGAAGAATTTCCCAAATCATGATCAGCTGAATCACCATCAGAAGGTGAGGATGAAGATGAAATCACCAACTTTGCAGGTTTCTTGTGCTGTTTCAACCTCTGAAGCTCTTCCTTTAAGGTTTGAATCTCTGTCTTTAATAGTTGAACATCCTTGGCATGCTGCTTCTTGATAGAAGCCAAGTCTTTTTGTAGAGACTCAACCTGCTTTGCTAATTTGGTACACAAAACCATCAATTCCAATTGGTTTCCACTGCCCTCAGCACTTCCAACTGTGTTACCAGTTGGGAGAGGTGAATCATGGGGCATAGGTCCAGATTCCTCCATAGTAGGACTAGGTGGAAGTCTAGAACCACCACTGCTTGTTTCTAGACTATAAGGTTCATAAACTTGATGTGTTGTCATGAGAGGGGTTGACTGTTTAGGCCTTCTCTCATAGGTTCTTGAAACTGGTGGGGTATAATCAATGTTTGGAACATTAATTATGGGTGTGTTTTGTTCAGTTGAAATTTTAGCAAGCATTTGGGGTAGGAGAGGTGTAAAAATCATATTGCCATCTTTATTCAAATTTTGAAAAACTTTAGGCTTTAGGCAACTGATTTGATAAACATTAGTGTGAGGTTGCAGTTGAAATTCATTAAGCACAACTTGCACAAACCTTGGATACATTAAAAATTTGGTTTTACTCTGTACATTGCCTTCATACTTGTAAAAATATAATTTGACCAGTTAAAAATCCTATCAGAAACTAGACAAACCAAAGGATAAGCCATGGTTGAACTAAATTGCTCATAAGATGTTTTCTTAGGACTAAGGCAATGTAACAAAGTATGAATCAAAAATCTCCAGTGGGGACAAAAACCACTCTTTTTGAAAGTAGCCTTTTTGTCAGTGGTATCATACCCCATGGATGATAAAGTATCATGAATTTCAGACATAGGTAATGTGATGAGACCATGGAGATCATCCAAGTGAAGTACTCTCCTCAAGGATGCCTCAGTAACATCAATAGTTACCCCATCTACAGTGGCTCTGAGAGCATCCACTGTTTCATGTGTATCTCCAATTTCAAGTGTTATGGACTGAGCAGAATTCCAAAACTGTTTGATTTGAGAGATATAGATTGTGGGTTTTAAAAGCAAAGCATACCTTATATGAGTGGTATGAAGAAAGTCCACAATCTGATGAAAAACAGGGCCACTCTTCTCGTTAGATTTTTGTAGGTAGGCCACTAGGTTATGCTCATCTGCAAACTTCAAAGATGCCATAGAAACTTTTGATGAAAAATATTATTATGTCAGTAAGAATTGAAAGAATGACTAGCCAATTGAGAGAAAAAGATATATAGGGTTAGGGTTTAGAATTTATGCGCAAGTAAACTTATCTTTAGAAAGTATGTATTATATGGAAAGAAGATAATTTACTTAAAATTTTAACCCTATATATATGACAATCAGTGGTTACTTTCAACGGCTAGTAAAAAATAAATTACTGACACAATCAGTTGTAACGGCTAGAACAACAGTGGTAAAATAACACTATCAGTGGAAACTGTGAACTAGCAGTGGTAATTTTTTCACAAAGATTTCAAAGAGCAGTGGGAAATAAAATCATTAGAAAACTAGACTGCTCCCATCATAGTTTTTAGCAAACTACCAGCTATCAACGGATTTGATATGTCTTTACCATGAGCCGTTTGCTATGGACTAGCCAACTCTTAATCATAAAGAATATGGTGAGTTGATAACCATATAGTTTTTGGTAAACTATCAACCATAAACGGATTTGTCAAGTCTTTACCAGTAGCCGTTTGCTCTGGACTAGTTGATTCTTATGTGGATTAGACATGGTGAATCAATAACCATTTGTTGTGTATCTCAGATATACACCTTTTAAATCCAACTCCTCATCAAAACATGATATACAAACTCATACAACAATTGCATTACCCTACAGCCTCCCCTCAACACCAGAAAACATTTATGGATTTAGCATTCCAAGACTTGTTACCAAGTACTGAAATCTTCCCACATCAAGACCTTTTGTTAACAAATCAGCATAGTTGTCATCAGTATGAATTTTGACAACTTGAATTAGTCCCTTTTCATAGCAATCTCGAATGAAATGGTGTCTAATTTCAATATGTTTGGTCTTTGTGTGTTGAACATGATTCTTTATTATGCAAATGGTACTGCTATTGTCAATATGTATGATGGTATTCATGAAATTGTACCCATAGTCCAAAAGTTGATTCTAAAGCCATAGAACGTGAGCACAGCAACTGGCAGCAGCTATATACTCTGCTTCAGTTGAAGAATTAGCCACCATTGTTTGCTTCTTGCACTGCCATGACACTAACCTGTTGCCAAGAAATTGACATCCTCCAGTTGTTGATTTTCTATCCAAGCTAGCTCCAGCATAGTCACTATCTGAGTAAGTAACCAGATCTAAAGGAGAATCTCTAGAGTACCACAATCCCAAACTAGGAAATGCTTTAAGATATCTGAAAATCTTCTTCACAGCAGTCAAGTGAGAGAACTTGGGAGTAACTTGAAACCTTGCACAAGCACACACAGCAAACATAATATCTGGTCTAGATGATGTAAGATACATCAAAGAACCAATCATAGACCTATACATGTGCACATCAACAGCTTCTCCACTATTTTCCTTAAGAAGTAGATGTGTAGTCTTATCAGTAGGAGTGCTGGAAGACTTTGAATCAGTAAACTTGAACTTCCTTAGTATCTCAGCCACATATTTATCTTGATTAATGAAAATACCATCTGGCTTCTGGAGTACTTGAAGTCCCAAAAAGAATGTGAGTTCACCCATAGAACTCATCTGAAATTCTTCTTTCATCAGTTTCTCAAAATCTTTGCACATCTTTGTCTTTGTAGATCCAAAAATGATATCATCAACATATACTTGGACAAGCAAGATATCATTCTTGTCTTTCTTGATGAACAAAGTTTGATCCACTCTGCCTCTATGAAACCCATTAGCAAGAAGATAAGTGGTTAAGGTTTCATACCATTTCCTTGGTGCCTGATGCAAGCGATACAAGGCTTTAACTACCCTGTAGACTTTGTTAGGATATTCAGGGTCTTCAAAGCCTGGAGGTTGTGAGACATAAACTTCCTCATCTATCTGCCCATATAGAAAAGCACTCTTTACATCCATTTGATAGACTTTAAAGCCCATAAAGGATGCATAGGCTAAGAATAGCCTAATTGCTTCAATCCGTGCAACAGGGGCAAACACTTCTTCATAGTCAATACCCTCTTATTGAGTGTATCCTTGAGCTACAAGCCTAGCTTTGTTTCTGATAACAATTCCCCTTTCATCTTTCTTGTTTCTGAACACCCATTTAGTACCAATTACCTTCTTGCCAGAAGGCAAATCACAAAGCACCCATACCTTTTGAAGCTTAAATTGGAGCAGCTCTTCTTGCATTGCTTCCACCCAACTTTCATCTTCAAGTGCTTTGTAAACATTCTTTGGCTCCATTTGTGACAGAAAGCACATAAATAGACATTCATTTTTGCCTTCATGAATTTTAGATTCATATATTTTACTTATGAATACATGAACATCAGGCAACCTTGTTTGTCTTCTAGTCTTCACAGGTGAATAGACATCCCCAATCACATTTTCAAGAGGATGTGATTTATGAACAGAAGTTTGGGGTGTCTGAGGAACTGCGATCTCACTTGGCATATTAGAAATCTCAACATCAGTGGCTTGAGCTTCCGTAGTAACTGGAATTGTAGTTTCCACATCTGATGTTTCAGTGGAAATATTTTGCCTAGCAGTAGAACTAAAATTTCCACTCCTGTCAGAATTTTCAGCATTTAAGGTTCTTCTTCCTCCCAGATCACTAGAAGGGTGAGCATCTCCAGTTTTTGATAAATCATCATTATCTGCATAGTCCCAAAGAAGTAGACTGAAATCATCTTGATCATCTTCATCCTCTTTGCTTGGTTCATCATCATCAAGAAACTCTTCTGAACCTGCAAAATAAAAAGAAGATGTTCCTGTAGAGACAGGCACATAATTCATAGTGTTTGTTAGAGCATCAAGATCAAACAACCTTTCTGGACCAGTTCCTTTGATATTCACTTTGTTTTCCAGGAACTCAACATGCAGATTCTCTTCAATCTTTTGGGTTCTTAAGTTGAATACTCTGAAAGCTTTACTAACCATGGAATACCCAACAAAGTACCCTTCATCAGCCTTTTCATCAAACTTACCCAGATAATCAATGGTATTGAGAATAGATACATGACACCCAAATGGTCTCATGAAGTCAAGGGTAGGTGGTCTTCCCCTAAACAATTCATAAGGTGTCTTGTTCTTTGTCATTACAACTAAAACCCTGTTTTGTACATAACATGCAGTGTTAACTGCTTCAGCCCAAAAAGTAATTGGCAATTTGGAATCGGCCAACATGGTTCTAGCAGCCTCTATCAGTGTCATGTTCCTCCTCTCAGCAACACCATTTTGTTGAGGAGTTCTAGCCACACTGAATTCTCTTTTAATACCTTTATCTCTGCAAAACTCATCCATAACTCTATTCTTGAATTCGGTGCCATTGTCACACCTAATGATTTTAACTTTCATATCATATTGGTTTTCTACTTCTGTTATAAATATCTTGAGGATGCCAGTTGTTTCATCCTTTGTTCCAAGAAAGAAAACCCATGTAAATCTGCTAAAATCATCAGTCACCACAAGACAATATTTCTTTAGATTCAAGCTGCTCACAGATGTAGGACCAAACAAGTCCATATGTAACATTTGAAGTGGTTGAGCAATAGAGTTAACCAACTTTGACCTGCAAGAAGCTCTGTGTTGTTTGCCTTTAAGACAAGCCACACAGGTTTGATCATTTTCAAATCTTTTCTGAGGTAAACCTCTCACTAAACCATCTTTGACAATTTTGTTAATGGTTTTGAAGTTGACATGACCAAGTCTTCTATGCCATAACATGGATTCATCCACTGTGGCCTTTGCAAGCAAGCAAGCATAATCATCTTTAGCTACAATGTTGTTCATATCAAAGCTATAGAGATTGCCTTTTCTAGGAACTTTAAGAAGAATCTGACTTTCATCAGGCATCTTAAAGTCCTTTGATAGAACAAAGCACATATCTTTGGTAAAAAGAACATTGTTCATTTTGTCACACATTTGTGACACACTAAAAGGATTGTACTTAAGCTCTTTTACATAGTACACAGGTTCAAAGTCCAAGTTACCAGTTTTAATAACACCTTTACCAGCAACTTTACCATTTACTCCACCTCCAAAGCTGACATACTGTCCATCATAATACTCAAAATCAGAAAGATAGGACATGTTGCCAGTCATGTGCCTTGAACACCCACTATCTGTATATCCTTGATCTGATCTTTTTGTCCTTGGATGTTCCTGCACATAAGAGTAAAGAGTTAGTTTCTTTTGGGGACCCAAGCCATGATTGACTTGGATCTGCCTCGTGTATCAATATAGTTAAATCTATCAAAGGTCATTCATACACCATTGGGATTGGTTGTAGAGGTATTTCCTTTTGGTTTCCATTCCCAACGTGCTGAGGCCTTCACAGCATTTCCCATGTCCCCCATTTTCTTGTTCAAAACCCTTGCAGTGGTAACTTTTGAATGAGCAGTAGAAACTGCTGGTTTCTTTTTAGGTACCCTCTGTTGATTATTATTTACCTTTTTAGCTTGAATGGTCCTTTTTTTCGTTTGTGCAGATTTTACAAAGCTTGTTTTGGTATTTGCACTTTTAACAGGTGACCTAGGGTGAGCAGTGTTAACAGTTTTTGCAGTGGCAAATGTTTTGGGGCCACTTCTAAGTTGAACTGCTCTTGGGACCATTTTGCAATGAGAATTAGGGTGTACATTATTTTGAAACCTGTTAGACTCCACCCTTTTATACCTATAGACTTCCCTTCTCCCAACATGATAGTCACAATAAGCATATAAATGATCAAAACTACCACCGATATAGCATGCCTTATTGTTCATTACAAAATCACTACCTAGTTGTTGAGATTTAACATGATTCCAACTCCTCTGGTTACCCCTAGGAGTTGTAGGCTTGTATCTATACATCTCAGCATACCTTACAGTTGGTCTAGGTTTATTAACTGGTTTCCTAGGTTCCTTTGTAATAGTATTAACAACTTTTGGGATAGTAGTCTCTACATTCTTTTTTACATTCTCATCAACAACTGATGAGTCACTAGCACTCTCAAATACATCATTATCTAGCTTACTCTCTTCCTCACTCTTCACAACTATGTCCTTTAAAGGACCATATTCTCTTTCAAGTTCCTTAAAGTCTTCTAAACCTGTATGAGCTAAATCTACACCTGGAGTTGATGGAACACCTCTTAATGGTGGAGGCACTGTATTATAACCCATACCAGACTTAGCTTTATTAAACACTTGAGCATTCCAAATGTTATCAATTGACTTAGACTGATGATAACATGTGTCTAGAGTTAAATTGACATTTTCATTTTTCTTTTGAAGTTTTTCAAGCTCTATTTGATATGCATCATTTACAGCTTTTGTATGATCTAGCTCCCTTCTAAGAAAAATCATATCATCACTAAATTTTGACTCATTAGCTTGAAAGTGCTTTATTTGTTTTTCTAAAACTGCCATGGCTCTCCTAAGATTAGACACAGTATAATTAGCATTATATAACTCTTGTCTTTCATTAGAATACAAATCATTAAGTCTTTCAACTTCTCTAGCAGCCCTACATGTTTTAGAGCAACATTCAGAGTTTTGTACCTCAGAGTCAGAGAAAGCCATAAGAGCAACTTCAGCAGAAACAAGAGCAGCATCTGAGTGTTCTTCTTCAAGATCATCAGCCATGAAACTCCCATCATAGCTCACACCATCAATAGCTAACATTGCCTTTGGTTCTTCCACAGTTGGTCCCTTCTTTTGCTTGTACCATGTAGACCTGTTGTCCTTGGTCTTTGGTCTTCTACATTCTGAAGCAAAATGTCCAAACTTGTGGCAGTTAAAGCATTCCACTTTCTTCTTATCAAAGCCTGCATTATCATCACCATTAATGTGGATAGGCTTGCCAGTCTTCTTATAGAATTTCTTAGCCCTCATGCTAAGAAGAGCTATCTGCCATTTTATATCCATCTCCTCCAAGTCATCTTCATCAATTTGCTCTATGTCTTCATGAGTCAAGACAGAGCCATCAACTTGTGTGGAGATAAAGGCATAAAAAGTAGGATCTCCAATACTAGCAACCTTCTTCTTTGAACCTGCATTGGCAACATTCACATTACCAGTGGAAACTTTAGAACCTGCAGTGGCAATATCATCATCACTTTCATCTTCAGAATCATCACTGTCAACAGAGGTTGACAACAATGCCAAGCTATTAGAGCTTGTACCCAGTTTCCCTACCTTTTTCAACCTTTGCTCAATAAGTTTGAAGTTGTTGTAAAGATCATTGAGCTTCATTGTTTCTATGTCTGATTTGTTTTCCCAGACAGTAACATTGGTTTGAAACTCTGAAGGCAAACTTCTTAGAAACTTCAAATTGAGGTCTTCCTTTTCTACCTCAATGCCATACACAGTTAGCTGTGTAACAATCTTCTGAAGTTTGGTGAAAATGCTATCAAGTGAGTCATTGCTTGAAGCAGAGAAGTTTTCATAACTTTGCTTCAACAATGTCTTCTGTGTCTTCTTTGTAGCATCATTACCACCAAACACTGAGCAAATCTCTTCAAACATTTCTTTAGCAGTCTTGAACTTGCTAAATGCAATAATCTGGTCTCTAGGAAGAGTCATCAGCAACAGACTTCTAGCTTTAAGATCATTCTTCCTTTGTGCCTTTTCAATATTTGATTCAGGCACATAAACTTTCACAACATCTGTTTCACCAATTTTGGAAGTAGTGGTCACAGATTTGAAAGAATCACCAAGTTGAATGATTTCCCATAGAGCATAGTCCTGTATGAGGAAGTATTGCTCAATCAGTATCCTCCACATCTCAAACTCATTAAGCTTAAGCTTAGGGAGTCTGGGTGTAGAAGAAGAATTAGATTGGCTGTTTTCCATCTCCATTGAATTGAGTGAGTGAGTCAAGCTAATTCTTTGAATCTTCTAAAACAAAATATCAGAACCTTCGCTCTGATACCACTTGATGGATCTGGGACACACTCCTTGTGTCAATGATATTTTGTATGATATTATCAAGCAAGCGGAATTTACTTAAGTAATAATTAGAAGACAAATGATGAGAGTAAACACAGTTAAACACAAAACTCAAGCTCCAATATTATTAATGAAATAATACGAGTGATCTTAGTTTATCACTAGGGTTACACCTTGAAGCTTTCATAGGTAATCTTGTAATGTAATACGTATGTGTGTAAGTACCTAAGACAATGACCTAGGATCTCCTTTTATACAACAAGGAATCCTTTACAAGATAAGTATAAAGCTAACATAATAGAATATACACAAGATCTATTTTATACTTATCTAGACGCGTTTAACCTTATCATTAACTGATAGCAGTGGTAATAAAGAACTTGCAGTGGGAATACGTTTCCACTGCTAGTGTTAATCCAAGCAGTGTAAACCACAACTATCCGTGGTAACGGATTATTCCCAACACTGTTAATACAAATAAGCCGTAAACACGTTTATTTATATTTTACGATCTTCTAATGTTTTGTCGATAACAAACGTAAAATCATTTTAACGAAACAAATAAAATACGTAAATGGTTTGAGTCAATAGTTTACTAATACACTTACATTTTCATATAAAACACTAAACAAGTAATATTGTTTTAATTTTTATAAAATTAAAAATGTATAACAACTAGTGTTTACATATTGTGAAAAACTAGAAGTAGGGTTGAATAGTTTTGCCGATTTTAAATTTAGTTTCAAAAACTTTAGATTCGATGTTATGTGAAATTGTATGGATGGATAGAAAGTATAGATCCATAAGTAATATAAGTAAAGAAAGCAACTAAAGTAAAGGATAGAAATGACACAACCGATTTATAGTGGTTCAGCTACAAGGATACCTTCCTTGCCCTACTCCACTCCCCGAGTCACCTACTCAAGAGTTCAAGCACTATGTCAACAAACTCTTTCAACTTAGCGGAGAAGCCTTCACAACGTCGCTTACACTTTTTCCGGTACAAAGCTAAATACCGAGTCCTTAACACGGAGGACCAAACCAACACAACTATAACACAATAACTATGTGAGATATAGAGTACAAGATCTTGCTACAGAAATCTTGTGGAGGAACAAATCAATCAAGGACCCCTTGCTTGGATGACTTGTAGTAACTCGTGATCTCGCCTTTGAGAAGGACCTATATGAGAATCACAACAAAAGAAAGAAGATCTAATAGAATGATCAAGAGATATGAGATTAGAATAATGAGAGAATATATGAGAGAGTTTGTAAGAAGAGGGGTGAGTTACAATGAACAAATGGCTCACTATTTATAGGCAAAATTTCACTACTGTTTCCCTGATCCCACGGATCCCTTACATGAGGGATCCGTCCAGTGTAAACTGGGGGATCCGTAGGACGCTCCTCCTACATGGGTTATGGGTCATGGATCATGGGTCATGGGTCATAGACTTTGGACCATGGGTATCCAAATGGATACAATGTATCTAGAAGATGCAATGCATCAATGGGTCATGGGTTAGCTCCATGGGTTTTGGATATGCTCCATGGGTATGGGTCATGGGTTATGGTTTTTACCCATCCTAATAAACTATTACAATAAATGAATTATTACAACAATTTATATTGAATGACTATATATGTAAATTCTTTACAAAAATAACATGTATCCTTATAATTTTATTTATGATAACTTTATATTTGTTATCAACAAAACACAAAGAGATCGCTAAATATGAATAAACGTTTTTACGATTTATTTGTATTAACAATCTCCCCCTTTTTGTTGATGACAAAACATAATGTTATGATGAGTAAAACTTAAGATTAGATGTATGTTTTGAAAGCATAGGTTTTACTTCTTCTCCCCCTTTTTGTCGAAACAAAAAGAGGCCCTAACGAAGAAATAAAGTGTGGAAAAATAATATAATCCACGAATCACTAACTCCCCCTTGACGGTAGCTCCCCCTAGAATAGGGCGTCAAGTGAGAAAATATAATACCTACAAAGAAAAAGTTAGTAGTAAGATGCAATATAATCTTGTATTGGACGAGAAACAAGATGGAGAGCCAAGGTAAGTAAACAAAGCCTTGTAATAAAATGACAAAGTGTAGTGGTATATAGGCCACATACAAACATGTAAAAACTAAGAACAAAAAATGACTCAAAAGAAAAAAAAAATAGAGAAAATAATAATATCATTCATTCCATGCTTGCATAAGGTTAATGATGGAAGATTTGGTGAGTGATGATGTTGATGCGATCAAGGATGTGGTTAAGTATGAATCGCATCTCGTCCCAAATTTCCATTGCAAGTTCCCTAGTGGATTGGCAATGTGCACAATGTAAATGATGTGGGTATTGTGTGTGGATGGTTTCCGGGTAAGTTTGATTGGTGGAAAGCGGAATTTGTGGTGGAAAGTGTGAAAAATATGGATCAAAATCCGGAATGTTTGGAAGTGGTGGTGGAAAAGAACCTAGATGTTCTTGTAAGACAATGGGAGCTAAAGGTGGTGAAGTTGCAAGGTCTTTGTAAATTGTGTTCGGAGATGTGGGTGGTGTTAAAAAGACTAGTTCTTTTGGGTTGGAAGTTTGTTGAAATGATGTGGGTGGTGGACTAGACATGGTTTGTTGGAGTGTTTTCAGAGTCTTAAGGAGTTCCGATAGAATGATCTTAGGTGGTGTGCTTGTTAGAGATGAGGGAGGTGCTACTATGGAATCATTTGGTGGTGAATGAGTAGTTAGTGATAAACTTTTTTACAATGGTTTGGCTAAACAACAAGGCCGGATGCTAATCCGTGCAGTTTTTCTAGATTTGGGTGATGGCACTACGGAAGGTGGTAGGATAAAGTTTTGGATTTCTTGAAGAGGATTGTTTGCACTAGGTGATTCATCAATGTTGGAAGATCTTTTGGATAACATGATGATGATTGTTTGTGAAGTTGAGAGAGATGAATATGCAAGCATGTTGGGAACCATATTTATAGAGAAAATAATGCATTGTAATGAATACTTGACCCAAAATGTGGACTAAAATCTAATGCTTATATATGAATTTAAGGCATGTGATCATGAGAACACAAGCATTAAGTAACATACTCATTAGTGAAAGAGGTAAAATGATAAAAATATGAAGGTTTATAGCCAAAGTGAGAAAAATAGAAGAGAAATTCAGCTTCTATCCCACGGTTACCACGGATCCTTCCCTTGAGGGAACCGTCCAGCGTTAATGCTGGGATCCGTGGTACTGGTGACTCAGGCAGCTCAAATTTTTTCTTTTGGAAACATTTGTGCCTAGTGTGTGCCTATATGCAAACCATTTGGAGTTGCGGTTATCTTGACTCCTAAAAAGAAAAAGAAAATAAACTAGAAGTGAAAAAAAATACTATTATGTGAGATAACCCGAGTGCTCCTAAATTCATTGTTGCTTAAATGAATGTACCCGAAAACACATATTAGTTATGTGTTCCCTTTAGCATTCAAAAGACATGAGATGCAATGAAAACGGGTTTTTACTTTGTATTAATAATGAAAAAGGTTTGTCCTACACGTGAGAAATAGCTTTTATGAAAATGATACGGGAAGAATTGTCTTTTAGAAAGCATTTCGAAAAACTTTCTTGTTTGAAGGAAACGTTTATCTTTTAGTTAAGAAAAATAAATATGAAATTACATGTTTTAAATAAAGTTTACCCTGGGTTTTGAAAATTCCCGTATTGTTTGTGAGTTGTGTGTGAAATAGAGATCCTAGACTCAGAAAAGAAGAAGGCTAATGTTTACATACCTTGTAGAGTTGAGAAACAAATTACGACGATTGTTCCATGAGACCAAGACCAAGACGAAGCAAGTTGAATTGTTCGGATGTTGTCTTCGGATGCTACCTTCTCAATAGAAATGTTCCCCTTTTGAACATTGTCTCTTAAGAAGTGATGACGGATCTCTATATGCTTGGTGCGAGAATGCAACATCGGATTCTTGCTTAAGTCAATAGCACCTTTGTTGTCGCATAGAATGGCTATGTCACTTAGATGAATGTCGTAGTCAACTAACGCTTGTTTCATCCATAGTGCTTGTTGGCATGCTTTGCCGGCGGAGACATATTCGGCTTCGGTTGTTGATATGGCCAATGCCGTTTACTTCTTTGAGAACCAAGATGTTAAGCAACATCCCATAAAAGTACATACACCACTTGTACTATTTCGGTCAACATAATCACTTGCATGGTCAGAATCCGCATATACAATAGTTTCTACCCCCGTACCCTTAGGATACCATAATCCTAATTGATTCATACCCTTAATGTATCTAAATATTCTTTTGACCGCTTCTAGACGTGATGTTTTAGGGTCTTCTTGAAACCTAGCACATAGACAAACATTAAACATGATATCCGGTCGACTAGCCGTAAGATAGAGAAGATTACCAATCATGCCACGGTATTTTGTGTTATCAACGGATTCACCGTCTTCATCTTTTGTAAGTTTAGTGTCGGATGACATTCGTGTTCTTATGGGTTTTGACTCTTTTAAACCAAATTTATTTAACATCTCTTTTATGTATTTGGATTGATTAAAGAAGATACCATCTTCTACTTATTTGATTTGTAGACCAAGAAAGAAACTTAGTTCTCCCATCATACTCATTTCAAACTCGTCATGCATGATTTTTGAAAAATCATCACACATGCCTTGACAAGTCGATCCGAATATAATATCGTCCACGTATATTTGAACAATAATTATATGTGATTCTTTTTTCTTAGTGAAAAGTGTATTATCAACTAGCCCAATGGTGTAGTTTTTTTTTGATTAAAAATGCTTTGAGTCTATCATACCAAGATTTTGGGGCTTGTTTAAGACCGTAAAGAGCTTTCTTTAGTTTATACACATGTTTAGGTTTTTCGAAATCAATAAAGCCCGGAGGTTGAGCTACATAGACTTCTTCATTAATAAAGCCATTTAGAAAAGTACTTTTAACATCCATTTGAAAAAGCTTAAGATCATTAGCACAACCATAAGCAAGAAGTATTCTTATAGACTCTAATCTAGCCACGGGAGCATAGGTCTCATCAAAGTCTATGCCTTCTTGTTGATTATACCCTTGGGCAACGAGTCTAGCTTTGTTTCTAGACACTACACCGTTTGCATCTACCTTGTTTTTATATACCCATTTAGTTCCTATTATGGTTTGGTTATTAGGTGGAGGAAAAAGTGTCCAAACATCATTAGAAACAAATTGATTTAACTCATCTTGCATAGCCATTACCCAACTTTCATCTTTTTTTGGCTTCTTGTGTATTTTTTGGTTCTATGGTTAAGACAAAACAAAATAAACTACTTTGGTTTTGGACTTGAGATCTTAAGGTTCTTTCATTTAACTTTCCTATGACCTTATCTACGGGGTGATCTTTAGACTCTTTAATATTGATGATTTCATTGTTTAATGGTTCATCTTCTTTGTTTGTATTTTTCTTTATTTCTATGGCTTCACTTTCGATTATCTCGTCATCGACAAGAGGTTGGGTAGGTTTAGGTGGACTCTCATCAAATTTTATGTTTAATGACTCTTCAACCTTCATTGTTTCTTTATTTTATATAACATAAGCTTTACTATTAGGAGAGTAACCTAAAAAGATACCTTCGGTTGATTTATGATCAAATTTAGTTAGTTAATCTTTAGTATTAAGTAGAAAACATTTGCTACCAAAGACTCTAAAATGTTCTAACGTAGGCTTTTTGCCTCGAAGTAACTCGTATGGAGTTTTACCTAAGAATGGTCTAATTAGGACTCGGTTAAGTATGTACGTTGATGTATCAACGGCATTGCACTAAAAATTTTGAGGAATAGATTGATCATTAATCCTGGTGCGACTCATTTCTTGTAGGGTTCTATTTTTTGTTTCAACTACCCCATTCGATTGTGGAGTGCGAGGAGCCAAGAAACTATGAGTAATACCATTAGCGTCACAAAAAGCTCCAAATTGCACTTCATTATCGAATTCCCTAACATGATCCGTTCTAATAGACACTATAGGACTTCCTAATTGTCTTTGGATTTTCTTACTTAATATTTCAAAGTAATCGAACATTTTAGTTTTATTCTTTAAAAATTTATTCCATGTGTACCTAGAGTAATCATCCACTATAACCAAAGTGTAGTAGTTGCCTCCATAACTTTGAATAACGGATGGACCAAATAAATCCATGTGAAGTAATTCTAGACACTTAGTAGTAGATACCATATTTTTAGCTTTGTGACTAGCATGGACTTGTTTTCCTACGTTACAAGCATCACAGAAATGATGTTCGTATTTTAATTTTGGTAGATCTCTTACTAGTTCTTTAGATGATAGCGATTAAAGAAGTCGCATATTGGCATGACCCAATCTTCGATGCCATAAGGTCGAAGTATCATCCATAGAAGTAAGACAAAGTTTGTCTTTAGGTTCATTACTGATTTTAATGACATAGACTCCATGTTTTCTAATCCCTCTTCCTATAGTAATACCGTTTTGCTTTTGCTATTACCAAATACCACATTTCCTCCATTGATGGATTCGTATTTGGAAAACAAGTCTTTGTTACAGGTCATGTGCCTCGTGCACCCACTATCCTTGACCCATTCATCCGGATCTAGGTCGACCTTTAAGCACACCTAAAAAAATAATTAACTCAAAAGTTTGGTCCCCATTTGTTCATGGGTCCATTAGTATTATACATTTCATTCATGTTAGACATATATGGAAAAGGTGAGAATGCATTCCATGGTGTAAAGTTTTGAAATGGAAAGCCGTTTTGTACATTAGGATTCCATCCCATCTGATGGTGGTCACTTCTCGAATAAACATTATTAGGTCTCCTTATAAATGTGTTTGGTTTTGAAAATAATGGACCTTTGTTTCTCATAAAACTTTGATTTTGCTTTGGAGGTGGTTGTCTAACAGTAACGTGGGTTGGTTTCTTCTTATTAACAATAACAAAGTCGGTTCTAGATGAAGTAGCTACATTATTTCTACTGTTTACATCTGCAGACCCACGGATCCCTGGTTTTGTACTAGGCGGTTCCCTTTTCAAGGGATCCGCTGGATCCGTGACCACAGTGGCTTGTTTTTCTATTGCTTTGACGAATTGTCCTTATTTTCGCTAGTTGAGGCATCAAGTTGCTGAATACCTAAACCTTTTTGGTTGTTCCCTGTTTTAACACTATCTAATATCATATCTAGAGTATTAGTGCTCATTCTAGCAATCTTGGAATCAAGATTATCAACTAGTGTTTGAAGTTGAACACAAAGCTCACATTCCCCACTAGTTATCTTCCCTTTTTCTAAACATTTTAATTTGCCTTTTAACTCAATGACTTCTTTTTCTAAACGTTCATTTTTGTTTTTCAAAATCTTATTTTTGTTAATTACTTTTAGACTAATTTTGCAAAGTTTGTCATATTCACGATGCAATGAATCGTCATCTAATGATGAGCTACTATAATAGAGAGATTCGGGACATACCTCGTTTGAGTCATTTGCCATGAGACAAATTTCTTCGTTCTCCTCCTCGCTCATTCCCCACGAACCGCTCCCAAACGCCTTTTGTTCGTCACGTTTGGGACACTCACTAACGAAGTGATTAGGGTCCCCACATTTAAAACATGTGCGTTCAACCCTAGCTTTCTTGTCGTCTTTGCCTTTCCGGAACCCCTTCTTGTCGGCATATGGTTGCTTGACATATCTTCCTTTTCTTCTAAAAAACTTCTTGAAATCCCTTACCGCCATGGCATACTCTTCGTCATCGCTATCCGAAGAAGAGTTTTCTTCATCGCTTGAGATCTTCTTGGCTTTTAAGGCAAGAGATTTGTGCTTCTCTTTCTTTTCTTTTGAGGCTTCGAAATCTTTAGCGAGGACAAGCTCATAGACCTTTAGATTGCCTATGAGTTCATCGAGGGTGAGGATTGACAAGTCTTTTGATTCTTCTATGGCCGTCACCTTTGATATCCACTTGGATGGAAGTGCCCTTAGATATCTCCTAACTTGATTACGACTAGAGAAAGACTCATCAAGTGCTTGCAATGATGTAATTATAGTATTAAAGTTAGCAAAAGAATTATCTATAGTATCCTCATCCGATATTGAAAATTGTTCATATTGTTGAACAAACAAATCTATTTTATTGTTTTTAACTTGTTGATTTCGTTGATGAGTTACAACTAAAGAATTCCAAATTTCTTTAGAGGTTTTGAGCATAGAAATTCTTTCGAATTCCTTTTTGGGTAAAGCATTGTATAAAACCATTTTAGCTTCACTATTTTAGGAAAGCTTTTTCTTTTGATCATCGGAAAGTTGATCATTAGGTGTGTTTATTAAGTTGTCGGTTTTATCATCTTTTGTAGTGGCTTCAAAGTCGCCTTCAACAATAATGTACCAAAGATCAATATCTATTGATTTCACATACGTTTCGAATCTATTTTTCCAATAAATAAAACCATTAGTTTCAAGTAGTGGATGTCGTTGCATAGATTGCCCTTCCTTGTAATTTTCAGAACCCATAGTGATCGAATTTTTTTTAAAATACGGTTTACTTTAAAACTTTTGTAAACCTAGCTCTCTGATACCGATTGTGGAAAACTAGAAGGGGGGTTGAATAGTTTCGCCGATTTTAATTTAGTTTCAAAAACTTTAGAGTCGATGTTATGTGAAATCGTATGGATGGATAGAAAGTATAGATCTATAAGTAATGTAAGTAAAGAAAGCAAGTAAAGTAAAGCATAGAAATGACACAACCGATTTATAGTGGTTCGACTACAAGGACACCTTCCTTGCCCTACTCCACTCCCCGAGTCACCTACTCGAGAGTTCAAGCACTATGTCAACAAACTCCTTCAACTTGGCGGAGAAGCCTTCACAACGTCGCTTACACTTTTTCCGGTACAAAGCTAAATACTGAGTCCTTAACACGGAGGACCAAACCAACACAACTATAACACAACAACTATGTGAAATATAGAGTACAAGATCTTGCTACATAAATCTTGTGGAGGAACAAATCAATCAAGGACCCCTTGCTTGGATGACTTGTAGTAACTCGTGATCTCGCCTTTGAGAAGGACCTATATGAGAATTACAACAAAAGAAAGAAGATCTACTAGAATGATCAAGAGATCTGAGATTAGAAGAATGAGAGAATATATGAGAGAGTTTGTAAGAAGAGGGGTGAGTTACAATGAAGAAATGGCTCACTATTTATAGGCAAAATTTCACTACTGTTGCCCAGATCCCCCGGATCCCTTACATGAGGGATCCGTCCAGTGTAAACTGAGGGATCCGAGGACGCTCCTCCTACATGGGTTATGGGTCATGGATCATGGGTCATGGGTCATAGAATTTGGACCATGGGTATCCAAATGGATACAATGTATGTAGAAGATGCAATGCATCTAGTCAATGGGTCATGGGTTAGCTTCATGGGTTATGGATATGCTCCATTGGTATGGGTCATGGGTTATGGTTTTTACCCATCCTAATAAACTATTAGAATAAATGAATTATTAGAACAGTTTATATTGAATAACTATATATGTAAATGCTTTACAAAAATAACATGTATCCTTATAATTTTACTTATGATAACTTTATATTTGTTATCAACAAAACACAAAGAGATCCCTAAATATGAATAAACGTTTTTACGATTTATTTATATTAACATGTATATATTGTAATGAGTAATGTAATGGGTAAAAATCTAAGTACTTGACCCATTGACTAGATACATTGAATATAGTTAGGTAAAACCTAAAGTCCATAACCCATACCCACGGAGCTTGACCCATAACCCATGACCCATTGTATGACATCATGCATGAAGTCATGTTGGGTATTATCCATGGACCATGACCCATGACCCATGATCCAATGTCTAGATACATTGCATCTCGTATAACCCATGGTTCATAACCCATAACCCATGACCTAGTTTGCAACCCAAAATCCGGACTTATGCTGACCTAGCTGCCGGATCCCTTAGATTGCACTAGCCGGATCCCTCTGGGGAGGGATCTGTGGGAACCGGGGAACAGTAGAGAAAATTGCCTATAAATAGTGAGCCCTTTCTCTCTTGCAACTCATCCCTTTTACACATACTTTCTCTTAGTATTGTAAACTCTCTAACCTCAGATCCAAAGGATCTTTCTATGTAGTTTTGTGTTTGTGTGATTCTCTAGGTTCCTCTTAGAAGCGAGATCACCACCTCTTGAAGTCGATCAAGTTCAAGTCCATGAGTTGCGTAGCTTCGTCATCATCAAGACTACTGAAGTTCTCTTGTTGATAGTTGTTTCTTCCTCTATACAAGTGTTGTGTTGATGGCATTAGTGAAGGGTGTCGAAGGTTCGTGTCTAAGGCATTAGTGAAAGGTGCCGAAGGGTCAAGTCGAAGACATTAGTTAAAGGTGCCAAAGGTCCGTGTCGAAGGCATTAGTGAAACGTGCCGAAGAGTCAAGACAAAGGCATAAGTGAAAGGTGTCAAGGGGTCGTGTCAAAGGCATTAGTGAAAGGTGCCTAGGGTGTACATTTGCTATGGTGCATCGATCTACAAGATAGATTAGTTTGGGTCAAAGGATAGTGAGATCCTTATGATGTTGTTATAAGGAGTGTGTCTCATTTGGAATAGTAGTTGTGTTGTGTTAGGTAGTAGTTCCTCCTTTGTAATGGAACTCGGTATCTAGCCTTGTACCGGATAAAGTGTAGGCGACGTTGTGATAGGTTTGGTTCTACCTCGTGGAAGAACCCGGTGTCTAGCCTTGTACCGGATAAAGAGTAGGCGACGTTGTGAAGGCTTCTCCACAACAAGGAGCTCGTGTTGTGTAGTACTTACGAACTCTCGAGTAGGTGACTTGGGGAGTGGAGTAGGGCAAGGAAGGTGATGAGTGTCTAAATACTCATCATTTTTGTACCATCTAGACTGCAAAAACATCTGAAAACACTCAGAAATGCATCAAAATGATGAAAATATCACAAACAAGTGTTTTATGTGTTTTAAATGCAAAAATTCCAAAATCAGATGAAAAACATATCAAGTTTGCATAATTGGCAGTTTTAGTCCCCCAAGTTTCAAAAGTTGTCAAAAACAGTCCATGGTAAATCAAAATAAAGAAAAATATCATTTTAAGTCCTTAGGGATTCATGAGTTGTCAAAATTGATCCTTGAAATTTAAAATTGCAAAATTACAACTTAGGTCCCTAAGCTTTGAAAAATGACATAAATGGTCCTTGGATATTTAAAAATGGAAAATAATCAACTATGGTCCTTGTACTATTCATATTTGGCAGGAAGGGGTCCTTGTGATAACTTTGGAAAAGTGACAGGTTTGGTCCCTCAAGATTTTCCGAATTACAACTTTGGTCCTTGTGTGTTATTAAGCTAAATACCAAACGGACCCCTTTTAAATATTAAAACCCAATCCAAATCCAACCTAAACCCAGCTGGCCCAATATCCTACCCAAGCCCAACCCCGTTAATAATTAAAACCAGGTCAAATTCGGTCAACGCGCCAAAACCACGAACACTGTTCATCTTCCTCTCCCACCACTGCAAACCAAAACCAGTGATGGTTTTCTCCACCTTTCCACCTCACTACCACCTTTACAGCTATCCACCAACCCCCCTTCCACCTCCACATCCACCAAATTACATTTAATGCAAAAACATGCTCAAAGACTTTTTCCCGCCAAAAATTCCACATGGACGTATATGATGAATTATGAAGATCCAATGGCTCAAGATAGGTGGGAAAGATTTAGAGGTCGACAAAAACTCATAAAGATCAATATAAATAAAGAAAGGAGGAGTATGGAGAAGTATGTAGAGTAGTTTAGCTTTTTATTTGTCGTAGGTAGTGTAACTTAAATTCCAGTGTAACTTAAAGCTTTCCAATACTTTGTAAAGTTATTTCAGTGTATTAAGAACTTATTTTCAGTTTCAATTTCAGTTTGTGTTTATGAATTCAGTTTATGCAATATTTTGTTAAAAATCTCATATAAGCTTAAAATCAATTGTAGTGGATGATAAGGATTCAAAAGCTCTCATAAGCTCTCTATAAAGCTTTTAAAAGTTTTTAGAAACAATAATTTTTAGTTTAAAGTTAAAAACCAAAAATACAAAAAAATTCATATAAAATAGTTATAAAATCAAAAATCATTGCATATGGTGAAGGGAACTGAAGCAGGGTAATCTCTGGATTGCTTTTGGGTTAGAAGCTTTGTGGAAAGCTATTAGGAGTAATCTTGATACTTGGTTCATGGTCTTTGGCTGGAAAGCAGTTGTAAGCTCTTTATAAGCATTTTAGCTTTTCACTGTTTAAGTCATCTCTTAGCTTAAATCTGTGTATCTTTATGTTTCCTAGTTATAGTTAAGTGAAATTATACATTAAATCAAGTTGCTTGTTCTTTTTAATTTGTAATTGTTAAAAGTTTTAGTTTGACAGTTTTATTAGCATAATTGCCATTTTTTTTAGTTTAATGATGTCATTGTTGTTGTTTATTGCTTATATAGTCTCAATAAGTTATAATATAAAGTCTTAAATCAGTTTCTTGGGATTAATCTTTGGAATCCTTTGAAAAACTTCATAGCAGTCCTATAAAGGGGTGTTTGGATTCTCTGTGTTAATGGTGTTAGAGGTTGTTTATATTATTGCTTGTTGTTGTTAACTGTTATACTAGTATCTAAGAACTCAGTGCAAGCATAAAAACTTGTCCTCACTTTTTAAAAAGTCAAATTCATCTTTAATATCACCTTATTACTTAACTGTTAGGATTGATAGTGTGAAATTCACCATATTAGCTTAAAACTTGTTAACATAGCTTAATTACATCTTATTATAGTCTAATACATCATAATCAGTCAGCCATTTTGATTCAAATCTCATAAAAGTCAAATTTCATTTCTGTTTTTAAAAAGTCAAAAGTTGAAAAACCAGTTTTTGGAAAACTTTGTAGATCTTGCACAGGATTCAAATAAGCTTTTTAGGGGCTGAGTTTTGGTCCATGTGTAGTCTGCTAGGTGATCTTTAGGTCCCAACTTCTTCTTTCCCATTTAGCTTATTAGGATAGCTTATTCATTAGCTTAAAGTAGTCCCCTTAATAACTGTTTTGCTTAATTAATCTCATAAGCTCAAATCTAGTTTAAGCTTATTTAGTGATCTAGAGTACTGTTAATTAGTTAAGTTAGACTTATTTTAGCATAATCCAGCTTATTTGATCATTTGGTTTATTCCTGTAGCTTATAGCTTATTTTAGTAGCTTATTTAGAACTGCTTATCACTACAGCTTCATATTCTTCCATATAAGCCATTGTTTTTATATTTTTAATAAAATTAGAATAATATTTTAGACTTTTACTGAATTTTTCATAATTTTTCATTACTGTTTGCTATTTTTCTTATTTTAAATCAGCTTTTAAGACTTTTTAGTTAGCTTTTATTACAAATAAATCAGAAAAAGTTTAAAAAAATATGTTTTCAATTTTCCTAGATTAAGATAAATATAAAAAGCCAAAAAAATATTTTTCCATAATTTTCTTAGTTTAAATAGTATTTTCTAGCATTTTAATTAATAATAAATAGATAAAAAGTGTAAAAAATATATTTTCAGTTTTAAAATAAGTTTTATAATATTTTAGATTTTCCTAAATCATAATTTTATTTTTCTAGGTTTATTTCATATTTTTTTTTTTTATATTTTAGGGTATTATTAAATAGTTAAAAATAGTTTTTAATTAATAATAATTAGATAAATAGTTTTAAAAAATAATTTTATTTTTCCAATAATTTTCTAGTATAATTAGGATTGTAAAAATGTATTTTTCATATCCGTAAGTATTTTCCTTCTTTATTTTCACGTTTTATTTCGTACGTTACGTAGTTTTTAATTTAAACGTACATTTTAGGTTTTAAACGTTAATCAATTTTAAAAATAGTGATAGCGTTTATTTAATATAATTTATCATTTTAATTTTCTTTAATTTGCATTTAAGCCCCTGTAATTTACAAACTTTTTCTTTAGGTATAATTATTCCAAATTCACAAACCTTTTTCCATTCAATATCACCCGATCACAGATTCGTTGTATTACAGTGTTCACACCTCGTTGGGACTTAACGACCCGGGGATACACTATACTCCTCTGGATTTAATTGCATTGGTTTCAGACTGTTTTGACTTTTATTACGGTTGACCATTCACAAGTGGTTGATTTGTGTGATAAAACCTGACTGTCTGGAGCGAATCAAATTTTGGCGCCGCTGCCGGGGAGGTGTGCTGCGTACTACGAGTTTGAAGCATCAGTGATTGTTGAATATACACCCATTGTATATTTACCATCCTTGTTCATATTTTCTTATTATTATTATATAAAAACAAAACGGTTCCCGAAAACATTTTAAAATCAGTTTTCAACAAACACAAAAACCCAAAAAGATTTTCTTTCTTATATTTATCCAAAAAACCAAAAATATCCATCTTTACCCTCTCACATCTTTGATTCTTCATCCCAACCCCTCTGTAAACCTTTGATTCTTTTCTATGTCTTATCATCACCCTCTTGGTTGTCAATGGTGTGGTGGTCCTTATAATGGTGGCAATTGCCCCAGTTGTAGCATGGTGGAATCAGGAAACGGGTCTGTCTATAACCAGGATCCCTATTCCTACCATAACACAACTGATTTATTCCATCAGCTACCACACTGTGAGACTCAGCAGTTTTACTGTTGTGAGTACTGTGGTGGTTCACACTACAGTTCTGATTGTCAATCGGGAAACACGCTTGTCTATGAGCAGGTTCCTGATAACAATTATGACTACAACACATATAACTCACAGCCACATCAGTTTTACTGTTGTGAGAATTGTGGAGGTCCTCACTTTAGCTCTGATTGTCAAACAAGGAATCCATTTCCTTGTAACAATTACGACTCTTCGTATCATGACCAACCTCTACAGTACCAAGTGAATCAGGCACCACCTCAGCCTGAGCCACTTCCTCAAAATCTTCTCCTTGATCTTTTGGATTTAGTGAAAGATTTGAAGGAATGTAAACATTCCCAAGATAATCCAAATGAGAAATCCATGGAAGAATTGTTAGCCGAAGAGCGGGCTGCTAAATTAAATTCCCAAATTGCCTTTGAAAAATCTATTAGGGAATCAATTGCAAAAGAAAAAGCAGCCAAATCTATCTCTCGATTCCGTTTCATTCCTGATGACGATGATGATGAAGTTACCCTTGATATTCGTCAATTTTGTACAGGTTCATCAAGTTCATCAGCTGAAATTCCTTCCATGAAAAATCAGGGAGAAAAGACTATGATGGAATTACTAGCAGAAGAACAAATGGAAAGTATAAAACATATGTATGCTAGTCCTTTTCAACTCCCTCAGTCTGTTGTTATCACACCCGATATTCCCACTCACTCTCTAAATATGGGGGATGAGCATCTTGACACTGTTCCTGAAAAGGAATCGGACGAATTCATAAAGTCTAGTGTTGAGAACCTTGTCCCAATCCCGAGAGAGTCACAGGGAACTTCTGAGCATATGTGTGATTCTCCTTTCCCTCTTGAGTGTTCAAAAGATCATTTTGAGACTTTCTTCGATTTTAGCGATGATTGTAAATCTTATGGAGACATCGAGTATGTTGAGGCATCACTCCAACAGTCTGATCCTCTTCTTGAGGAGTTCACCAATGAACTCACTCACATCAGTCCACTTTCATCGGAAAGTGACGATGATCTCTTTGATTTCAAAGCCGATCTTGGAGAAATTGAAAGTCTCCTATATAATGATCATTCACTCATTTCTTGTCCCATTTCCGACTCTTCCATTCCTTCTCTCACTCCAGATGAGGAAGATGATAACTTTTGGAAGAAAGTCGATGCTTTTCTTAGTGATGAGTCAATTCCAACAGGGATTGACAATACTTACTTTGATTCGGAGGGAGACGTCCTCTTTCTTGAAAATCTGTTGATTGAAGAACCGTTTCCAGCTCTCCCTCCCGGAAATTTTGTTGCCAATCACCATACAAACTTCAAGTCTAAACTTAAAAATCTAACAAATGGTGATTTGCTCCTCACTAATGAAGAATGGGATTGCATTGTGATGCACATCTTTATTCCATTTTTCACAGATGGTGTGGTTTCTCGTTCCCTTTTCTCCTTCGGGAATGAGGACACTATTTTTGATCCCGGCATTTTCATTTATCATTTTTGAGCCGGTTCTATGTATATCTCATCGGTGTGGAACTTTCACATACTTCAATGTTTATACAAACATCTTGAATGAAAGTCCGATGGAGATTGTCTCTTCCACTTACTTCCCCATGAACAAATTAATTCGGGGTCGAGTCAAGCTAGCAACTCGATAATCAAAAACAGTAGTTAAACATGGGTTTTCACCCGTGTGTCCCACCTAAGTGTGGGGGAGATGCCCCACATGTTGTATATAGATCTAAAAAATGAATGAAAATTATAAATATTAAAAAAAGAGAATAATTGTTGTGTTTCCACACTTAGCTAGTAATGTTATCTTTTTACGTTCTAAGTTTCGGCATAACAGCCGGTACTTTAAATATTGAGGACAATATTCATTTCTAAGTGTGGGGGGGAAATTCTGGCGAATTTGATCATAAATGTACCCTTTTAGTCATTTTTTCCCTCAAAATGGCCAAATTTTAAAATTTTTTATTTAGTGGAAGTACTATGTACTAAACACAACAAATGGTAATCAGTCCGCCATGTCTAACCCACATAAGGATTGGCTAATCCAGGAGCAAACGGCTCTTGGTAAAGATATCTCAAATCCGTTTATGGCTTGCAATTTTCCCAAAATTGTATGGTGTTCAGCTCACCATATCTTTAATTAGTGAAAAGTTGGCTAGCCCGCAAGTTTATGGCTTGTGGTAAAGGCAGTTGGAAATCCATAATTGGTAATCAGCTCACCAAAGATAATATTGATAATTTATCTAAGAGTTGGCTAGTCCAGAAGCAAACGGCTTCTGGTAAAGACAAATCAAAACCGTTGAAAGCTGGTGATTTGCTCAAAATCATTTGGTTATCATTTGTACCAAGGTTCTTACTTGAACTGAAACAATTGGCTACTCCAGAAGTAATGGCTTTTGGTAAAGAGATGAAATCCATTAAAGTTTCAAAAAGATTGCTAGGGACTAGCAATATCTTAGTGTGGGGGATTGATGAGTGTCTAAATACTCATCATTTTTGTACCATCTAGACTGCAAAAACATCTGAAAACACTCAGAAATGCATCAAAATGATGAAAATATCACAAACAAGTGTTTTATGTGTTTTAAATGCAAAAATTCCAAAATCAGATGAAAAACGTATCAAGTTTGCATAATTGGCAGTTTTAGTCCCCCAAGTTTCAAAAGTTGTCAAAAACAGTCTCTGGTAAATCAAAATAAAGAAAAATATCGTTTTAAGTCCTTAGGGATTCATGAGTTGTCAAAATTGATCCTTGAAATTTAAAATTGCAATATTACAACTTAGGTCCCTAAGCTTTGAAAAATGACATAAATGGTCCTTGGATATTTAAAAATGGAAAATAATCAACTATGGTCCTTGTACTATTCATATTTGGCAGGAAGGGTCCTTGTGATAACTTTGGAAAAGTGACAGGTTTGGTCCCTCAAGATTTGCCGAATTACAACTTTGGTCCTTGTGTGTTATTAAGCTAAATACCAAACGGACCCCTTTTAAATATTAAAACCCAATCCAAATCCAACCTAAACCCATCTGGCCCAATATCCTACCCAAGCCCAACCCCGTTAATAATTAAAACCAGGTCAAATTCGGTCAACGCGCCAAAACCACGAACACTGTTCATCTTCCTCTCCCACCACTGCAAACCAAAACCAGTGATGGTTTTCTCCACCTTTCCACCTCACTACCACCTTTACAGCTATCCACCAACCCCCCTTCCACCTCCACATCCACCAAATTACATTTAATGCAAAAACCTGCTCAAAGACTTTTTCCCGCCAAAAATTCCACATGGACGTATATGATGAATTATGAAGATCCAATGGCTCAAGATAGGTGGGAAAGATTTAGAGGTCGACAAAAACTCATAAAGATCAATATAAATAAAGAAAGGAGCAGTATGGAGAAGTATGTAGAGTAGTTTAGCTTTTTACTTGTCGTAGGTAGTGTAACTTAAATTCCAGTGTAACTTAAAGCTTTCCAATACTTTGTAAAGTTATTTCAGTGTATTAAGAACTTATTTTCAGTTTGTGTTTATGAATTCAGTTTATGCAATATTTTGTTAAAAATCTCATATAAGCTTAAAATCAATTGTAGTGGATGATAAGGATTCAAAAGCTCTCATAAGCTCTCTATAAAGCTTTTAAAAGTTTTTAGAAACAATAATTTTTAGTTTAAAGTTAAAAACCAAAAATACAAAAAAATTCATATAAAATAGTTATAAAATCAAAAATCATTGCATATGGTGAAGGGAACTGAAGCAGGGTAATCTCTGGATTGCTTTTGGGTTAGAAGCTTTGTGGAAAGCTATTAGGAGTAATCTTGATACTTGGTTCATGGTCTTTGGCTGGAAAGCAGTTGTAAGCTCTTTATAAGCATTTTAGCTTTTCACTGTTTAAGTCATCTCTTAGCTTAAATCTGTGTATCTTTATGTTTCCTAGTTATAGTTAAGTGAAATTATACATTAAATCAAGTTGCTTGTTCTTTTTAATTTGTAATTGTTAAAAGTTTTAGTTTGACAGTTTTATTAGCATAATTGCCATTTTTTTTAGTTTAATGATGTCATTGTTGTTGTTTATTGCTTATATAGTCTCAATAAGTTATAATATAAAGTCTTAAATCAGTTTCTTGGGATTAATCTTTGGAATCCTTTGAAAAACTTCATAACAGTCCTATAAAGGGGTGTTTGGATTCTCTGTGTTAATGGTGTTAGAGGTTGTTTATATTATTGCTTGTTGTTGTTAACTGTTATACTAGTATCTAAGAACTCAGTGCAAGCATAAAAACTTGTCCTCACTTTTTAAAAAGTCAAATTCATCTTTAATATCACCTTATTACTTAACTGTTAGGATTGATAGTGTGAAATTCACCATATTAGCTTAAAACTTGTTAACATAGCTTAATTACATCTTATTATAGTCTAATACATCATAATCAGTCAGCCATTTTGATTCAAATCTCATAAAAGTCAAATTTCATTTCTGTTTTTAAAAAGTCAAAAGTTAAAAAACCAGTTTTTGGAAACTTTGTAGATCTTGCACAGGATTCAAATAAGCTTTTTAGGGGCTGAGTTTTGGTCCATGTGTAGTCTGCTAGGTGATCTTTAGGTCCCAACTTCTTCTTTCCCATTTAGCTTATTAGGATAGCTTATTCATTAGCTTAAAGTAGTCCCCTTAATAACTGTTTTGCTTAATTAATCTCATAAGCTCAAATCTAGTTTAAGCTTATTTAGTGATCTAGAGTACTGTTAATTAGTTAAGTTAGACTTATTTTAGCATAATCCAGCTTATTTGATCATTTGGTATATTCCTGTAGCTTATAGCTTATTTTAGTAGCTTATTTAGAACTGCTTATCACTACAGCTTCATATTCTTCCATATAAGCCATAGTTTTTATATTTTTAATAAAATTAGAATAATATTTTAGACTTTTACTGAATTTTTCATAATTTTTCATTACTGTTTGCTATTTTTCTTATTTTAAATCAGCTTTTAAGACTTTTTAGTTAGCTTTTATTATAAATAAATCAGAAAAAGTTTAAAAAAATATGTTTTCAATTTTCCTAGATTAAGATAAATATAAAAAGCCAAAAAAATATTTTTCCATAATTTTCTTAGTTTAAATAGTATTTTCTAGCATTTTAATTAGTTCTAAATAGTAATTAATTAATAATAAATAGATAAAAAGTGTAAAAAATATATTTTCAGTTTTAAAATAAGTTTTATAATATTTTAGATTTTCCTAAATCATAATTTTATTTTTCTAGCTTTATTTCATATTTTTTTTTTTATATTTTAGGGTATTATTAAATAGTTAAAAATAGTTTTTAATTAATAATAATTAGATAAATAGTTTTAAAAAATAATTTTATTTTTCCAATAATTTTCTAGTATAATTAGGAATGTAAAAATGTATTTTTCATATCCGTAAGTATTTTTCTTCTTTATTTTCACGTTTTATTTCGTACGTTACGTAGTTTTTAATTTAAACGTACATTTTAGGTTTTAAACGTTAATCAATTTTAAAAATAGTGATAGCGTTTATTTAATATAATTTAACATTTTAATTTTCTTTAATTTGCATTTAAGCCCCTGTAATTTACAAACTTTTTCTTTAGGTATAATTATTCCAAATTCACAAACCTTTTTCCATTCAATATCACCCGATCACTGATTCGTTGTATTACAGTGTTCACACCTCGTTGGGACTTAACGACCCGGGGATACACTATACTCCTCTGGATTTAATTGCATTGGTTTCAGACTGTTTTGACTTTTATTACGGTTGACCATTCACAAGTGGTTGATTTGTGTGATAAAACCTGACTGTCTGGAGCGAATCAGAAGGTGTCCTTGTAGCCGAACCAATATAAATACTTGCGTTGTGGTTTTGTGTTTCTTACTCTTTAGCTTTGCATTACTTATTTATATGTCTATCTATCACCATCCAACACACACCTTTAATAGATTGACATAAGTCGATCTAAATAGTTTAAAACGAAGTTTTAATTGGTAAAACTATTCAACCCCCCCCCCTTATAGTTTTCCACAATTGGTACCAGAGCTTCGTTACCAAGTTTCTTAGAGTATATTGTACTTTAAAAACTTGATACGATCCGTGTATGTTTGAAAACTAAAAAGAATAAAAATTCTTAAAACAAAAAGTCATGTTTTAGAAACTTTTATACTTTAAATGTTGGATAGTGATAGATCATTCTAACATTTTCTTTTGAGAAATCTTCATGCTAGGATTCTTCCAATGACTTCGTTCTATCTGAGGAAAAATGAAGTTGACACCCAAAGAAGAATCAAAAGTGATCACAACTTGCTTCTCTAAAATACGACAAAGTATTTTAAAAGCTCATGAAGTATTTTGTGTCTATGGTTTCTAAAACCATAAAAAGGGAATATAGCAAAGGTATGTTCTCTTAGTTACAATTAGTTGGTCTAAAACGTGCTAATTGTTTGTGGATAAAATAGTGATATATGTTTCTTTCTTATAATAAGCATAATATGAAAAGTGTTTTGTTGTTTTGTTCTTTGAAGTTTTGTTGTTAGATATCTACAAAGGTTAAACCTTTTCGTTGGGTCAAAATATGTATTTTTATAAATCTCTGTCAGATCCACGGATCCCTTTGTTATCAAAGGCCGGATCCCTTTTGGAAAGGATCCGGCGAATCAGTCTATGCAGAGGACAGATTTGGTTAAATTTCAAAAATTCATAACTAATTAACCGTAAGTCCGTAGAAGTCGTGCCACCTATCGTTTGAAAGGTATTTGAGTCTAATTTCATATAAAAATGATTTCATAAACTGATTCAAAACAAAAATTTACAGATGCATTGATTTATAATAGAAAGTCATTTTCCGGTCATAACTTTTGCACAAACTTTTGATCTAATTGGAGACGGATGTTTTCATCTTTGAACAACAGTGTGTCTTCTTTTGAAACTAAGGTTTTGTTCATAAATATAAAGGAAACTAATCAAGCTTCGTATACATGTTTATATTTAACACAAACTGATGAAAAAAACTTTCGTATGCTATGCTAAATGATTAATTGTTTTACCTTGTATTACTTGATTATGTGCTTATCTCAAATAGTTCATTCTTGTTTGTTTGAATATCATATGTGATTTCCTCACCTTGCTATTCATTCTCTTGTTTGTCGATTTAGTAATATTTTACTAATCAATGTGCTATTTGAAGGAGTGTTTGGGATAATATCTAGTTGTGTCAAAAATGTTATTTTAAGTGCTTAGATAAGTCATATAAGTTGAATAATGTTTAAAACATGTAATAAACTAAAAGACCTCTTGTTGAGTTTGTCATGTGTGCAACATAAGTGTATTATGTGCTTATATGATCGCTTTCCAAACTTCATAGTAGGATTGACAAACTTGATTATTTCATCCGAGATACTCAAGTAAATTATTTTGCAATGCAAATATAATTGATCATATCCGAAAATCCAAACTCGAGCTTTCCAACAACATATGTTGAACTCGCTCATCCATCCTTGTTCTCCATATTTGTTCTCCATACTTGTTCTCCATACTTGTTATCTATACTTGTTCTCCATATTTGTTCTCCATACTTGTTCTCCATTTTTGTTCTCCACATTGTTCTCCATACTTGTTCTCCATACTTGTTCTCCATTTTTGTTCTCCATTTTGTTCTCCATACTTGTTCTCCAGACTTGCTCTCCATACTTGTTCTCCAGACTTGTTCTCCAGACTTGTTCTCCACATTTGTTCTCCATTTTTATTCTCCAAATTGTTCTCCATATGGACTTCTTTAAACTTTTGTGGTTAACATAACATCTTCGTCACCTTAGGATTACTAACCAAACAAGTTGTAAAAATGATTTTTCTTTTGTTAGTCAAACACAACCACTTGCCTCGTTAAACGATTATCTTGCTTTGATCGAGAAGAGCTACATGACTTCAAGGATGAAGTTCATTATATGCTAATCACCATCCGTAATGACTATACTTAGTTCATTACCTTCACTAAACCAAAACAACCTTCTAA
Organism: Chrysanthemum seticuspe; assembly: GCA_019973895.1. Lineage (NCBI taxonomy): Eukaryota > Viridiplantae > Streptophyta > Magnoliopsida > Asterales > Asteraceae > Chrysanthemum > Chrysanthemum seticuspe. The sequence continues at coordinate 322,610,057 of BPTQ01000006.1, forward strand.
ACAACTCACTTTCTTAAGGACGCATATACATGTGTTTCTTACTCTTCAAAGACCAACACATAGGTAAACATCTCTTAGCTAAAACCATCTCACAAAACCATACTTGCTTCAAGCCCTTCTATATCCGACACTTACTCTTCTAAAACACAACTCCTTCATCTCTACAAACAACAACTCCACCTTCCGGATGAAGTATAGGATTGTCTTGAACTAGCACCTCACAACTCTATTGTCTTGAAAACTATCATGTACTCCTTTCTTCTTGACACATACCTTGCACGCCATTGTTAATACAAACGATTTACTAATCTAGATCGTAAATATGTTTTGAGCTTCTTGAATAGTGCTTGTTAAATTTGATAAACCTCTGTGTTATTTGTGAGCTCGATCTCATTTAATTGCTTATGTGCTATTCTTACATGCTCTCATTGCTATGCTAGACTTATATACATATATGCTTGCTATAGAGATCATTGGTGTCAAAATTCGATACGTGGAACAAAATCTTGCAACCATTCTGTTAAGGAATTTGTCTCAGATGCCGGATCCCTTGGCTATAACTAGCCGGATCCCTCAAATGAAGGATCTGTGGGATCTGGGTGGACAGAAGTGCAATTTTAGCATCCTTGCATCAATCCAACCTTCCAAACCTTATTAGACTAGTTAAACATGATATATTACGATCATTGATGACCTATAGTATGTATAACAGGCCCACTAAGCCCAAAACATACTCCACGACTACTCTAGGCTCAGGTCCAAAGACCGCAAATCCTGGACTCAGGTCCAATAACCACAAACCCTGGGCCAACAGTAAGCCCAATGACTAAGTTGGCTACGATTTAGGCTTTGGAATGTGCACAAGATGCCTAACGGGCTGAACTTCCAACCGTTAGGCCTCTCGCGTCCGCACCCGTGAATAACACGGAACCCTTGTCTGTCAAGGGTCCGACTCCAGCAACTAACCACTATATGCGATAATCCAGGGAGCCCCAGCGGCAAACCTTGCCTATAAAAAGGGCTCTAATCCCCATACAAGGTAGAACGACTTTCTCTCTCATAATTACACACATACTATTACTTTCCCTCTCAAGAATGCATACTTACTATCACGCCGGAGTCTAATCGTGGGATCCGTCCCCATGGTAAGACTAACGGTTTACCTTTCTTGTGCAGGGATCTCATCCAAATCACTTGAATTAGTACAAGATCAATCCACCAAAGGCTTGCCGGCCCAGTCGAGTAAGCTACGTCCAGACTTTACGTAACCCATCACACAAATTGTACTAACAAGTTGGCGCCATCCGTGGGACCGGTACACAACTGCGTTCCAGAAAATATTCACCATGAGCACTAGATTCGGACCAACTCCTGCTTTCGTGTCCACGTTGCGGAGTACGGTAGAAAGAGGAGATCAAACGGCCTCGACGGACCCGGAGGGACCTGTTTCCGACGCAGTCCTCCGGAGGTATTGTGATATGCATTTCGACAAGATCTGGCCTATTGTGACGGAGAAAGCTCAAAAGCGTGAAGGAAGAGCCAAGATAGCAGAAATCCGGGAGGATCATCATGAAACCCAGCATCACCATAGAGCAAAAATGTCAAGTGAAGACCTACGGAGACAGCTCGAAAAAGCAAAGCGGAGGAACACGCAAAATGACGGCAGCCAAGGTCACACCCGATCCAGGTCACCCAAAAGAAAGGAGGACGTGAGGGAGACGGTATTCAAAAGATTGCGCCAAAGTGTGTTCCACAGACTCGGAGATAGGAAAGGAGGTGTTTCCATCTGTCCCCAGGACCGCAGGCAACAAGTACTCGATGATACCGGAAAGAAAGAGAGAGGCGACCGCAAGGGTTCTCAACCGTGGCCGACGGGATCAAGAATGAGAAGTCAGGAAACTGAAAAAACTCGGTCGCGGAAGGCGAATAACCATTTAGACGATGAATCTCACGGGAGTAAAGGCCGAGGATCCAAAGTTAAAAAGCGAAAGCCAAATGATTATGGATGTGACCTGGCCAGCCCCTGGGTCTGCCAGGAAACTGATCTGTTCACTCCGCGTATCCGCTACTTCGAAATGCCTGTGAAAACGCGGATGCCAACCAACGTGAAAACATACGATGGAAGCGGAAACCCTGAGGATCATCTAAAAATCTTCCAAGCGGCGGCAAAGGTCGAACGATGGTCCATGCCAACATGGTGCCACATGTTCAACTCCACACTCACCGGATCCGCTAGGGTCTGGTTTGATGACCTTCTGCCCGAATCAATAGACAGCTACGACAAGTTAAAAGAGGCTTTCTTGACTAACTTCCTGCAACAAAAGAAATGCATCAAGGACCCTGTAGAGATTCACCACATCAAGCAAAAGGACGGGGAACTAACAGAAGATTTCGTACAACGATTCAAAGAAGAAACGAGGAACGTAAAAGGAGCCCCGGAAATCATGAAAATCTCTGGATTCATGCACGCGATTACTGACCCAGAGCTGATTAAGCGGCTACATGACACAATCCCAAAGTCAATGGCGGAGGTAATGAATGTGACTACTTCCTTTCTTAGAGGGGAAGCAGCGGTGGGAAGACGTCATAGGAAAAAGCCGTGGATACAAAGACCAAAAGAACAAGCAACAATCAAGCATCGACGGTATTCCAGGAAAGAGCATGAAAATAAATCAAGAGCCGAGGAAAGACAACGAGGTTTCCGCAGACTGATAAGGCCGTACGAGGGAATACCAGCGACAAGAGGAGCTAGGTCCCCAGGTCCGCCTCCAAATATGACGGTCAAAGAGAAAGCCGACGAAAAGTTTTGGGAATTCCATGGGAAAGCAAGACATACCACGGAAGAATGTTTGCATTTGAAGAAACAAAGAGAAGCAAAAGGGAAAGAGCCGATGGTAGAAGCTGACGAATAGCAGGTATAAATAGCACAGCTAAAAAAAACGTAGCAAGGAGTAATAAAAAGCACGGAAGGATATTAGGAAGACGAAGGAAAATACAGCGCGGAAAAAATTCCCAGACAATCGAAAAACACAGGAACCCGCAACCTGTAAAAAATTAACTTTGGAAGGGATAACACACCAGAGAAGCGCGCAGAAAGTCGTGGCGGATGATAAGGTTTTAAAAGGTACCATTTTGAGGGGTTGTTTAAGTCCTCATTTGATCACTTTTGTATCCGTTATTGCTTAATATCGTTCCTTTTCACTTTTTAGGTCTCTTGAAGGCAAAATGCTGGAATGGCACTTATTTGGACGAAAAGGCGCGAATATATGAAGAATATGGCCAAAGTCAAAATCGAGACACTCACAGTTGCTGAAATTAGAAGGCGACGGCGTCAGGTGCTAATGGCGATGCCGTCCGAAAATTGTTGTGACGGTTCAGAACCCAAAACTCGTATTTTCAAGTGACGACGTCCAGTTGTAAAAGAGTAGGCCGTCGCTACTCAGACGGCCTAGATGCAATCCAGACGACGTCAGAAGCTGAAGAGGACGGCGTCACGGACATAAGGTGACGCCGTCGCAAGGTTAACGTGGCCAAGACGAAACCCTAATGACGGCGACACGACGGCGTCACGAAACATAAGGTGACGCCGTCGCATATGTAATCTTATATATAGAATCTGAATTTTTCAGTTTTAGAGAGAGTCTTTTGGAGTGAAAACCTAAAACCGAACCTAAGGTGTCTTGTACAGTATTTTAGGGTTTTAAACCCTATCTTACATCAAGATAAGTCTTTACTTCATTAATTCAATTATGTGTTTGATTATTTGTGTGTATGCTTGCATGTTCTCCATGTCCGGCTAATTTATTTGTGTGTTTGCTTAGGAAGTATGAAACTTAATTATTGAATATTGATTGGTTGTTTCTTATCTTGGTTGATTAATGATCTAGTAATGCGATAGGTCATTCGTTGTGTACTTAATGCTTGATTCATCTTTGTGAACCTTAGAATATAATTACCTGAGTAGTTGTAGGCTAAACCATCCAAAGAGTGCCTTAGAGTAAGAGTTTATCATCCCTAGTGGGTTTGTAGACGAGACCCTTTGGTAAGTTCAAAGAGTTAGGGAGAAACGCATACCCTACAACTTTAGACACACAACGCAATTAAGAATAAGACGTGACAACTCAACCATCAATAGGAGATAATTAAGGAGTAGTACAACCTAAGTAAACACATCTTTAAACTATCATACGAGCACACATTAATTAGACATAGACTCCCACAACCTTAGTTTAGATAATTAGATAATAGTAGAGTAATCGGTAGAAATACCAACCCCCCAAATCCAATACACGAGATTCGTACCTTTCCATTTCATAAAATATAAAAATACAAAAAATAATCTTCCTCAACCTTAACCTTAGCGTAGTAACTCCTTACTAGCATTCCTATTCCCCTAGAGAACGATATCAATACCCGTGGCTTACCCTAATTACTACACTACAACGATTAGGTTCACTGCCTAGGGTGTTATAAAACTTGCTCGAAGAAAAGGAAGTTTCCTTGACCCCGAACGACGCGTGTAGCGTTATCAAGTTTTTGGCGCCGCTGCCGGGGAATAGAATAGCTAGTTAGTAGTCCACCTCGTTTAGGTTCTTTGCTTGATTCCTATCAAGTAAATTTTTTCTCAGTTTTAGCCTTCTCTTAGTCTATCCCCCTTCTTCGTAACCTTCGTTCGTAATCCCATCACTTTTCATCATGGAAGGTGATAACCACCCACCATTCATCAACCCACCACCAATTGACCCGCCAAGAGCCCGTACTCTTGGTGAATACTCGAGACCAAGCCACCTAGGCTATAGGAACACCATTGAGCTTCCCGACCAAGCCCAAACTACGGCCCTGCGATCCGACACCATCCGGTTGGTGCAAAACGGATGTGCATTCCATGGACTTCGTTCCGAAGATCCAAATTAGCATCTGAGGGATTTCCTCAAAATTTTCGATTCCATCGACCTTGATGCTACTACTCGGGAGACCACGCGCCTGCGTCTCTTCCAATTCTCTCTACGGGACCAAGCTAGTAATTGGCTTGAGCGACTTCCCGCCGGCTCCATCTCAAGTTGGGATGATCTTACCTCTCGCTTCCTTGCTCAATTTTTCCCACCGGGGAGAACCACTAAGCTTAGGAATGACATCTTGATGTTCCAACAACGTCAAGGTGAATCTCTCTACGAAGCATGGACTCGATTCAAGGACTTACTTCATAAAGTCCCTCATCACGGCATTGATCTTTGGCTCCAAGTCCAAATCTTTTATGATCATGTCAACTTCCCCACTAAGCGATCCATTGACCAAGCGGCCGGTGGAAAACTTAGTGATCTCACCGCAGAAGAATCATGGGGTATAATAGAGGACCTCGCCCTCTATGACAACGAAAGTTGGGATAACCCCCGTGAGCTGCCCAAAACCGTCAAGGCAATCTCCTTGCCTTCCATCAACTCACAACCTTCCGACCGTAGGATGATCGAACTTGAAGATCAAGTTAAATTCCTCATGAGTTCCTACGAAAATCCAAAGTCTTCACACCATGTGAACAAAGTTTCTTCCTCGTGCGAGCCGTTTTGTGATCCTCATAACACGCGCACTAGCACCCGATCCCCCGAACACGCTTCTGTTGACTACGCATCCTCGCGTATTAATGGAGCGGGAGGAAGATTCCCTACAACACCCGGACCTAGGAATTTCAATGAAACCCGTGAAGCATGGAAAAACAAGCCCGACTTCTACTGGGGACAAACCAAAGAATTCACCTCCAATGATTTCTCATGGCCCCCACCTAACGGTCCTAACCAACAAAACGTCGAAGGGATGTTGCAAAACCTAGTTGCATCCCAAGAAACCCAAATGGCTAAGCTCTCGGACCGCTTTAACCATCAACAAGCCGAGATGGATAGGAAAATAGACAACCTTTTGAAATCCATAACTAATAGTGATAAGAAGGTTAGTGCTATCTCAACTCCCGAGCCTTCAGGTATAGAGATTAAGGATCCAAGCAAGCTAACTAAGCATGTCCAATTCGTCAATACCATCGCCTTAGTTGAACCTAATGAAACAAATGACGAAGAGGACTATACACTTGTGGATGATGAAATACCCGAGGAAGTAGATGAAGTAGACATTGACTATTTCAACAAATTTCCTACGGAAGAAGAACTATCTCGCCACCCTCACTTAGTGCGTGACCTCCGTCACATGTATGTTAGGAAAAGTCCTCGAATCAAGTTTGGGAACCCTTGGAATCTTAACATACCATATGTCATAGGACACCTTTTTGTGGCAAAAGCCTACATTGATCGCAAGTCCCCAATCAACATAATGACTAGCACCTACCACAATTGGATATTGAAGAAGCCTATTCCAACTAGGCAAGACCCCAATGATCCTAATGTTAGTTGCAATTTTCTCGGAAGAATTAAGGGATTGCCCGTTTATGTAGGTAGTTTCGCGTTTCCTACGGACTTCATAATTGTGGAGGATATTAGCACGGCCATAGACCCTAGCTTGTCCCATGTTATTCTAGGAAAACCTTTCATAGAAAGCACCAGGATGACCTATGACCCCTCGTTAGGAGTAGTGCGATTCAAGAATGAGACCGATGACATAGCTTACCAAATGTCGTTTAAGATTGAGAAGTTTTCATCACTCTCTAATGATGAAAAGGAACTTAAACTGTCGGTCTATTATAGGAATGATGAGGATAGGGAAAAAGGTGTTGATTATGTTATGGCTAAGATTTTCGGATTCTATAAGGATTGCTTGAGCCTAGGACCGGAATATAGGACCGATTGGGGAGAGGATGAACTCTTAGAGAAGCGCATTTTAGGGCACTTCTACAACATGGAATCCCCCATTAGAAACCGTCAAGAGGGCGGTAATGAGAAAACGTAGGAGCACGACTATGAGTCTAGCTACAAGACTCCTAAATAAAGAAAAGCGCTTCGTGGGAGGCAACCCATGCTTAATTGTTTACTTGTTAGTGTCTTATATCTTTTATTAATTGTTTATCCTCGTGTTTAAATTTGTAAAAATGCTTTATTTTGTTTTTAACTTCGTCTTGATTGCATATAAAGGTATTTTACATAAAGGATAAGTGTAGGGAGGATTACACACGTTTTCAAAAGAAACGTAAACATGAGAATAACAATTAACTAAAAGATATTTATGTCTGTTTGTTCGAGTCAAATGCTTGTATCGAGTCATAATGGATGTTTTGCAGAAATTTTTCCAGATTCTTAAGATGTAAATTTTCCAGAATTTTTTCCAGAAAATCGCAAACCAGTTTTTGTCAGGATAACCTGACGGCGTCAGGATTGCAACCTGACGGCGTCAGGAAGGAGTAAAAACATCAGATTATTTTTCTCGTTTTCTGAGCTACTTATAAATTTTTGGAATTTTTCAGGTCTTAATTTTCTTAGAAATTCTGTAAACATCCATTCCACAAGCATTATATCCTAGTTTAAATCGAGTCCTATATATATATTTACCGCCGATTTTACGCGAAGGTTTCGTTTGTTTTCTTCAAGTGTGCAGGTTTAGTTTGTCAAGAAGAAGTTACATAAGATTGGAAGGAGCTTTTCACGCAATAATTCTTCTTGAAAAGGATTTAACCACCACTTTACACGGATCCTACCGAGCTAATCAGGGGAGTACTAGTTTCTTTTGTTTTTAATTGCCTTCTTTTATCATAACTTTGATACTTTCGGGGAACATTGGGGACAATGTTCAGTTTAAGTGTAGGGAGGGAAAATAAAACGGGAACTTTGAAACTATGCTTATCCTTGACTATTTGCTTTGTCCAATTGTGATTGTGTAATAAACCATGAGAAAATGTCGGTTAGGGTAATTTTGGCACCAAATTAAAAAAATTTTATGACATATAGGAGTGGGCCATTAGTCTTAACAAAAGCGTCTCATGGATAGGAAGTTGCATGACTAGCATAAAAACCCTTTACCACCCAAATTCCACCAAAATGTGAGGATCACCCTTAGATTAGTAGGAATTAAAGCATTCATCTTTAATGCTTAGAGTGTGAACCGGTAGTATATTAGATTCTAGAACTTGTTTTGTGATGCATTCCGAGATCGCAAGTGAGGCTACACTTGTGTAGTTAGGAATAACTAAATGATAAGAGGCATTAGGATAACCCTTGTTTGATACCTGTAATATAATTACTTCTTCCATATCGGTTGAGTAATTCCCCCACACCCTTTGCGTTGTACTCATCTTTAGTACACGATACCCCTAGTTAACCCCTCAGAGCCTATCCTTTTAGCGGTTCTCGTGATGTTTCGGTTTTTCTGGAATATCAATGAAGAGCATTGTTTACACCCCACCCCCAAATATACACCCAAATCGCCTTAGCCTACCCCTTATGCACTCACTTTTAGTGCAAATGTTTGTTATCACCCTAAACCTTTAGTTCAATTATCTAGTTGCTTGCATAAGTTGCTAAGTCGAGTCATATCCTTTGTATACAGTTTTGGGACGATTGGGATTCATGGGAAAAATTAAAGTTTATGAAATGAGGGGAAGGGAACGTTAAAAATTCAAATTCCCTTTGTTTGCATAATAATGTACCCCAAGTGTTTTGATCTTTCAATTCGGGTCAAATTAGTGTTAGAGTAATAAAAACTAAAGTGTAGGGATATGCCTATAAATCCCTAGTATTTTGATGTTATCGTAGAGGATGGTAGAGTAAAAGTGTATGAAAAAAAAAAAAAAAAAAAAAAAAAAAATCGAAAAAAAAAATAGAAAAAGAGAAAAGAAAAAAATAGAGTGTGAAAAAAAAAAAAAAAAAAAAAAAAAAAAAAAAAAAAAACATACGGGCTACCATCCTACATTTATCCTTTAAATTTATGTTTATTTATTTCAGTTATCTAGAGTTTAGAGTGTCGAGTCTTGGCTTAGCAACGCCATTCTTCATATGCATTTAACATAGAGATTTTTGACTTGCCACCACTAAAAAGCCTATCCCACCAAACCCTTTATTTCCCTACCGTAAGCCTAACATTACAACCCTTTAAAAGACCTCTTTGATAGTCTTTCCTAGGTGCTTACGCCAAAGCGATGGAGGTTTGATCTATTCTCAAGCCTATGGTAATCTATGTACTAGGACCGGTTAATGAGTGTTTATCTTCCATTTCCTTTTTGTTATATTTCATATATACACCCGAGAGAGATGTGAGTATCCCAACACCCCATGTGAGGTGCTAGTATATAATTTCCGTGCTTGTTATGACTTTTGCGGGGCTTATATGTGTTGTGGACCGTTTTGAATTGATGCTTCATGACCCCTAACTTATAAATTAATTGGTTAAAAGCACATTTGCTTGAGGACAAGCAAATAACAAGTGTAGGGATATTTGATAAGGTTTTAAAAGGTACCATTTTGAGGGGTCACTTAAGTCCTTATTTGATCACTTTTGTATCCGTTATTGCTTAATATCGTTCCTTTTCACTTTTTAGGTCTCTTGAAGGCAAAATGCTGGAATGGCACTTATTTGGACGAAAAGGCGCGAATATATGAAGAAAATGGCCAAAGTCAAAATCGAGACACTCACAGTTGCTGAAATTAGAAGGCGACGGCGTCAGGTGCTAATGGCGACGTCGTCCGAATATTGTTGTGACGGTTCAGAACCCAAAACTCGTATTTTCAAGTGACGACGTCCAGTTGTAAAAGAGTAGGCCGTCGCTACTCAGACGGCCTAGATGCAATCCAGACGACGTCAGAAGCTGAAGAGGACGGCGTCACGGACATAAGGTGACGCCGTCGCAAGGTTAACGTGGCCAAGACGAAACCCTAATGACGGCGACACGACGGCGTCACGAAACATAAGGTGACGCCGTCGCATATGTAATCTTATATATAGAATCTGAATTTTTCAGTTTTAGAGAGAGTCTTTTGGAGTGAAAACCTAAAACCGAACCTAAGGTGTCTTGTACAGTATTTTAGGGTTTTAAACCCTATCTTACATCAAGATAAGTCTTTACTTCATTAATTCAATTATGTGTTTGATTATTTGTGTGTATGCTTGCATGTTCTCCATGTCCGGCTAATTTATTTGTGTGTTTGCTTAGGAAGTATGAAACTTAATTATTGAATATTGATTGGTTGTTTCTTATCTTGGTTGATTAATGATCTAGTAATGCGATAGGTCATTCGTTGTGTACTTAATGCTTGATTCATCTTTGTGAACCTTAGAATATAATTACCTGAGTAGTTGTAGGCTAAACCATCCAAAGAGTGCCTTAGAGTAAGAGTTTATCATCCCTAGTGGGTTTGTAGACGAGACCCTTTGGTAAGTTCAAAGAGTTAGGGAGAAACGCATACCCTACAACTTTAGACACACAACGCAATTAAGAATAAGACGTGACAACTCAACCATCAATAGGAGATAATTAAGGAGTAGTACAACCTAAGTAAACACATCTTTAAACTATCATACGAGCACACATTAATTAGACATAGACTCCCACAACCTTAGTTTAGATAATTAGATAATAGTAGAGTAATCGGTAGAAATACCAACCCCCCAAATCCAATACCCGAGATTCGTACCTTTCCATTTCATAAAATATAAAAATACAAAAAATAATCTTCCTCAACCTTAACCTTAGCGTAGTAACTCCTTACTAGCATTCCTATTCCCCTAGAGAACGATATCAATACCCGTGGCTTACCCTAATTACTACACTACAACGATTAGGTTCACTGCCTAGGGTGTTATAAAACTTGCTCGAAGAAAAGGAAGTTTCCTTGACCCCGAACGACGCGTGTAGCGTTATCAGCGGACATGATAACAAAAAAGGCAAGTGCGGAAATAAAAGGACAAAACTTATCCAGACAACTAGTAAAGGACGAAATCTGCAAGTACAGATACGCGTTCTTTCCCAAGGACTATCACATCAAATCAAACAGAAAAATATACCCAGGCTACGAGTCTAGGCATATAATAACCTACCAACTGGTGGAAAAAGACAAACGCCAGCGCGTGGAAAACAGTAAAATCTTCGCTATAAATACGCGAAGTAAGAAAAAAGGAAGGCGCCAGAAAAGCAAATGCAATAATCGCAGCCCTCCAAGGTCAAACATCCCTAAATAGAAAAGTCTGAAGAAGTTGGTCCCCATGGCAATATATCGTCCAGTTAACGACAGCGAAAAAACAAACAACCTAAACCTTCATCACTATCACAAGGGAAAAATAAAGGAGAGTACGGAGAGTACAGAAACATGTTCTTAAATGACTGCTAATAACACTCAGCCGTTCTAAAATAACGACTAACCACCCACCACCACAAAACACCATAACGCATCGTCATTCAAACCTCCTCCTACGGCGTTCCAAGTTCCTTGCCAATTAGAGTTGTGGCACTCATGACCGGAGCACTACTGTCGATTAGACTCCCAGCAGCTGTTGGGAAATAAGATCGAACAGGTGCTCACGGGTCAACTGCGGAGACAGCCGGGTCAAGGAGGCATGCGGAAACTGAAATGGTAAGGGCGGGAATGGTGGAGTGTGAAAAGGGATGGGTCCTCAGGGAAGGATAAAAAGGAACGCTAGGGGCAAGGAACTATATCTTAGAAGCCCCTAGCCATTAGGAAGCTTCCCTTACAACGACAAGCAACAAAGGATGCAGACTACGCACACATCCTATTGTTGTTGCACCCCTGCTCTCAGGCAAGCACATGTCTACCGACCAAAGCGAATCTGGTCGGATAGACCGAGCGCAAGATAAAGATGACCAACTTGCAAGGGCCGGGATATATATAAAAGCTACTTTCACAGGCTACACTTTCAAAGACACGGAACTTTCCGAAGAACGAAAGGTAATAGCCTGGTAATTCCCCTGGGATCATCGCCAGAAGAGAGTGACACGAGGTCTCAGAGGAGAAAGTAGCATTCAAGGAGAGGATTCTAGCCCATGAAGAAAGTACGGGTACTTGCAAAGACGTTACCCACATCAACAAAGCCAGAAGAATAGCATGCGGATGATAATCAAAACAAGCTCCCGTAACTCTTCTAAAGAAAACATTGGCCATTAGCATAACTCCGAAGAGAAGCACGACCTACATAGCTACGGAAATAAAAGAGTACAGCCGATAGCAGGGAAGTATAAAATGCATTTGGATTTACCTATTTATGTAATGTATTTAAAAAATATGATCAATTAATAAAATAATGATGAAGACTAGCTACCTTCATTATTTTATTCTTTAAAAAGTTTTTTATTTTTATAAAGTGCATAAGACGCGCAAGCACACGAATTGGGTACGGCCCAAGAATATGCTATTTCCGAATAGCATAAAGTTATCAAGAATAACACAACTGGTGAACAGCTGAATCACCAAAGTACGTAAAAGGTATTGCAAACCCAGTATTGGGAGGATAGCCCAAAATTATCCAAAGACTATTACAAACGTGCATATCCGTATAACGTTAAAAATAGCACCGCACAAACAAAAAGAGTGCGCAAAAGACTATTACAAATGTGCATATCCGTATAACGTTAAAAATAGCACCGCACAAACAAAAATAGTGCGCAAAAGACTATTACAAACGTGCATATCCGTATAACGTTAAAAATAGCACCGCACAAACAAAAAATGTGCTCAAACTACTACTACAAAACGTGCATATTCGTATAACGTTGAAATAACAAACGAAAAAGGGAAGATAACATGCAACGAAGGCATCAAGAACTCGAACATAAAGAAAAGTTGCAACATAAGATACAAAACAAAAGGAAAAAGGCTGGAAACAATCATCGCAAGTATCATAAAGCAAACACAAGCATCGTTCAGATGATTACACAAATAAAAAACAAAACACACCAAACATCCGCACTAAGGCGATAGTATTTGCTTAAGGCCCGGACAGCACAGTGGAGACCTCGCTTACTCCAGAAGATGGGTCAGTGGCAACTTCAGCAAGGGTGTTAGACACACCAACATCATAATCTTCAACAGAAATAGGTATCGCGGAAACACCAGAAGTACTAGCAGGAAGGGGTGCAACTGGTGAAGGAGCAGTACAAATAGAGGCTGGCTCACCAACCGAAAATGTTCCCACACCCATTACATTACGAGCGGACAAAGGGTCAATAGAAGAATTTTAAACATCGGCAAAAGACAACCGATAGCCATCAAGGCATTTTCTAACCTGATCAACCCTCTTTTGAACAACCTCCAAAGAACAAGACAAAGCGATGTTGCCAACAATGACATTACTACCCTTATCATAAAAAGGGATAATATGTTGCTCAAGATCCGGCTGTATCCCCGCTGATAAGGTTTTAAAAGGTACCATGTTGAGGGGTCGTTTTAGTCCTTATTTAATCACTTTTTTATCCGTTATTGCTTAATATCGTTCCTTTTCACTTTTTAGGTCTCTTGAAGGCAAAATGCTGGAATGGCACTTATTTGGACGAAAAGGCGCGAATATATGAAGAAAATGGCCAAAGTCAAAATTGAGACACTCACAGCTGCTGAAAATAGAAGGCGACGGCGTCAGGTGCTAAATTGCGACGCCGTCCGAAAATTGTTGTGACGGTTCAGGACCCAGAACTCGTATTTTCAAGTGACGACGTCCAGTTGTAAAAGAGTAGGCCGTCGCTACTCAGACGGCCTAGATGCAATCCAGACGACGTCAGAAGCTGAAGAGGACGGCGTCACGGACATAAGGTGACGCCGTCGCAAGGTTAACGTGGCCAAGACGAAACCCTAATGACGGCGACACGACGGCGTCACGAAACATAAGGTGACGCCGTCGCATATGTAATCTTATATATAGAATCCGAATTTTTCAGTTTTTGAGAGAGTCTTTTGGAGTGAAAACCTAAAACCGAACCTAAGATGTCTTGTACAGTATTTTAGGGTTTTAAACCCTATCTTACATCAAGATAAGTCTTTACTTAATTAATTCAATTATGTCTTTGATTATTTGTGTGTATGCTTGCATGTTCTCCATGTCCGGCTAATTTATTTGTGTGTTTGCTTAGGAAGTATGAAACTTAATTATTGAATATTGATTGGTTGTTTCTTATCTTAGTTGAGTAATGATCTAGTAATGCGATAGGTCATTCGTTGTGTACTTAATGCTTGATTCATCTTTGTGAACCTTAGAATATAATTACCTGAGTAGTTGTAGGCTAAACCATCCAAAGAGCGCCTTAGAGTAGGAGTTTATCATCCCTAGTGGGTTTGTAGACGAGACCCTTTGGTAAGTTCAAAGAGTTAGGGAGAAACGCATACCCTACAACTTTAGACACACAACGCAATTAAGAATAAGACGTGACAACTCAACCATCAATAGGAGATAATTAAGGAGTAATACAACCTAAGTAAACACATCTTTAAACTATCATACGAGCACACATTAATTAGACATAGACTCCCACAACCTTAGTTTAGATAATTAGATAATAGTAGAGTAATCGGTAGAAATACCAACCCCCCCCCCAAATCCAATACCCGAGATTCGTACCTTTCCATTTCATAAAATATAAAAAGATAAAAAAATAATCTTCCTCAACCTTAACCTTAGCGTAGTAACTCCTTACTAGCATTCCTATTCCCCTAGAGAACGATATCAATACCCGTGGCTTACCCTAATTACTACACTACAACGATTAGGTTCACTGCCTAGGGTGTTATAAAACTTGCTCGAAAAAAAGGAAGTTTCCTTGACCCCGAACGACGCGTGTAGCGTTATCAAGTTTTTGGCGCCGCTGCCGGGGAATAGAATAGCTAGTTAGTAGTCCACCTCGTTTAGGTTCTTTGCTTGATTCCTATCAAGTAAATTTTTTCTCATTTTTAGCTTTCTCTTAGTCTATCCCCCTTTTTCGTAACCTTCGTTCGTAATCCCATCACTTTTCATCATGGAAGGTGATAACCCACTACCATTCATCAACCTACCACCAAATGACCCGCCAAGAGCCCGTACTCTTGGTGAATACTCGAGACCAAGCCACCTAGGCTATAGGAACACCATTGAGCTTCCCGACCAAGCCCAAACTACGGCCCTGCGATCCGACACCATCCGGTTGGTGCAAAACGGATGTGCATTCCATGGACTTCGTTCCGAAGATCCAAATCAGCATCTGAGGGATTTCCTCAAAATCGTCGATTCCATCGACCTTGATGCTACTACTCGGGAGACCACGCGCCTGCGTCTCTTCCAATTCTCTCTACGGGACCAAGCTAGTAATTGGCTTGAGCGACTTCCCGCCGGCTCCATCTCAAGTTGGGATGATCTTACCTCTCGCTTCCTTGCTCAATTTTTCCCACCGGGGAGAACCACTAAGCTTAGGAATGACATCTTGATGTTCCAACAACGTCAAGGTGAATCTCTCTACGAAGCATGGACCCGATTCAAGGACTTACTTCATAAAGTCCCTCATCACGGCATTGATCTTTGGCTCCAAGTCCAAATCTTTTATGATCATGTCAACTTCCCCACTAAGCGATCCATTGACCAAGCGGCCGGTGGAAAACTTAGTGGTCTCACCGCGGAAGAATCATGGGGTATAATAGAGGACCTCGCCCTCTATGACAACGAAAGTTGGGATGACCCTCGTGAGCTGCCCAAAACCGTTAAGGCAATCTCCTTGCCTCCCTCCGATCGTAGGATGATCGAACTTGAAGATCAAGTTAGATTCCTCATGAGGTCATACGAAACTCCTAAATCTTCACACCATGTGAACAAAGCTTCTTCCTCGTGTGAGCCGTGTTATGATCCTCATAACACGCGCAATTGCACTCGCTCCCCAGAACATGCTTCCGTTGACTACGCATCCTCACGTATTAATGGAACGGGAGGAAGATTCCCTACAATACCCGGACCTAGGAATTTCAATGAAACCCGAGAGGCATGGAAAGGCAAGCCCGACTTCTACTGGGGACAAACCAAAGAATTCACCTCCAATGATTTCTCATGGCCCCCACCTAACGGTCCTAACCAACAAAACGTCGAAGGGATGTTGCAAAACCTAGTTGCATCCCAAGAAACCCAAATGGCTAAGCTCTCGGACCGCTTTAACCATCAACAAGCCGAGATGGATAGGAAAATAGACAACCTTTTGAAAGCCATAACTAATAGTGATAAGAAGTTTAGTGCTATCTCAACTCCCGAGCCTTCAGGTATAGAGATTAAGGATCCAAGCAAGCTAACTAAGCATGTCCAATTCGTCAATACCATCGCCTTAGTTGAACCTAATGAAACAAATGACGAAGAGGACTATACACTTGTGGATGATGAAATACCCGAGGAAGTAGATGAAGTAGACATTGACTATTTCAACAAATTTCCTACGGAAGAAGAACTATCTCGCCACCCTCACTTAGTGCGTGACCTCCGTCACATGTATGTTAGGAAAAGTCCTCGAATCAAGTTTGGGAACCCTTGGAATCTTAACATACCATGTGTCATAGGACACCTTTTTGTGGCAAAAGCCTACATTGATCGCAAGTCCCCAATCAACATAATGACTAGCACCTACTACAATTGGATATTGAAGAAGCCTATTCCAACTAGGCAAGACCCCAATGATCCTAATGTTAGTTGCAATTTTCTCGGAAGAATTAAGGGATTGCCCGTTTATGTAGGTAGTTTCGCGTTTCCTACGGACTTCATAATTGTGGAGGATATTAGCACGGCCATAGACCCTAGCTTGTCCCATGTTATTCTAGGAAAACCTTTCATAGAAAGCACCGGGATGACCTATGACCCCTCGTTAGGAGTAGTGCGATTCAAGAATGAGACCGATGACATAGCTTACCAAATGCCGTTTAAGATTGAGAAGTTTTCATCACTCTCTAATGATGAAAAGGAACTTAAACTGTCGGTCTATTATAGGAATGATGAGGATAGGGAAAAAGGTGTTGATTATGTTATGGCTAAGATTTTCGGATTCTATAAGGATTGCTCGAGCCTAGGACCGGAATATAGGACCGATTGGGGAGAGGATGAACTCTTAGAGAAGTGCATTTTAGGGCACTTCTACAACATGGAATCCCCCATTAGAGACCGTCAAGAGGGCGGTAATGAGAAAACGTAGGAGCACGACTATGAGTCTAGCTACAAGACTCTTTAATAAAGAAAAGCGCTTCGTGGGAGGCAACCCATGCTTAATTGTTTGCTTGTTAGTGTCATATATCTTTTATTAATTGTTTATCCTCATGTTTAAATTTGTAAAAATGCTTTATTTTGTTTTTAACTTCGTCTTAATTGCATATAAAGGTATTTTACATAAGGGATAAGTGTAGGGAGGATTACACACGTTTTCAAAAGAAACGTAAACATGAGAATAACAATTAACGAAAAGATATTTATGTTTGTTTGTTCGAGTCAAATGCTTGTATCGAGTCATAATGGATGTTTTGCAGAAATTTTTCCAGATTCTAAAGGTGTAAATTTTCCAGAATTTTTTCCAGAAAATCGCAGACCAGTTTTTGTCAGGATAACCTGACGGCGTCAGGATTGCAACCTGACGGCGTCAGGAAGGAGTAAAAACATCATATTACTTTTTTCTCGTTTTCTGAGCTACTTATAAATTTTTGGAATTTTCCAGGTCTTAATTTTCTTAGAAATTCTGTAAACATCCATTCCACAAACATTATATCCTAGTTTAAATCGAGTCTTATATATATTATTACCGCCGATTTTACGCGAAGGTTTCGTTTGTTTTCTTCAAGTGTGCAGGTTTAGTTTGTCAAGAAGAAGTTACATAAGATTGGAAGGAGCTTTTCACGCAATAATTCTTCTTGAAAAGGATTTAACCAATATTTCACACACGGATCCTACCGAGCTAATCAGGGGAGTACTAGTTTCTTTCATTTTTAATTACCTTCTTTTATCATAACTTTGATACTTTCGGGGAACATTGGGGACAATGTTCAGTTTAAGTGTAGGGAGGGAAAATAAAACGGGAACTTTGAAACTATGCTTATCCTTGACTATTTGCTTTGTCCAATTGTGATTGTGTAATAAACCATGAGAAAATGTCGGTTAGGGTAATTTTGGCACCAAATTTAAAATTTTTTATGACATATAGGAGTGGGCCATTAGTCTTAACAAAAGCGTCTCATGGATAGGAAGTTGCATGACTAGCAAAAAAAACCCTTTACCACCCAAATTCCACCAAAATGTGAGGATCGCCCTTAGATTAGTAGGAATTAAAGCATTCATCTTCAATGCTTAGAGTGTGAACCGGTAGTATATTAGATTCTAGAACTTGTTTTGTGATGCATTCCGAGATCGCAAGTGAGGCTACACTTGTGTAGTTAGGAATAACTAAATGATAAGAGGCATTAGGATAACCCTTGTTTGATACCTGTAATATAATTACTTCTTCCATATCGGTTGAGTAATTCCTCCACACCTTTTGCGTTGTACTCATCTTTAGTACACGATACCCCTAGTTAACCCCTCAGAGCCTATCCTTTTCGCGGTTCTCGTGATGTTTCGGTTTTTCCGGAATATCAATGAAGAGCATTGTTTACACCCCACCCCCAAATATACACCCAAATCGCCTTAGCCTACCCCTTATGCACTCACTTTTAGTGCAAATGTTTGTTATCACCCTAAACCCTAAGTTCAATTATCTAGTTGCTTGCATAAGTTGCTAAGTCGAGTCATATCCTTTGTATACAGTTTTGGGACGATTGGGATTCATGGGAAAAGTTAAAGTTTATGAAATGACGGGAAGGGAACGTTAAAAATTCAAATTCCCTTTGTTTGCGTAATAATGTACCCCAAGTGTTTTGATCTTTTCAATTCGGGTCAAATTAGTGTTAGAGTAATAAAAACTCAAGTGTAGGGATATGCCTGTAAATCCCCAGTATTTTGATGTTATCGTAGAGGATGGTAGAGTAAAAGTGTATGAAAAAAAAAAAAAAAAAAAAAAAAAAAAAAAAAAAAATCGAAAAAATAAAAATAGAAAAAGAGAAAAAAAAAATACGGGCTACCATCCTACATCTATCTTTTAAATTTATGTTTGTTTATTTCCGTTACCTAGAGTTTTAGAGTGTCGAGTCTTGGCTTAGCAACGCCATTCTTCGTATGCTTGTAACATAGAGATTTTTGACTTACCACCACTAAATAGCCTATCCCACCAAACCCTTGTTTCCCTACCGTAAGCCTAACATTACAACCCTTTAAAAGACCTCTTTGATAGTCTTTCCTAGGTGCTTACGCCAAAGCGATGGAGGTTTGATCTATTCTCAAGCCTATGGTAATCTATGTACTAGGACCGGTTAATGAGTGTTTATCTTCCATTTCCTATTTTGTTATATTTCATATATACACCCGAGAGAGATGTGAGTATCCAAACACCCCATGTGAGGTGCTAGTATGTAATTTCCGTGCTTGTTATGACTTTTGCGGGGCTTATATGTGTTATGGACCATTTTGAATTAATGCTTCATGACCCCTAACTTATAAATTAATTGGTTAAAAGCACATTTGCTTGAGGACAAGCAAATAACAAGTGTAGGGATATTTGATAAGGTTTTAAAAGGTACAAATTTGAGGGGTCGTTTTAGTCCTTATTTAATCACTTTTTTATCCGTTATTGCTTAATATCGTTCCTTTTCACATTTTAGGTCTCTTGAAGGCAAAATGCTGGAATGGCACTTATTTGGACGAAAAGGCGCGAATATATGAAGAAAATGGCCAAAGTCAAAATCGAGACACTCACAGCTGCTGAAAATAGAAGGCGACGGCGTCAGGTGCTAAATTGCGACGCCGTCCGAAAATTGTTGTGACGGTTCAGGACCCAGAACTCGTATTTTTAAGTGACGACGTCCAGTTGTAAAAGAGTAGGCCGTCGCTACTCAGACGGCCTAGATGCAATCCAGACGACGTCAGAAGCTGAAGAGGACGGCGTCACGGACATAAGGTGACGCCGTCGCAAGGTTAACGAGGCCAAGACGAAACCCTAATGACGGCGACACGACGGCGTCACGAAACATAAGGTGACGCCGTCGCATATGTAATCTTATATATAGAATCCGAATTTTTCAGTTTTTGAGAGAGTCTTTTGGAGTGAAAACCTAAAACCGAACCTAAGGTGTCTTGTACAGTATTTTAGGGTTTTAAACCCTATCTTACATCAAGATAAGTCTTTACTTAATTAATTCAATTATGTCTTTGATTATTTGTGTGTATGCTTGCATGTTCTCCATGTCCGGCTAATTTATTTGTGTGTTTGCTTAGGAAGTATGAAACTTAATTATTGAATATTGATTGGTTGTTTCTTATCTTAGTTGAGTAATGATCTAGTAATGCGATAGGTCATTCGTTGTGTACTTAATGCTTGATTCATCTTTGTGAACCTTAGAATATAATTACCTGAGTAGTTGTAGGCTAAACCATCCAAAGAGCGCCTTAGAGTAGGAGTTTATCATCCCTAGTGGGTTTGTAGACGAGACCCTTTGGTAAGTTCAAAGAGTTAGGGAGAAATGCATACCCTACAACTTTAGACACACAACGCAATTAAGAATAAGACGTGACAACTCAACCATCAATAGGAGATAATTAAGGAGTAATACAACCTAAGTAAACACATCTTTAAACTATCATACGAGCACACATTAATTAGACATAGACTCCCACAACCTTAGTTTAGATAATTAGATAATAGTAGAGTAATCGGTAGAAATAC
Organism: Chrysanthemum seticuspe; assembly: GCA_019973895.1. Lineage (NCBI taxonomy): Eukaryota > Viridiplantae > Streptophyta > Magnoliopsida > Asterales > Asteraceae > Chrysanthemum > Chrysanthemum seticuspe. Next base: position 322,630,719 of record BPTQ01000006.1, read on the forward strand.
CAACCCCCCCCCCCCCAAATCCAATACCCGAGATTCGTACCTTTCCATTTCATAAAATATAAAAAGATAAAAAATAATCTTCCTCAACCTTAACCTTAGCGTAGTAACTCCTTACTAGCATTCCTATTCCCCTAGAGAACGATATCAATACCCGTGGCTTACCCTAATTACTACACTACAACGATTAGGTTCACTGCCTAGGGTGTTATAAAACTTGCTCGAAGAAAAGGAAGTTTCCTTGACCCCGAACGACGCGTGTAGCGTTATCACCCGCAATCATGGGAGCATTAGCGGAAGGCTCATCAACACGGAGAATATCCATAACTTCAGCAATGCCAGCATTCTTGCTGGACTTGAGCACAGCAAGCAACGAAAACTCCACATTTTCAAGGGCTCTCACAGCGGAAACATAGTGATCTTCTACGGAAGGATTATATGCAGCAAGCTCCTCAAGCTCTCTTTTCTCCTTACCATGAATAATACCTGCAGCTAAGCCTTCCTGCATACCCTTATCAACAGCACGCTCAATAACCTTTGCCATTACCGCAGTATACTCTGGAGAGTTTAAGAACTTAAACACGGCGAGACTCATACCATTCGTCAATAACCAACGACGGCTAGATAATAGTGTAAGGAATCGAGGATAAAACTCCTCTTCAAGATGACTAGCCAGGGCATACAAGTCAGCAACGACCGAATCAACCTTCCGCATAAGCTCGGCCACCTTAGCATCCTGAATCTTACAAAATTCCTCCTCTAAAGCAGCAAAGGATGGAGCCCGACTGCGGAGCTCAGAACATGACTCTTCCAAAGCCCGTATCTACAAACAATACAAAGTCCTTTTTAAAAAAAAAAAAAAAAAAAAAAAAAAAAAAAAAAAAAAAAAAAAAGGAAACACAGATGCATACCTGCCCGGAAAGACTAGAATTCTGAGACTTGAGAACAATGATCTCAGCTCGCAAAGCGGATGACTCAGAATCCTTGGCATTAAGGGATGAGTGAAGGAATGCTACCTCGGCTCGAAGAGAATTCCGCTCTCCCTCAAGCAAGGAATTTTGTTCCTTTAGGGATGAAAGCTCAGCAGCAGAAGCTGCTATGGACGTAGTATCAGAAGATGCCTGGGAAGAAATAGCATCGGCAACCTTAGACTTCATAGTTTAAATTTCCTTATCCTTACTCGCCAACAGAGACAATAAGCGTTTCCGCTCCATAACATTATACTCTAAGCGCTGACGGACCTCAGGACTAAAGCTCAATTGTCGCGCCACGGCAACATTGAACTCACCTACAAGACGCTCGTAACCCATATCACGGATAGAGGAAAAGAAGGCAGGATGTGCAAACCTGTCCACCATAGAACGACAATCATCAACATCATCAAGAAGGGAACTCTTGGCAACATTCCACCTCGGAATATGAACACTAGATAAAGAACTAGAGTCCAGATCATCAACAGTCCGAATATCCTCAACCGGGACATCAAGATCTGAAAGGTCATCAAGAATAGGGTAAACACTACCAACCGGAGGAAGGCCACCTGGGAGAGAGGAAGGAACATTAACCGGACTCTTTTCCTTCCCAATAGAATAAGCAGCGGTAATGATGGCATCCGTCATAACAGGCGTAGGAGAACTACAAGTAAGCAAGTAAAGAACAAGTAAATAAAAGGAAGAAGCGACAAAAGAATAAAGAAAAATAAAAGCATAAACAAACAAACCTGGAAGGAGAACCATCAGGATGGAGCAAGCCAAAACCAGACTCAGTGCGTATTCCAGCTTCATAAAGGGGAGTAATTGATAATAAAGGAGAGGAAGAAGAAGAATGAGTGGGCAAAGCATTTAAACAATATTCAAGAGAGTGCGAACTTTGAGCTAGCAGCTTCTTAATAGACTCTGAAGACTTACCACCAGTTGAGGCCCTACTAGAATCGTTAAGGTCGCTCCCTGCCTTCTTAGGGGGATGAACGAGGTTAATACCAACTTTCCTCCTCTTCCTACCAGAACCAGAAGCCACCGCACTATCAAAACCAATATCAGAACCTAAATGGTCAGGTCGCGAAACAACACCATCCGATGGTTGAGAAACCACAATTCCCGAACAAGCAGCTACATGCTCAACTCCACTAGAGGAAGGAGGAATAAAAGGGACAGTACGACCTTCGGTCGATTTTAACAAAGGAACTTCATCATCCTTCCGGGGCCGAGTATCAACAAGCAATTCCAAAGGGTTCTTATTCTTAACCAACGACAACAAATCCATAGCTGTAGCAAACAGACGAAAAAGAAGCATAGGTCAGCAAAAAATGAAGGAAAAATAATAAAAGAGAAAAAACATAGATATGGTATACCCACCCGATTCTCTTGATCATAAAACACGGGATAAAAGTCATTGCCCAAAGTGTAATTACGACTCAACCCAACCAAACAAAGGAAAGGTTCCGGAAACTTAACAAAAGAAGAAGCATTGGTAACAAGAGAAGCAACGTGTCCAGCATCAAATTCGGTATTCCTAGGAACGGCATCCTTAGGAAGACGTCCGCTAACGAAAAAAGGATGAATAAAAGGATGAACGGCATCCTAGGAACGACAATCCAGAAAAAGTGATCATTCCAACTTTTAAGACAATCAAGGGGCTTGGTATAGCAAACACCAAAGCTATCAGCACGTTACTAAACGAAAGCCAGCCATGACTCCGAGACAAGACATAAAAACACCTAAACAAACCAATTGAGGGTTCAATACCAAGGGCAAAACAAAGAATTTCAAATTGAGAAACTTTAGCAGCACCAATAACGGAAAGCTGCGAGATATGAATACGATAGTAGTCAAGAATTGAAACAAGGAAAGAAGACAAGAGAATATGGAAATTGGCAAACTCAAAGAAACGGGTGTAAACACCAATCCTCCCATTCGGTGCTTCACGAATACTTTTGTCAGGATCAGGCAATTTTGGATGAACACAGCTCGGAATCGAATAATCAATACAGAAACGGTCAAGTGCCTTTTGGGATAATTTTGACTTAGTAGAAGAAAAAGTACCCATAGCAACAAAAAAAAAAGGGAATCAAGAGCCTAATCTGACAACGGAAGATGGAAAACGGACACAACCAAGGGTAAAACCAGATTGAAGAATAGCGTTCGCAACAGAAGAACAATAAAAAAATGGCGAAGGTCAAAATGTGGGGTATTTATACAAACGGAACGACGATCAACCTAGAAAACAATAGGAGAGGACACGCGTCCAAAATACAATCTAATCCAATGGTCAGAATCAAAACCACATGGATAAGAATGGTGCAAGACCAAGGGACCACGAAGTCAAATTAACCAAAACATGAAAAAGCGAAAAACGCCCAGGTTATAAAAAACACTTCCCAAGGAAAGGAAGCGTCGAAGGAACGCTTCATGAATATGGAAGAAAAAACGCCACAAGATAAAGTCAAGTACATACACAGCATGCGACAAAATCCGCACGCAGTGCACATACTAGACTGGGGGGACTGGATGGTATAGCAGCCCCTAAAGGAAGAAAAAAGTACTTCCGGAAAAGTAAAAACGCATGACGAAATGCTTAGTCAACTCAAGTCTAGTGACATTCACCGCACGCGACAATATCCGCACACAATGAACATACTAGACTGGGGGGACTTGATGACGTATAGTATGTATAACAGGCCCACTAAGCCCAAAACATATTCCACGACTACTCTAGGCTCAAGTCCAAAGACCGCAAATCCTGGACTCAGGTCCAATAACCACAGACCCTGGGCCAACAGTAAGCCCAATGACTAAGTTGGCTACGATTTAGGCCTTGGAATGTGCACAAGATGCCTAACGGGCTGAACTTCCAACCGTTAGGCCTCTCGCGTCCGCACCCGTGAATAACACGGAACCATTGTCCGCCAAGGGTCCGACTCCGGCAACTAACCACTATATGCGATAATCCAGGGAGCCCCAGCGGCAAACCTCGCCTATAAAAAGGGCTCTAATCCCCATACAAGGTAGAATGAATTTCTCTCTCATAATTACACACATACTATTACTTTCCCTCTCAAGAATGCATACTTACTCTCACGCCGGAGTCTAATCGTGGGGTCCATCCCTACGGTAAGACTAACGGTTTACCTTTCTTGTGCAGGGATCTCATCCAAATCACTTGAATTAGTACAAGATCAATCCACCAAAGGCTTGACGGCCCAGTCCAGTAAGCTACGTCCAGACTTTACGTAACTCATCGCACAAATTGTACTAACAATCACTTAAACTTTCCTTAGGCTCAATAGATCTCACACTCACTCATAGATAACTTAGGATCACATTCAAGGTGTTTTTGATTTATCACTTCCTCAAAACTCACCATTTTTCCGCTCCAATGTTCACACTATGTTTCTCGCATCTTAAAACACCTAGTTTGGTATTTCTCTCAATTTTATCAAATTGATTTTAGTCATCCTTATCTCAAAATTGGCTAAAAACTAGTTTTTCATTTCTTACAATTTTTTAAGGAATTTTCTAAATTTTCATTAGATCATCATCTGATCTCTAGGATCATTTGACTCCACTTAACACTCTCATATCATTTAACCTTATTTCCTTCCATAAAAGGCAATCATTAGCTACCCTCACCCATTTCACTTGATTATTTAAGTCTCATATCATTTAAGACACTTGAGGAGACTGAAACACTCAAGATATGTAGGTACTAGACCTTGCAAAACATCATCTTTCTTTTTCTTGGCTGCTGAGAGCCGGATCCCTAGGTGTAGCCTAGATGGATCCCTCATTTGAGGGATCCGTGGGAACCGGCTGCTCAGACAAAGCTAATCCTACTTAAAACAATCATTTCAAGCTCTCTTTGTTAACTTGAACACTCCACCTTGTCTTAATTTATTTCCTAGATCAGTGCAACTCTGTAGTTGACTCTTATGCATGCAAATCATTGCAATTTGAAGGATTTTAGTGGCTTAAGCTTTAATTCACTTACCAATCCTTTCCCCTTTAAACCTCCTTGTTAGAACTTCCAAATCACCATTCACACACTTATTCTCAGTAGCTAAAACTCTCTTTTCACATCGTCCCTCTCTACCATTTCACCATGAGGAAAGCCCCTAGTGTTAACTCATCCACTAAAGGACCTCCCAAGAAACTTGCTCGGGTTGTTCACAAAATCTCTTCAACCGAATCATCACCCGTTAAAGTCTCAAACACTAGAATTCCTTCACAACCAACTCTACCAATGAAACCAATTCCCAAAAGGATTGTTTCCATAAGACAACTTTTGCCAAACACTACTATACCTCCTAAACCAAACACCCCCACTTCCACTAAACCATCACCTCTAGTACCTAGAGCTATCTCTTTCACCACACCACTAGCATCCTTAGTAGAACCACCTCCAAATGTGCCTCCACAATCTTTTGTGGATCCTCCACCTTCTTTATCCAACATTCCACCTCAAACCTCTCCATTTCTACCACTACTATTCCCTAGCCATGACAAAGATTGTTATCATTGTCAACATGTTGAAGGCTTAATACATGAAGTACGTGACGAGCTACATTTCATGTTTTATCACCACCTCGAACGTTTCGTTGAGGTCAACAAACCTAAACATCCTTAAGCATAGGAATTCAAGTGGTGTTCTAGTCTTAACCATAACTGTTAGGAATCATACTTTGTGTTCATATCATTTTCTTAGTTTTAGAGTTATGTACATCATTTCTCTCGTTTTATTAAATGATATTACATGTTGTATGCTATTTGGTTATGAAAATATGTTTAGTACCTTAATACATAACTCTTGTTGATGTTAATATCATATTTTACATCCACATTGCTGTCATGAAAATGCAGATATACGGATCCCTCCCAAGGAGGAACCATGGGATCCGTGCAACAGAAGCACTTTTTATTACTAATTTGAGTCTCATTTGCAGGAAATTATGCATCATATACTTGCTTTCTAACCTTTGTTTTGTAGATTTTCAATATACGCATGAAGACTTTGACACCCTCAACAAGGGGGAGCTTCTTTTCAAAGCAAAACAATTGCAAAAACGCTTGCAATACTTTCACTTAGGATTACATTACTACTTGACGTCCTCCTTACAAAGGAGCACTCGTCAAGGGGGAGCATTTTCGTGATAGACGAAACCATTTGTAAACATAACTGCAACATACTCGCTTAGTCTTCCTAATTACTTGACGCCCTCACAAAGGGAAGCACCCATCAAGGGGGAGCTAAGACGAGAATCCTTCTCTTCTCTTAATCTCTATTTTTCATATTTTTACTTTTTACACGTTTTTATTAAAACAATTAATGTGTTAGTTTCTTTTCGACGCTCTTTTTGTTTCGACAAAATGGGGGAGAAGAGAGTAAAAACTCCAATTCAAACTTTTACGAATTTTAGTTTTTCCTTAAAATAATCTTATGTTTTGTCATCAACAAAAAGGGGGAGATTGTTAATACAAATAAGCCGTAAAAACGTTTATTTATATTTTACGATCTTCTAATGTTTTGTCGATAACAAACGTAAAATCATTTTAACGAAACAAATAAAATACGTAAATGGTTTGAGTCAATAGTTTACTAACACAATTACATTTTCATATAAAACACTAAACAAGTAATATTGTTTACATTTTTATATAATTACATATGTATAACAACTAGTGTTTACATATTGTGGAAATGTATATATTGTAATGGGTAATGTAATGGGTAAAAATCTAAGTACATAACCCATACCCATGGAGCTTGACCCATAACCCATGACCCATTGTATGACATCATGCATGAAGTCAAGTTGGGTATTATTCATAGACCATGACCCATGATGCATGATCCAATGTCTAGATACATTGCATCTCGTATAACCCATGGTTCATAACCCATGACCCATGACCCGGTTTGCAACCCAAAATTCGGACTTATGCTGACCCAACTGCCGAATCCCTTGGATTGCACTAGCCGGATCCCTCTGGGGAGGGATCCGTGGGAACCGGGGAACAGTAGAGAAAATTGCCTATAAATAGTGAGCCATTTCTCACTTGCAACTCATCCCTTTTACACATACTCTCTCTTAGTATTGTAAACTCTCTAACCTCAGATCCAAAGGATCTTTCTATGTAGTTTTGTGTTTGTATGATTCCATAGGTTCCTCTTAAAGGCAAGATCACCACCTCTTGAAGTCGGGCAAGCTCAAGTCCATGATTTGCCAAGCTTCGTCATTATCAAGACTACTGAAGTTCTCTTGTTGATAGTTCTTTCTTCCTCCATAGAAGTGTTGTGTTAATGGCATTAGTCAAGGGTGCTGAAGGTTCGTGTCTAAGGTATTAGTGAAAGGTGCCGAAGGGTCAAGTCGAAGGCACTAGTGAAAGGTGCCAAAAGTCCATGTCGAAGGCATTAGTAAAAGGTGCCGAAGAGTCAAGACAAAGGCATAAGTGAAAGGTGCCAAGGGGTCATGTCAAATGCATTAGTGAAAGGTGCCTAGGGTGTACATTCGATACGGTGCATCGATGTACAAGATAGATTATTTTGGGTCAAAGGATAGTGAGATCCTTATGATGTTATTATAAGGAGTGATTCTCCTTTAGGATAGTAGTTGTGTTGTGTTGGGTAGTAGTTCCTCCTTTGTAATGGAACTCGGTATCTAGCCTTGTACCGGATAAAGTGTAGGCGACGTTGTGAAAGGTTTGGTTCTACCTCGTGGAAGAACCCGGTGTCTAGCCTTGTACCGGATAAAGAGTAGGCGACGTTGTGAAGGCTTCTCCGCCACACGGAGCTTGTGTTGTGTAGTGCTTACGAACTCTCGAGTAGGTGATTCGGGGAGTGGAGTAGGGCAAGGATGGTGTCCTTGTAGCCGAACCACTATAAATACTTGCGTTGTGGTTTGTGTTTCTTACTCTTTAGCTTTGCATTACTTATTTATATGTCTATCTATCATCATCCAACACACACCTTTAATAGATTGACATAAGTCGATCTAAATAGTTTAAAACAAAGTTTTAATTAGTAAAACTACTCAACCCCCCCCCCCCTTCTAGTTTTCCACAGTTAATTTTGCTCTCGAAGGGTTTCCTGCAAAGTATGATAATGTTTCTACTATCATTGCTCATCTCGAGACGTTTCCGGATCTTAAAAAGGTTCGGTCCATGCTCACTACGGAAGAAATGCAGCTAAAGTCACGGGTGCAAGACTCGTTAATCGATTCCACGTCCTCGTCACCCATGGGTTTGCTCGCCAACCCCGGTTCCAATGCTCGTCGTTCTACTTCATCCATGGAAAAGGTACATAAGCCATGCTTTAACTTTAACAAGGGTGCTTGTCGGTTTGGTGATTATTGCAAATTTCTTCGTAACGGGGTACACGGTAATGGTAATTCTTCTATGATGTCAACTTTTACCCCTATCTCTAATGGTAATTCCTCTTTGTCTTCCATTTAACAAGTAGCTTTATCTATTTTTTTTTTCGTAATACTCATTTTTCAACGCTTCATGAAATAGCAATTAGGAGCATTGATCATTTAAGAGCTGTTTTACACATTATGATTACACATACTGCTACTTTTGACAAACACACTGTTATATATTAAGTGTGTATTGCTAATAGAGACAAATAAATCATAACATAAAAACATAAAAGTGTAGAGAACGATACTGTGAATTGTTTGATTGTTTATACTCGAAGAACACAAACAAGGAAAATGTTGAGGCCTGTGAAGCTCACAGTTTCCTTAAGTTAGATTCGTTCTCTCCACGGTGCTTGAGAATCATGAACGTCCATCTTCCAGGATACAACAACAACGGATTACCCCGTTAGCACAAACGGGTATCAAGGCAAACCAAAATCGTGCCTCCTTATATTACGAACAGATACACACAAAGTCAAGATTAATGGTGAACAAAGGAGAGGAGTGAGTTATTATTACTTGATATCTGGAAATGAGATGAGAGCTCTCAACTTATAGTGAAAGGATATCAAGAAAAACAGTCAACTAATTAATCATACTAATGACTCATGAACACAAAATTAATTCGGTCGTTACATGTGAAGCAAAGGATTTTGATGATGGAATCGGATATTTCTTGTTGAAAAAATCTATAGCAATAAGAAAACGGTTGTGATGAAAATGGCTTGGACCGAGCTAGAACTAACATAAGCTGGGCCGTTTTGGGCTTTTTATTTTTCCATTTACATTTATCGCTAAAATTCAATTGAATAAAATTAGTCCCCAAAGGCCCAAACCAAAAAGAAAAAACAAAATAATACAATACATTGAGCTTTCAGTTGAATAAAATTAGTCCCCAAACTAAAATTCAATTGAATAAAATTCTGCCCGCTTTCTTTTGCCTGCGTTTTGCATTTTGTTTTATGTCTTGTGCTCTTATTTCTTTCCTACCTCACCCGCACACCTGCACTTGCCGGAGGTCTTGTTGGAAGCAGTCTCTCTACCTCCGGGTTTACCCTGGAGTAGGGGTAGGATCTGTCTAAATTTTACCTCCTCCATACCCTGCCCGACGGGATTGGCTTTGTTGTTGTTGTTGTATTGAGCTTTCAGTTGTTTACTTGTGTTAACTCCTAATATATATGCAATATTATACATAGTCGGGTAACTTTTTTACATCATTTATTGTGTTAGTCAATTGTCAATCAGCTATAAAGTATGTTGTTAATTTCTACTTGTTTTGACACTTGGCAGGCTAAGCATCATAACACCAAGGTATCAAATAAATATACATGTATTTTAGCACTATTTCATTCGATTTTGGGCATTGATAAATTTATTTTTTCACAAACTTCCTAAGTATATATCTAGTGTCCCCCATAAAAAACACCTACGCGTTTTTTTTTAACATTTCTAACATAGAGCCCGGTATTGGAAAAGTAAACATGGCCTTATACTTTTTTTAGAACGCGAAATCCTTTTACAGCCCGTTTTTTTACCAAGACCGGATTCTGTCAAAGGGGCTCTAGTAGTGTGAGTTTTACTCATATTATTAATCATTTTGATGTTTGGTTGCAATGTTGGTATACAATTACAAATCTACTCATGTTCTGCCATTTAGACATGTACCCAAACAATAATGCACCCCCACTCTTTTAGCATCAATGTCACTTATAATGACAAAATTGTCCTTTATTTGAATAGAAAAAAACATTTTATTTCTTTCATACTGAAATTTAATGATTTCAACAAGTTAGAAAGGTAAGGCTGAACGCAGTAGACACAATCATGTGTCGATCGTGTGTCGATCAAGCACCAGGGCGATCGATCCCTTTGGTGTGGCTGCTATCAATCGTTTGAAAAAAGTGTGTATCGTTCGTGTGGACGATCGACAAGAACAAAGGAGCTAGCCGTTGAGGTGCAAACAAAAAAAAAAAAATGTATCCGTTATTAAAAAAAAAAAAAAAAAAAAAAAATTACTACTAAAACTATCCTATAAATATACAACTTATTTACACACTAAACTCATAAATCTCACACATTCTCTATATCCAAACCAAAAAATCCTACTCTATATTTACACACTATGAGTTTTAATTCTTACGAGCTATTCATTGCCGATTCGTCATCGGATGATGAAAATGAAGTTAGTACCGAGTTTATGATGTTTGCGGAAGACTGTTGGGAGGCTTTTCAAGCATCACAAAAAGTCTCACGAACCCAAGTTAGGCTATGTTTGGCACACAAGATTATGGAGAGATTATGCTTATTTTTTCAAAAAATAAGCTACTTAAAAAATAATCTTTGTTTGGCAGCATAGCTTATAAGAGATTATAAAAAAAATAATCTTCCATAATCTCTGAAAATAAAAGGTTACTTCATGTAGCTTATAAAAATAATATCTTTTTATAATCTTTTTAAGTAACAGCACCAGCACCAGCATCAGCACAATCTATTTTTGCGCTCATAACCGTTTAGTGGATGCTTACTTCTGCGAGAACCCAAGATACGGCGATCAAGCATTCTATAAGAACGCATGTGGAATCGTTGGAAATTACCAAGGAGATATGCGACGAAACAACTCATCTTAGCCTCAAAGCCGATTTGGTGGAAGACATTTGGCATCGTCAGAATCAAAACTAGTTTAGTCGTTGTATTGTCGTAATGTTTTAATTTTATTTGAATTATTATGTAACGTTTTAATTATTAATGAAATTTTATTTTGTGTTAAAAATGTTTTTTTTTTTTTTTTTTAAATTAAAAAAAAAATGAACCAATCGCCCTTACTGGGGCACCTAATCGCCTGAAGATCGCTGGAGAGAGAAAGCTGACGTGGCACGAAAAATGAGGGGGATTGAATCCCCCTACCGGGGGCAGCCTAACATGCTTTTGATAGGTGTTGTTTGGAAATACTTGTATAATTTCCTTTAATGTTTAGACAACGCGGTTCTATCCATGTTCAAAAGCCGAATAAAACAACTTGATTCTATTTGATTTGATTGGTTTTTCGACTTTACATCTCTAGTTTTCATTTATAAGTGACTTAAATATATTACCTCAAAGATGGGGAATATTTAGAATCAAGCATGAATGTCTCCACGCCCATGTTGTATTTATTTCAAAAGATGAGAAGGGAAAGATTTAAGTCAAAGTTATGGGGGAACATGAATAAATATCAAGAATATTAGTAACATGCCAAGATCCAAAAACATGAACACCAAAGCATGTTTCATAAGAAATTTCCTAAATTGTGAACTTACAAAGAATGTCACACAAGTCAATTCTAATACCTTTCATACATGCATTCTTCTAGGTTTGTGTACCGTGTTCTCTAACCAGAAACGGACCTACTTGAGATAGAGGGTATGTACGTGCATACCTTTTGAAAATCATCGGTACTTTAAAGAAATTATGATTTTTTTTTGGTCTTATATTAAGTGCACCCCGTTTTCCGTATTAAAAAATATATGCTTCACCTCTTGACGGGTTTTTGTATCCATCATCATTTCAACTACATATAGATTTTTTTTTCCGGGTTTTCCACGTAACAAAAGTTACATGTATTTTTCTTGGATGACGAGGTATGCACGCGCACACGCCACTGTGTAATTCTACGTTCAATCAATAACCTTGGCGTACGACAAAATCAAAACCTCTATGAAACAAGATAAAATAATAATTTAAAATCGAAACCTCTATGTAAGTTCTATTTTAATATCAATAAAATCACAATTTAAACCTCTATGAAACAAGAGAATAAAGATATGATTAGCAATTGTATTAATATAACTCACATAATGATTAAAGTTATATCTAAAATCATACAAGTAATAATTATTGAGATTTGATCTAGAACAAAATGATGAGATAGGTTCGAGCCATGGGTCAATGCTGGCCCATTAAGTTTATTTATAGAAAGGTGCACCATTTGCTTCATCATGGTTTTAACCTCCTTTACTTTGTTACTAAGCGATTTCTTTTGGTCTTATAATTATACTAACAATCTTATCTACCAAGTAATAATAATCATATCATCATCAAATGGGTCATAACTTAGTTGGAAGATTGTTACATATATGTGTAGACGGAACTTGGCAAGTTTAATCAAAGAGGCCAAACTGTAACGTATTTGTTCTAGGCTTAAATAATTTGTTCGCAACGCGCTGGTAGAATGTCACAACAATTTTAAGCATGTTTAGATATAGCACTAAAAATTATTCTGAAAAAACTAGTTGTATCTTATTACATAAATAAAATGAAATATAGTACTCAAGATTGATCCTTCTTGCAAGGCTAATGTTAAACATTTCAACACTAATTAAGTATCTTCTTAGCACACCTTCATGCTAATCTCATGCTCCTCTGAAACTAAATCATTTCCATAAACCCGAGCCAACATTTCGAAGCTCCTTTTGACGCCGGATCTCCATAACTTTCCTATGAGAATTAGAATGCTTTGCGGGCACATAAGTTGGGCTATTGGCAGGTCGGTATTCAGGTACTAACCGACCTGACTTATACCTCACTCCACATGCATTACACAATGTTTTAGGTCCCATGGGTCCTGTTCGCCACTGTGGTGTCGAATGGGACCCACAATGCAAACATGTGGTAAGTGAACCATCTAGAAGTTCACTCCGCTTAAACTGCGTCGTTTTACTTTCTTGTACTTTTATGTCTACCTCAGAAGGTTGCTTAAACAACGCGGTTTTGCTTTGTTTTATTTTTATTTTTAGCGTTGAAGCTTGCTTGAAGTGCAAGATTCTCGAGGTCCAATCACGGCATCGTGATCGTGAGCTACGAGCTTTAACAGGAACGGCGACGTTTCTATGAAATATGTGTGAATTTATTCTGTGTGTGACTTCGTGCTTTGATCGAAAACTATAAACATCGGTGCCCGAAGATGATGTGTCTGTGGCAACAGATTTATTTTCGACAGAAACGAGCTGTTGATTTTGAACATCATCAATCGAGAATGCTTCATGTGTGAATCCAGATAGCCATTCGAATTCAATCAACTCATCATACTGTAAATTCAAACCAAAAGGCACTATTAACACAAATAAAACATGACCATAAGTTAAAATGTTACATAATAAATGTAACAAAAATAAATACTACCCAATAACATCAATTAGTCAAAATTACATATTTTTCCCCAAATTATAGTAGATAAAGGGTAAATAAAGCTCGAAAAACTTGATAATAACTCGAGCAGAACTCTTATAAATTTGAGTTTAACTCTTTATATATTTCGAGCTCATTTTTTAAGTGATCAAGCCCATGCAAGTTTAGCTCAATAAAATCTCGACTCGTTTGCAGTATAATTACTAAATGAGATTAATTACAATTTGTTCAAGAGTAAATTACCGGTAAACAAAGTTCCACGTCCAAAAACGGAGGCTGATCGCTACCAGAAACCGACGAATTACAACTATCACCTTCATGTCCAACCACATTGTGAAAAAAGGCATCATTCAGCACGATATCGTCTTCGTTAGGAAAATCGACGATTAAATCATCTAGTATGAACTCATTGTTGTTGATCATGATATCATTGTGTTTATCATTTTTGGAGTAATATTGATCATTGGTGAAATAATCCATTTTTGGCTCTGGTGAGGAATTGTGGAGAGAAGTGTAAATGTAAATTTATATAAAGTTTGTGTGAATTTGTAAGCATTTATGAACATGGTTGCATGATTAAAATAATGTTTTGGGGGAATAATAATTTAATGATGAATGGATGGATGGATCACTTCTTGTTTATGTAAAGTTGTTTTGTTCCCTCTTTTTACATTTGAATTTTACTTTCCTTTGGACCAAATCTATGTTTATATATATTGATGTTATCATATATAAAGTTGAAGTATTTTACAGCCTAGATAATGAATATACGAGTATGTATCACTTATATTATTCAGCTATGTTTTGCCAAGAAAAATAAACATGGGTTTTAACTAAACTTGATCTTTCCTTTTAAATCAGAAAATGCATTTAATATACGTTAATTAAACATGTTGACAGTAATGAGTAGAGAGAAACACACAGTTCACACAGTGAAAATGATTCTCCTTATTACTTCAAAAATGAAAGATACAAAGGTTTTATACAGCAGAAAAACATATGGGAGGAAGGAGAAAAAGAATAACAGAAAAGTTACAAAACAAACCCTACACTATTTCAATGTTCCAATATGAGTCCTTCAACTATTAACCAACCCCTCTTTTACACTCCCCCTCAAGTTGAGAGGTGGAAGGACTGCAAGCTCCCAACTTGGACATTAATTTAGAATGTTGATCTGCTGGAAGAACTTTAGTAAACACATCAGCCAGCTGGTCTTTAGTGGAAACATGAGAAGGTAGGACTTCCCCATTCTTGACTTGATCTCTTACATAATGGCAATCCACTTCTATATGCTTTGTTCTGGCATGGAAGACCGGATTGGCAGCTATATAAATGGCAGCTTGATTATCACATTTCAAATCTACAGGACCAAGATCTTTGAGCCCCAAATCTTTCAACAATGTCACCAGCCAAGTAACTTCACAACATGTTAGGGCCATAGCTCTGTATTCAGCTTCAGCTGATGATCTAGACACCACTTGTTGCTTCTTAGATTTCCATGAAATAGGTGATTGACCCAGCAAAATACAATAGCCAGTGGTGGACCTTCTTGTCATAGGACAACTAGCCCAATCACTATCACAATAGGCAGTCAAATGAACAGCTGAATCATTAGCTAATAATATACCTTGACCTGGTGAATTCAACAAGTATCTCATTAAATGTTTCACTGCTTGCATATGCACTGATGTAGGATTTTGCATAAACTGGCTCAACAACTGCACAGTATAGCAAATATCAGGTCTTGTTATTGTGAGATATATGAGTTTGCCTATGTATCTTCTGTATACTTCTGGATCAGGTAAAGAAGTTCCCATGTCTGCTTGCAACTTGATATGAGAATCCATAGGCAACTTGTATGGTCTTGCATTAGTCAAACCAGCTTCTTGAAGTAAATCAGTAGTGTACTTCTTTTGAGAGATGAAAATGCCTTGGTCACTTTTGCACACCTCCAGTCCTAAGAAATAATTCATCTGACCCAAATCCTTCATGTGAAAATGAGTACTTAATTGTGTTTTAAGAGCTTGAATCTGAGTGTTGCTAGAACCAGTGATTAGAAGATCATCAACATAAACAAGGACTGCTGTAAAGGATTCAGCATCTGTCTTGATGAACAATGAGTAATCAGCCTTAGATTGAGTATAGCCAAAGGACAACAATGCTGAAGAGAGTTTGGCAAACCACTGTCTAGGTGCTTGTTTGAGGCCATACAAGGACTTCTTGAGTTTGCATACTAAACTTGAATCAGCAGGAACATTTTGCACACTCTCCCCCTTTCCAATATACCCTTGAGGCATTTGCATATACACTTCTTCAAAGAGATCACCATGGAGAAAGGCATTAGACACATCCATTTGACAAATTTCCCAACCTTTCATGGCTGCCACTGCAAAGTAAAGCTCTAACAGTCACCATTTTTGCCACTGGAGCAAAAGTTTCTTCATAGTCAACACCTTTTCTTTGCCTATTCCCATTCACTACAAGTCTAGCTTTCTTCTTGTCAAGTGTACCATCAGCTTTGAGTTTGATTTTGTAGATCCAATGACAAGCAATAGCTTTCTTCCCTTTAGGTAGAACAGTCACTTCCCATGTATCATTCTCCTCTAATGCTCTTAGCTCCAAATTCATTGCATTACACCAATATTCTTCTTTAACTGCTTCTTTGAAGTAAGTAGGTGCTAACTGAGCCACCAAAGCACATAGAAAAGCATGAAATTGAGACTGAAGAGGAGTAACTGACACTTGATTAGCCTTTGGTTGATGAATTGGTGTTACATAATCTTTTAGCCAGCTTGGTGCACTTGACACTCTAGTGGATCTTCTGATTCCTGCATCTTGAACACTAGTGGTTGGAATGAAAGATGGTGCAGTGTGAACATCATCAGCAGATTCATGAACAACTTCAGCAGAATCATGAACAACATCAGCAGATTCATGAACAACTTCAGCAGAATCATGAACAACATCAGCAGATTCATGAACAACTTCAGCAGTAACAAAGGGCTCATGAACATGTTGTGTTGTGGATACAAAATCTTCATACCACAATGGTGAAGAAATGGGTGCAGGCACAGGTTGAAGAACTTGCAACATACTTGTTTTAGAGTAGGGAAATATATGTTCATAAAAGACAACATCTCTTGACACAAACCTTGTATGATTCAGCAAATTTAGAAGTTTGTACCCCTTTTGATGTTGTGGATAACCCTAAAATAAACAAGGTACACCTCTGGAATCAAATTTGTCAGCAACTCTGGAAGGATTACTAGCCATTGCTAAACAACCAAACACCCTTAGATGACTATACTCAGGTTTAGATTGCAACAAAACTTCATAAGGTGTCTTAAATTTCAACACAGCAGTGGGAAATCTGTTAATGAGATATGTTGCAGTGATAACACAGTCACCCCAATAATGTACAGGCAAATGAGCATGCAATCTTAGGGCTCTAGCTATTTCCAATATGTTTCTATGTTTCCTTTCTACCCTCCCATTTTGCTGAGGTCTATCAACACATGAAGTTTGATGCTCTATTCCCAGTGAGTCCATAAAAGGGCCTATAGATCCTTTGAGAAATTCTAAGGCATTGTCTGATCTCACCACTTTTATATCTTTTTCAAACTGCTTCTTCACAAAAGTAACAAATGACTTGAAAGTGGCAAAGGCATCTGACTTTCTGACTAGTAAATATGTCCAAACAGCTCTACTACAATCATCAACTATAGTGAGAAAATACTTATGATTCCCTATGGTTGGAACTTTATAGGGTCCCCAAATGTCTATATGAATGAGCTGAAATGGAACTTTGGAATGAGATTTACTAGCAGAATATGGAAGTTTTGTGAATTTTGCCATTGGACAAGTCAAACAAGAATTCTCATTAGAATGAGAGACACTTTCAGGAACAGAAGTAATATGTTTGAAAGTAGAATCAGAAATGTGACCAAGTCTATGATGCCACAAACTGTAAGAATTATTGAAAACACTAAAAGCATAGTTTGTTGGAACAGAACAGTTTGAGAAAAATGAAAATAGACTACAATCTTCAAGTGCAGACACAACCATTGAAGAAAGTTGAGAATGAATTTGATCCAGAGGAAGATTGAGTAGATGATAGAGGCCAGCTTGCTTTTTACCCAAGCCCAACACCTTCCTGGTTTTCAAGTCCTGGATAACACAAAATTTCTCATAAAATGTAACAAATCAATGAGAATCTTTTGTTAGTTTAGAGACTGACAAAAGCTTGAATTTGAAGGAAGGAACTATGAGAACATTGTTCAGCTTAAGTCCATTTTGTAAAGCAACATTGCCTACTTTGGAAATGACTGAAGTATGTCCATTTGGCAAATTAATAACCTGTTTACAATCTTCAAGTGCAGACACAACCATTGAAGAAAGTTGAGAATGAATTTGATCCAGAGGAAGATTGAGTAGATGATAGAGGCCAGCTTGCTTTTTACCCAAGCCCAACACCTTCCTGGTTTTCAAGTCCTGGATAACACAAAATTTCTCATAAAATGTAACAAAGCATTGAGAATCTTTTGTTAGTTTAGAGACTGACAAAAGCTTGAATTTGAAGGAAGGAACTATGAGAACATTGTTCAGCTTAAGTCCATTTTGTAAAGCAACATTGCCTACTTTGGAAATGACTGAAGTATGTCCATTTGGCAAATTAATAACCTGTTTACACTTAAGAGCCTCAACATCATTCAAATCAGTGCTATCTGGTGACATATGATCACTTGCCCCTGTATCAATTATCCATCCTTCTATAACCCCATTAACACAAGAAAAACAGTAGAGTGTACCTTCTCCAAAAGGATGTTCCAATGTATTAGTCTCATCAGTAGTCTGATTGAAATGAGGAATACTCTTCATGAGTTGTTCAAACTGCTTTGAAGTAAAGACCACATGACCACCAGTTTCAACCAATGCAGCTGTCTTTTTCACATTCCCTGAACCAGCCTTCTGAGGAGCTTTACCTTTCTGTGACTGCTTATACTTGTAATGCCATGTGGGGTAACCAACTTTCTCCCAACACTTGTCTGGTGGATGCCACTTGTAGCCACATATGTTACACTTCTCTTTGACCTCACCTTTGCTATAGAGAGCTGTAGATTCAACAAATGATTGTCCTGATCCAAATACCCCCCCTTTGAGACTCTTCTTGTTGAAGCAAAGCACAAGCAGTCTCAACACTTGGCAAAGGAGAATTTAACAACAACTAACTCCTTTGATGAGAAAATTTGTCATCCAAACCATTCAAGAACTGAAACAATCTTTGCTCTTCTTTCTGAGTACTCAAAACAGTTAGAAAAACAGCAATTTCTGGGGTGATATTGACTATTCTTGGCAATTCATTCATTGAATCCAATTCTTCCCAAACACACTTCATACTTGTATAGTACTCACTCACAGATCTTCCTGATTGCATGGTCTCATAAGTCTCTCTGTTCAACTTGTACTTATGTGACCCATTGCTGAGAGCAAATCTTTTCTCAAGTTGAATCCAAATTGCATAAGCAGTGCCAATGAACATAATGGATTTTGCAATGGATTCAGAAACTGAGTTCATTAACCAACTAATCACCAGATTATTACATGTATCCCACTGTTCTTGTAAATTCACATCATCTTGTGATCTTGGAACTGTTCCTCAAATGAAACCTAACTTTGTTTTGGTAGAAAGAGCAATTTCAACTAATCGTCTCCAAGAACGATAGTTTTGTGCTCCTAACAATTTCTCATTCACCACAAGAGTACCAGGGCCATCAGAAGGATGCAAATACAGTGGATTTTGAAACAAAAGAGATTGACTGTTTTGGCTAGTAGCATCAGTTGAAGAAGATGATGCTGCCATTGTTAACAAGTTGCGGAAGCTTCAACAATCTTGAAAGAATCGTTACAACAACCAAATGACTCAACAAACTCAGCCTTGAACAATACACCAGAACTCAATCTTGAAAGAACGTAGATGAAAGAATGATAGAAATGATGAAAGAATTGTGAATAGAATGATAGGAATGATGGAGAAATGGTGATCGGAAAAAGTTAGTTACGGTGGTTTATGGTGATCGGAAAATTTAGTTATGGTGGTTACGGTTGAGTCGGTTGTAACTGATCAAGAACTCATTACTGAGCTCTGATACCATGTTAACAGTAATGAGTAGAGAGAAACACACAGTTCACACAGTGAAAATGATTCTCCTTATTACTTCAAAAATGAAAGATACAAAGGTTTTATACAACAGAAAAACAGATGGGAGGAAGGAGAAAAAGAATAACAGAAAAGTTACAAAACAAACCCTACACTATTTCAATGTTCCAATATGAGTCCTTCAACTATTAACCAACCCCTCTTTTACATATGCGTTAATTAAACAACTAAATTACTACAAGTACATGTGATTTTCAGTTATATGAACTCAACATATCCTTTTTCATACAGCTAAATCAATGTCCTATGGGCACTCGTTAAACAAACTTTAATGTCGAGAACCGACTGGTAACGTTGACAAGTTTACATGTCTAGCTTCGATTACAGTATGCGTAAGGGTTAGTTTGTCTCACCTAGCGAGTTGCTAAAGAGAATGTACGATTGTCCGACCATGTTAGAAAACACGACCATTTTCATAAAAGTCCGCTCATCCAAAACAAAATGAGCTACGCATTCGGGGACGAAATCAGGACGCGGAATCATGACTAGGTGCATTTAGAATTGAATAAACTAAACAATACAACAAACACAAATTTCAAGACCGCATGTAAGAAAAATCGGATTTTTATTAATAAGACACAAAAATGCATGGGTGTCCCGAAACCCTCTGGTTCCGTCACTGTACACATTCGATATATTGACTACAAAACTGTAGTGTGTGGTATATATCGAACATGAATCTATATTGTAGAATCACGTCCAAATTAATAAGGTAGTTGAAAATATAACTTTTTATTTACAAATACATTAAATTTAAATTGTTAAGTTTTAATTAGCAAAATATGTAAGTAAATGAAATAGATGGTTAGTCAATTAAAGGTTAGCAAAGAAAAGGGCAAAACATCCACCAAGAGACCCACCTCCATAAATTTAGGTCTCATGTTAAGCTGTTAACAGCCGTCATTCTTCAAAATCCAGCAATTTGTAACCTTAAAAATTTTACCATTTTTTACCCCAAACAAGTTCAAGCATCCGCATACATTTTTTCACTGCGAACAAAACCTTAAACCCTAAATCTGCTGATGGACCTTTAGCCTTTAGGCTTGGCCTTTAACCTAACACGAATTAACGATACACACTCTAAGGGCATGTTTAAAGCACACCATTAGCGTCTAGCGTTTGAAAATTAATATTTGTTTGGCAAGTGGCGTATATTGTTTTAGCTTTTGTTTAAACGCAAGTTTTACAGATGTATTCAAAAGAAGCGTTGAAATATGACGTTATCGCTTCTGTTACCGTTAGTTGTGGCAAACACACCTTATATAACACATATAAGTCACAACTGAAACTTGAGTCCGCGACTCCTACGAAAAGGCGTGTTATATTTGAACCTTGACTCGGTTAGACCAAATTGCTCGATCAATCAAGTATATATTACACATATGTCACAACTGAGACTTAAATCCGCGACGAACTTTTGAAGAAAGAACGCGTTATATTTAAACCTTGAGACTGCTAGACCAAATTACTCATTTAATAAGTTATAAGAGAACATATTTTCTTTCTTAGATATCCATATCATCTCATGGTTTGGTATGATTTGATGCTTAAACGATATTTCATACACCAAACTAAACTTGACTTAAAAAGATTCATTGATAATTTATTCAAATCTTTACAAATATATTTCCATCTGAAACACTTATGAATAAAACTTGGTGACAAAGTTACCCATTTATCCGTTAACAAGGTAGATTAGTATGGATTAATAAAATAATGTAAAAACCAATCGGATTAACATGTACTATGTTGGGGAATAAGAATCAATCTGTGGCTGGTTTTGTCCCCGTGACTACTCCATTACTATCAATGCATAAAAATCATTTTGTATATTACCAATCATAGTAAGCCCGGAACGTCGAATGAAATAGGTGGCCGGGTTCTTTTTCTACGATATTTGTCAAATTACATGTCAAATGTAGAGATTGCAAAATGAGCCTCACATAACATGTAGATGATAACATTTAGTTTAAAAACGGATAAATTGACGAGATTTTCCTTGTTCATGATAATCAGGAAAAGAAAATTTTTAAGTCAGATGTATGCGGCTTAATTTTAGTATTTTTGTTACTGTATTTAATGAGGTTTGAAGCTACAACTTTTTTTTTCTTCTTGATTTTTGTTGGCGTATGTGTTCGAAAAACACATGCCGAAAGACATATGCCAAAGCACCATAAAAGATAGACACTCTTTTATCCAACAGTCCATTCCAAGAATCGTATTAGCGCCGCCTAGTCCGGATATTACAGGATTTGGTCCCCCCACGTGACTCGATGCCTAATACCTACGCTAGAAGTAGCTCGGCTTGCTACTTCCCCTTGTTGTCAGATACAGTAGTTGGGTTAGTATAAATACCCCAACCTTATTTATTACGAAAGTAACTGATTGCACATACATTAACTCTCTCATTTATTACTCTGCCTTTCAGCTCATACCCTACACTTATTTTCACGTTAAAGCTTAATTAGTCTTAGAATCAAACCCAAAACAAGACTAACGCAAGTTTATCACTTGCGTAGGTGCTCAAAGGACGTAGTTTCATTCAATCCGAAAAAACCTACACGCGCTATACCCTTTGGAACAATTATTTACTTCAACAAAAGGAAGAACCTACTTCAATTCCAAATTGATTGTTTAATAAAATAATCATAAATCTGACATCATAACCAATGATATATTATAATTAAAACTTTTGAAACAAGGGTGAATATTAAAAGTGTACTTACTTACCACCACTTATAAGCATGTTACTTATTACAATCGGTTGAGCCACGTTGAGGCACGATACTTCCAGCTCCTACATCGTTGGCATTTTTATTTTTAGTCTTCACCACCAAATCCATTCAAACTTATATAATTCAATTAACAATATAACCAATGTACTATGTACAAAACCGTATAACAAAACATCCACACTTCAGTAGAGCCATATACAAAAATATGCGAGATATGCGGTTGCACAGGGTCTCCAAATTATAAAGGCCACAAAATTATATATAATGTATAAAAGTGACTACAAGTATTTGGTTTGATAAGTTGCATCAAAAAATTGCTAGCGTGAATACTTTTAAAACAATTGTTTCTTATTTTATATCTTTATAAAATTCTTTACCTTTTTTTTTGTTAACTGTATTCTGCACAAGGCTTTTGTAAACTTAATGACGGCACTGCATTTCAGGTAGTCTACTTGGTAATGATTTTGAAAGATTTATTGCTCCAGCGTTACGGTATGAATAAATCAATATCACGAGCAAAAGTATAATTTATAAAAATTCATGTATTAAAGCAAAAATAATGAAAACCTCAAGGGTGCAAGGTAATATTTAAACATGTTATTTGTCATATAAGTTGAAGTGTTGAATAAAAGTGCGAAAGAAAGTTTTAGGTCTAAAAAACGAAATGAATAGTATTTGTCCGAAAAATGACATTAAAAGATGATATATCATCCGGTAAATGATACTAGAACCGTTCTAGTAGAACGGTACTATATGGTTCATTTCACAAAGCTCACATCAATAATTGTCTGAGTACGATTTATTCTCAACCAAGTTTTGTAGAGCTACACAATTTTACATGGTCGTTTTAACCACAAAGCATGTAAAACAAGCGCTTTAGTCATCTAATTTACACGGTTCTAAAGTCGAGTATCTATAAAAGTGTCAACTGTTAAATACACAATAATGTTAACACGAAAATAAAACTCCGATAACTCCAAATTTCAAAGATATCAGAGAAAAACCGAAGCTCTAACGTGTGCAACAACTTTGTTTTGTGACGTAATTTTTAACTAGAAATTAAATCACTTTACGCTTATCAGAAATTTGAGACGAACCTCAATTCTAATGTTCGTCAAATGTTTCTAAGTTTATCTTAGAAAAACGCTTAAGCTTTGGCACTAATTTATACTACACATAAAGAGTGAACACTATTGCTTGAATTTTAAAAACTTAGAAAATGAGTAATGTTTTATACCAAAATATCCCTATTTATATAAAATGCAACACAATATATTAAAAATTTTAAATACTACATTACAGTTTAGACAACTAACTTTTTTCACGTTCAGTTACTCCATACTTGTATACATATAAAAAAAATTACACACACAAAATTAATGCTATTATACACTGTCGCGGTTATGCACGTATAATTCTCTAGTATGAATACCACATACATTTAAGTTTGCTTAGCATCTAATGAGATTTTTTTGTGTGTATTATGCACAAATGGAGTGATATACATAATGCATACATAATGATTTTTTGTTCCAATTGAGAAGAAAAAATATACATAATGTAAAAGAAAGAAAGAAAAACACAAACACACAATGTCAATAATAGAAAGGCAATGTCACATGATGGCCGGCATTTAGTTCTCGTCTATCTCACGTGCTAATTAGTCCCACCCCACTAACCCCCTTTGCAAAACTTGTCATTTTTAGAAAGATGAATTTACATATACATCAAACAATATACTTGTTACATTTATTATTTGAAGTCACAAACATTTACTTGATAAGCATTTTTATTCACACGATATCGCTAGACTAGAATACCAGAAAGCCAAAAACAATAGCTTCCTGCAATGTTAGTGTAACCTTTGTGGACGTACACTGTACAACGTAAGTCGTGGGTGATGGATCCAAATACTGCTCATGTGTCTATGTACTGATGGTATTACACGACTCACTTCTCCTATGTTAATCGTAAAACCGGTTAGCATACTTTTTTTGTTTTGTTTTTTTTTTTTTTTTTTTTTTATTTTATTTTTTAGCGTTACTTGATATAGTAAAAAGAAGTGATTTAAACAAAGATGAATCAAAATTTAGTGGTAGTAAATAAAAATCAAATTGAACAACAAACTAGTTGTAAATTGTAATGGACTTAAAAGTCAAGGCCAAATGCTCAAAGTTTGGGCAGGCTTATATATTGCATTATGGACTTCTTATAAGATGTTATCTTATCATACTGGGGCCCTGTCCAATAGCTTCTTTTACCCTAGGTCCTAGGAACAAAACTTTATAACATGTAAATCGAAAAAGAATATGTTTTTAGATTATTTATTTATTTATTTATTTTTTTGCATAAGTTGATCTAAAATATTTTCATAACAAATTTGAGGTAATCTATCATTCTTAAGTTAACAGGAAGCTTTTTAAACCGTTTCATTTCTATATATAACGTGTAGCTGAGGCACAATTTTGTTCTAGTAAATCGACAACTAAAAAAATGTAATGTTTAAACATGTTGTTTATCATATATACAAGTTATTGTTAAAAATAAAAATAAAAAATAAAATAAAGGAAAGGTTGATTGTTATTTACTTAAAACCCCTTTTATATAACTAAAAGAATACAATTTGTCATTGCCTACGAACCAATATAATAAAAACCATTGGCTAGCGTTGTTTCATAAATGCAAACTTATGTTCTTTCTACACCTGATGATATAAATGCTAGGATTTCTTCTATGAAAGTTTTGAGTGATATTGATAAAAAAGAAGCTAGTGACTTAGCCCAAAAGGCCAAGATCAAGTGGGCTATTGAGGGTGATGAAAACACTAGTTTTTTTCACGGAGTTTTAAAGAGAAAGCGGCGTCAAATTGCTATCAAAGGTGTCCTTAAAAATGGTGGTTGGATTGAAGAACCGGGAGAGGTAAAAGCTGAATTTTATGACCATTTTTCTAACAGGTTCGCTCATACATGTGGCCCTCGCCCTCACTTAGGTGAGCTGTCTTTTAATCGTCTTTCCCCTGAACAAAGAGATTATTTGGAGTGTGATTTTTCGAATGAAGAAATCAAGAGGGCAGTTTGGGATTGTGGCTGTGACCGAGCTCCGGGTCCTGATGGTTTCACTTTCAAATTCTTCAAAACTTTTTGGGACACTATTCAGCCTGATGTGGTGCTGTTTGTTCGTGAGTTTTTTCAATCGGGTTACTTTCCTAAAGGGTGCAACTCGTCCTTTATTTCTTTGATCCCAAAAGTAAATGATGCCAAATTTGTCTCGGAGTTTAGGCCTATTAGCTTAATAGGCTGCCAGTACAAGATTATTGGGAAATTATTAGCTAATAGACTTAGTAGGGTGATTGGAAGTTGTGTTAGCGCGGAACAATCAGCTTTCATTAAAGGTAGGAATATTCTTGATGGGCCCCTAATTTTGAACGAGTGCATGGCATGGTATCGCAAGAGGAAAAAAGAGCTTTTGGTCTTCAAAGTTGATTTCGAGAAAGCTTTTGATTCTTTAAGATGGGATTATCTTGACGTGATTATGGAGAACCTTGGTTTTGGTCTTAAATGGCGTACATGGATTGATGGTTGCTTAAAGAATTCTCGTGCTTCTGTTTTAGTTAATGGATCCCCTACTCCTGAGTTCGAAATTTTCAAGGGGCTAAGACAAGGGGACCCCTTGTCTCCTTTTCTTTTCATCCTTGATATGGAAGGCTTACATGCCTCAATTCGCAAGGCAGTTGATATTGGCGTTTTTAAAGGTGCTTCTATTGGACAAGGTAACTTGGTTCTTTCTCACTTATTCTATGCGGATGATGCTATTTTTGTAGGTGAATGGTCGCAGCCCAACGCATATAATTTGATTTGCATGCTTAGATGCTTCTATTTGGTTTCTGGTTTAAAAATAAATGTGAACAAAAGTAATCTCTTAGGTGTGGGAGTTTCTGATTTAGATGTGGTAGACATGGCTAAGGTCCTTGGTTGTGGTGTTTCGAAGTTACCTATGATGTATTTAGGTGTACCTGTTGGAGGTAATATGGGTAGATGTGAAAATTGGAATCGTATCATCCAGAAATTTACTTCGAAGTTGTCTCAATGGAAAGCAAGGTTGCTCTCGGTTGGTGGGAGACTTACGTTGTTAAAATCAGTTATGGGTAATCTTCCTACTTATTATATGTCGTTGTATCTTATGTCCGCGACCGTTAGAAACAAGTTGGAGGGCATGCGCAATAAATTCTTTTTAGGTGGCGACTTAGGAGATAGGAAAGTCTCCGGATTAAATGGAGTACATGTTTAGCTAGTAAAGCCATGGGCGGTCTTGGCATTGGTAGCATATTTGCTTTGAATGCTGCTTTACTTTTTAAATGGATATGGCGATTTCGATGTAGTCCTAATGATCTTTGGGTTAAGGTGGTAAAAGATATTCATGGCCAAGATGGAGGTATTAGCTCAGGTAGGAAAATTACATCGAAGCAAAGCACATGGACTGCCATTTTAAACTCAGTCACTAAACTAAATGAAAAAGGGGTCTATTTGTTGGCTGCTTGCAACCGTTCGATTGGGGATGGGACTTCGATCAGCTTTTGGGATGAAACTTGGTGGGGAGATCGACCCTTAAAAGTCTCTTTCCCTCGTATCTACGCTTTGGATAGCGACAAAAAGTGCATGGTAGCTCATCGAGTTAATATTTCGGACTGGAGCATTGTGCTTAGGAGGACGCCGAGAGGGGGTATAAAGTCTAATCAATTCACAGCTTTGTTGGAAACTATTCGTGATGTTTCGATCTCGGATAAACAAGACGGATGGAAATGGGCTCTAAATTCAAAAGGCTTCACTGTTGCTTCTGCTAGAATTCGTATAGATGAGCATACTCTTATTGGTAGTCTCACGTCTACTAGATGGCCAAAATGTGTTCCTATCAAAGTTAACGTTTTTATGTGGAGATTGAGTTTAGATAAACTTGCAACGCTGGTGAATATGGATCGTAAAGGTATCGATGTCGTCTCTCTTTTATGCCCAGTTTGCTGTGAGTATGTAGAAAATGTAAATCACCTTTTTTTCTCTTGTGGGATGTCTCGAGATCTTTGGGCTCGTCTGGCTAGATGGTGTATTTTGATTATTCCAGAACTATCTAACTTGTCGGATTGGATATCTTGGTTAGCTGCTTGTCAAGTTTCGAAGAAAGCTAAGTCCATTCTTGAAGGGATCGCGGCTACGATGTTATGGTCGATTTGGAAGTTTCGTAACGATTTGATTTTCTCGGTGTCCAAACCCAAGAAGGAGACTATTTGAGACTTTATTGTTCATCATTCTTTTTTGTGGATTTCATCTAGAAATCCAAATTTTCGCTTATCTTGGATAGGTTGGTTAGACAATCCTATTGATAATAACTCTTTCTTGTAATTGTTTTGTTGCCTAGCTTTTGCTAGTTTTATATAATACCGCCGTTCAAAAAAAAAAAAAAAAAAAAAAAAAAAAAAAAAAAAGGATAGTCATCTCTACTGATATAAAGGAAATAGGGTCAACTCTTGAAAGTGAAAACTTAAACTTTGATCAATACACAAAAAATGAATTTGACTACAGAAACGTATAACTAGAAGGTTGGTCAACACATTATTATAAGGAAATCTCTTCTCTACTAATATGGAAAGAAAAATATGAATAATTCTTTCTAATATTTAATTAATTCATTAAGAGTTGACCCTGGAATTATCTATATTGTACGAGTTCCTAAACCTCCATATAATGTGTCGAGATTGGTTTTCCACTAATCATTTTTTATGGAAACCAAATCAATTAAATGTCTCCTTCTTCAATCACTCTCAATGGCAACTATTGTATGACAACTATTGTATGGCAACTAATACACGGTTGATTTCAAATTATCTCTACTGATATAAAGGAAATAGGGTCAACTCTTGAAAGTGAAAACTTAAACTTTGATCAATACACAAAAAATGAATTTGACTACAGAAACGTATAACTAGAAGGTTGGTCAACACATTATTATAAGGAAATCTCTTCTCTACTAATATGGAAAGAAAAATATGAATAATTCTTTCTAATATTTAATTAATTCATTAAGAGTTGACCCTGGAATTATCTATATTGTACGAGTTCCTAAACCTCCATATAATGTGTCGAGATTGGTTTTCCACTAATCATTTTTTATGGAAACCAAATCAATTAAATGTCTCCTTCTTCAATCACTCTCAATGGCAACTATTGTATGACAACTATTGTATGGCAACTAATACACGGTTGATTTCAAATTATGTATGGCAACTATTGGCTGTATTCCAAATCTATACTGCATATAGGAATGATTCGATTTAAAAAACAATTTGAAACTTATCTATATAATACACAAATACAACCCTAATTTCATTATTTTCTCATCTCTCTCTAAACCTAACCTTTTTCTCTCTTAACCACACATGTAGCCACCACTATAAATGCCGCCAGGTGGTTGGGTTGCTTCGGTTGGCTAGGTGGTTTCGGTTGGTGGCTTTGGTTGATTTTTGAAAGAAATGGTGGTGGTTTTAGTGGTTTTGGTGATTTTGGTTATCCGACACCACCATCTCTCTGTGTATTCGGTGGTAGTTGCAATGGTGTGTTAAGGTTGGTTTTAGCCGTGTATATTTTTGTGTGTCATTGCAGTAAATTTTTGTTGTGTGTATATTGATAGTGGTATGTTATGTGTTCTTTGTTCGAAACTAGATCTAAGGTCTGTTCGCGTGTTTTTAGATTTGAAAAAGATGTTATTAATTTTTTTTGTAGGATTTTTTCTTCTGTTATACAAGAAAAAATGGTGGATGCTATCACTTGGGTTTGTTATTAATGTTTTGGTGTTCGAGTAGCATGTTTTTGTTGCTACATAAATGGGAAACCTTTTTTTTACAACATTCAAAATAAGTCCATTATGTTATTTTTGAAGGATTTGATCTTGGAGTTGTATTGTACTCATATTATTCTTTTACCACATTGTAAACCCGCATTTCAATCTTTTTTAATGGCTTCAGATATGGTATTGTGGTTTCGGTGGTGTTTTGGTGGTTTATGTGGTGTTGCTAAAATGTTCTTGGTGTGTGTTAGATCCAAAGGAATTTTGGTTAAATCTAAAGGACTTTAAGTAGTGTTTGATTTTGAAATTTTCATTTTGACTCACTTCCAATAATTATATAATATATATTTAATTTCTAACGCTTCACATGTATCACTAGACTCTAGAATTCTTGAAAGTTTGGAGTTAAATTTGAATTTTTGATTCAAGTTAAGGATGAAAAAAATACCAAAAATGATGAAAAGACCAAAAAGATTGTTATGAACTTGTGTACATTTGAAATGAGTGTTGAAACTTGAGTTAAAACTGACACGAAGGGGAAGCTTGCATAGTATATGACAATTTCTCATTATCTCATTGGCCATATACTTGGAATAACAAAAAATAATGTTACGACAACCAAATTATATTACTCTCATATGCCTTGATATGTTTTGGATGGTGCATCCTTAAGATAAAGAGATGAAAAATAACGTATAATTGATACGTTATATCTATCTAGACAACGCAATACAAAGTTGGCATGCGAGAAAAAAAATTTAAGTTGCATTTTAATTATTTTATGTTTTATTTATAAACGTCAAAGGAAACACTTTAGCTACATTATCACAAATATAATTGGAATTCTTAAACTCACTCAACGTGAGCGGATTGCCCCCTCATTACTTGCGTTTGAAAATTGGATGCCCGATTATTCTTTTAAGGAATCTCGATCCGGCAAATGGATTATGTAATGGCACGAGGTTGATATGCAACTTGATCCTAATGTCATCAATGTTGAGATTGCTGTTGGACAGCACGCTGGAGTTAGAGTGCTCTTGCCAAGAATTCTTCTTGCTCCATCTGAAGAAGACATGTTCCCTTTCAAACTAAAGAGAACACAATTTCCTGTGCAACTTAGCTTTGCGATGACTATTAATAAAGCTCAGGGCCAAACAATTCCAAATGTGGGTGTCTATTTTCCTGATTCTGTTTTCTCGCATGGCCAGCTTTATGTGGCATTGTCTAGAGGGATATCCCGTAGAACAACAAATGTATTGGTTAAACCAGTCAAAGAGTTCCGTCAAGAAGGAATTTATACCTCAAATGTCGTGTTTCAAGAAGTTTTATGCGACGATTAGTGTGTGTTGTTAGTTAGTATTTCATTATTGATGTAATGTTTTCTTTATATGTCGTTTGATACATGTTAAGAATTTTTGTTACAGTTGAATTATCGCATGTTACAACCGTTTGCAGTTACATTTTGATTTTTTCACGTTCTATTTTGAATATCATACAAAACACTTACCACGAAATCGCATATCGTTAATTGTCTGCCGGCCGCCGCTAAGAACCACTGCCGCCAGACGCGGGTACTCGCCTAGTTTATATAAATATACGTATTCCTATAGCTTAGCTGCAACTACGAATATATTAAAGAATATGTTGTAATGTTATGATACATATGAATTATGTGATTTTAGACCAAACATATATTTGAAACCAACATCATGGTCCTCGTTTATATCATATCTAAATCTATATTATATATGAAGAAAAAACTCACATTTTTAAAAGTGAAAAATTAATAAAATTATATATGAAACCAAAAACTTTTATTATTATTTTCGTTTATAATCCATTAACCTATTATTCAGTTTAAATCGTGTTTAATCCCAAATTCTTAAAATCTTATTATTTTTTGTTTATAACCCATAAACTTATTTTAATCACTACAACTATCTGCTATAAAATCACGTTGCTATACACGATACTCGTCTAGTAAGAAAAAAAGTATACACAGAATACAAATGATGTAACCCAAAATATATTCTTCATTTTGTGAATATCTTGGCCAGGTTTAATGACAATAAATGTGTGATTGGTAACTGCATTTAAAAAAAAAGAAAAAAAAAGCGTGTAGAACATTAAATGTTAAGAATCCAAAAATATGTATATGGAATTAACCTTGCATGGGTGCATGCCTCATAAATACCAGGTTCTACGTGCTTAATGTTTTGTGCATATATATTTCACAATAGAAAAAAGATTTGTTTGTTCTTTCTTCTTCTTCCACATGTTGTTAACTACAAACTTCATGATGGGTATGGCTGGCTTCACTAAAAAAGAATGCCCACAATGTGGTACCGGTAAGACATTTGTCGATCGTATTAAAATATCATTTTTTTGTTATTATATCGTCTGACGTCATCTTGTATTGTTTTTGTTGCGCAACAGGCTTAGGAGGTGAACCTTCTTATCATGTTCTTACTTTTGGAAATTGTTCAAATGATGACTGCGAAAATCTCTGCAAAACAGTTAAACCTCCAAAGTTAAAATTAGTATGTGTCAAGTGCGAAAGAAATACATGTAATTGCTGTAATGTCAACTAATTTGCATGTTGCTAGCTCGCCATATAAACGACTAGCTTATTTGAATGTCAACATGATCAGATATCTATTTTAAAGTCGTGCTCTTTTTTCTTGGGACATATTTTTGGTGTTTGGTTGCTAATATGTTTAATTTTCTTCTCTTTATTTTGGTTTGTCCTGTGTATCAATTACTTTCTCTAATGGGATGTTTGGGAATAGGTATCGCTTATGTTGTATCACAATAAGTTGATAAGCCTTTTTCGTTTTTCAGATTATAGATGTATGTGCTGATGTTAATTAAACGTCATCATCCACGTCAACACTTGTGAGTGATTTAGATTGAAATGTTTGTTTTAAAAGCTAAGTCAGCCGTGATTTAGTGTTTTTTTAGTGTGTGTGTGCGAGGATGATGGCTGTTAATTAGATTACGAATAAATAAGCCATGTCATCATCAACGACAACAACTTGGTGTGTGATTTGGCGGTTTTTAGCAAAAAAAACCACGGCATCCAAATATGCCACGCCAACAGTGATTTAGTGTTATATAGAGTTTGGTTCAATAAAGATCAAAGAAAAACTAAAGATCAAATAAACCATTCTCAACCACTCATTTTTTCATCAAAACAATAAAATAAATTTCACCTTCATTTTTAAAAACTAAATATCTCACAAACCATTAATCGTTAGACGAAACTAATCATATCATCACGACAAGCATAAAATTACCTTTAATTTGATATCCCACATCATATACTTTCGACGAAATTTTTTTTTCCGACTTTTTTGTGGGTTTAGGGTTTACGGTTAGGGTTTAGGTGTTTAGGGTTTAGGGGTTTGACTTTTTTGGGTTAAGCTTTTTAGGGGTTAAGTGTTTAGGTTTCTTACGGTTTAGCGGATAGGGTTTAGGTTTTTTGGTTTAGCGGTTAGGGTTTTAGGGGTTTAGGGTTTTTAGGGTTTAGGGTTTAGGGGTTAGGGTTTTTAGGGTTTAGGGTTTAAGGGTTAGGGTTTTTTAGGGTTTAGGGGTTATGGATTTTTAGGTTTAGGGGTTAGGGTTTTTAGGGTTTACGGGTTGTGTTAACACAAAAGAGTATTTTTAAAATTTTCATTTATAGTGTAGTATATCGAAACCCGTAAAAAACGATAAAAAATAAGTTCGTCGAAAGTATACAATATTGGATCTCTATAGAAAGATAATTTTATTTTTGTCGCAATGGTATAATTAGTTTTATCTAACTATTAACGGTTTGTGAGATATTTAATTTTTAAATATAAGGGTGAAAGTTAATTTAATTAATTTGATTAAAAATGAATGGTTGAGAATGATCCATTTGATCTTTAATTTTTGTATGATCTTTATTGATCTCACCCCGTGTTATATATCGATTATTCGTAACTAATATCATCCATGTCAGCAGCTGTGTCTGATTTGGCGCCTTTTGAGATCAAAATATTGATTTATTTATTTTTAACTGTTTGTCTTAGTTATTTAGTGCGTTTGTGTTTTGACGGTACTTTAAAAGCCAAGTCAATAGCTGATTGTGTTTTGGCGTTTTTTTTAGTGTTTAGATTAACGTATTTATTGGAAAAAAAGCCACGCCACCATCCACGTCATCGAAACTGCCACGTTATTTGTGTTTTGTTAGGACATTGCCAGTTCTCGTCCCGGACTTAAGTTACTCATTACGAGTGCTACATTGAACGACAGGAAAATCAGTGACTATTTTGATTTTGCTCCAGTTTTCAAAATTCCAGGAAGGATATGTCCTGTTGAGATTAACTACACTAGAGCGCCACATCCTGATTACCTCAATTCTGCAATCGACACAGTGCTTATGATTCATGTGAGTCAACCATGTGGGGATGGTGACGTACTACTTTTCCTCACGGGACATATATGAGGAAATTGAAGCAGCCAAGCGCATCCTTATTAAGCGAACAAGACAGTTAGGGGGTCGAGTGACCGAACTATTAATATGCCCACTCTATTAAGATCTTCCACCTAAGTTTCATTCAAAAATATTTGAACCGCCTCGTAATGGGGGCCGCAAGACCTTGCAACTAGCATTGCAGAAACCTCGGTAGCCATCAATTGTATTAAATATGTCATTGATACCGGGTTTGTTCAGAGGAAAGCTTACCATCCTCATACGGGCATGTATTCATTAGTCATAACCCATATCTAAAAGGCATCAGGATATCTAAGGTCTCGTCAATCTAGAAGAACAGGTTCAGGAGAATGCTTCAGGTTGTACACTGCAGACAAATTTAATGAGCTAGAAGATAACACCGTCCCAGAGATCCAGCAAACCAAGCTTGCTAATGTCGTTCTCACTCTAAAAAGTCTCGGAAACCATGACCTGAAGAATTTTGACTTCATTGACCCACCTCGAGTTGATGCAGTAGTTAATGCCCAGGAGCTACTTTTAGCTTTGGGCGCACACGATACAGATGGTGCATTGACACTTGTTGGTAGAAAGATGATGGAATTCCCGTTCTGTCCAATGCTGTCAAGGATGATTTTTGCATCTGACAAGTACAAATGCTCTGAAGAGATCATCGCGATTCACAATTGCTGCCATGTTGTCCGTTGGAGCTTCTGTTTTTTGTAACCCAATAGTCAATAAAATCAATGCTCGTTTTTATCAAGGTGATGCTACTGATCTAATAATATAATAACTTAACTTTAATGCAGGTGAGGAGTATGGAGCGTGCTCGAGACATACGAATGCAGTTAGAGGGGCTATTGAAAAGAGTTGAAATCGATTTAACATCAAGCAATGGTGATTTGGTAGCAATTAAGAAGGCCATTATCTCAGGTTGTACACAAACTCGATTAGGTTGTAAGATTCATTATAACCACCATGGTGTATTAATCTTTTAGGCACTTTTCAGGATACTTCCCCAACTTGGCAAAGATACATGTGAATGTATCCTACTTAACGGTTAAACACTGTGAGAGTGGCTATATTCACCTGAGCTATGGTTTACGCAAGGTAACATTCTGGCTACATTAATTTAAAATCAAACTTTAAAAAACTTAAGCTGTATATGATGGTTCTTTGTCTTGGTCGTTGATGATTCGGTTTTCATGTAAAGGTGCTTCTAAATGGGTGGTATACCATGAGATAGTCTCGACTGCTAAGGAGTACATGCGACAGGTCCGTACTGCCATAGTTGAAAGTCAATACGACTTATTTTTATCATGCATGCATTTGGATGGGGCAGTTTTGACCCAATTAACTACATGATCGTTCGATTTCGGTTTGTTAGAAGGGAACGGGTATCATTCAAAGAAATTCATTTTTTATATTATTGATGTAATAGTACTGTATTTCTCATTGCCTATACATTGATAGTTTAGTATTTTGAAAACTGGACAACTGTTTGTGGGTCAATCCAACCCATTTGACTCTCACTAAAGATGGTTCATTTCAGCCAAAAGCTGTTTTGACCCGTTGCCAATGTTATTCAGATATATATATTTTTTTATATCTCAAGTGTGTGAGCTGGAGATTGGGACTGATATAGTAATGAATGGGTCAATTCTAGTTACTGCTAGAACGCAAACAGATTAGGTGGTTCCAATGTGTCAAATGGGCTAAAATTGTTCAGTTTTCATTTAATTTAGACTGTTAATATAACAAGATTATTTCTGTAATCATTTTATAACAAAATCTATGTCTTGTATGCAGGTTACTGAAGTAAACCCTGAGTGGCTTGAGGAAATAGCACCTCGTTATTATGAGCGGGAAGACTTCGAAGACTGTATGCCCTTTCTCTCTCTTGCTTGCTTCCAGTATTTGACTAAAAAATGTTTTGATTTATTACCCATTATATGCCTATTTTGATATCTGTGTTATGTTGTATGGTTTATGACATCACCTTGATTATAATTTTGCAG
Organism: Chrysanthemum seticuspe; assembly: GCA_019973895.1. Lineage (NCBI taxonomy): Eukaryota > Viridiplantae > Streptophyta > Magnoliopsida > Asterales > Asteraceae > Chrysanthemum > Chrysanthemum seticuspe. Next base: position 322,666,549 of record BPTQ01000006.1, read on the forward strand.
TGGATTCGAAGGATTGATGTAAAATTATCACGAGTTGTGAACAGTGAATTAACCTTGGTGACGAAGTTAACTTATGGTATTTGGAAAAGTTGTGGTAATGTTTGTCTTCACATTAATCGTGCCAATTGAAAAGGCTATTTGTAACATTACTTGCTAAATTGGCATATGTATGTCAAAGCCGAGAACTGCATTTACTTACGAGGCTTAGCTGGCTATTCGTAACATTACTTGCTAAACTGAAACATTAGATCAATTGCATGTCTTATATCGTGTGTAGAAATTATGATATATCTGTTAAGAGTATATAAAAGATATTGTGATGGTCATGAACACTGTTGGCGTTCCAAATTTGAATCATTATTCATAGTTGGTGTTTGGAATTGCATATATGGTTTATGACAACTTAGCACATTAAACTATGAAGCTAGCCAATGCTTATTTAAAAGTGCTTATTTTCATTAAGAATATAAGAAAACAAGAGATGTGATATATGCACTAACTAATTGTCAGTCGGAGTAGCCTATGAGAATGTACTTTTAAATTACTCTCTCGTTTTGCTGTTAAGAGTTCTTATTTGAACTAAGTTTCACAATGTGTAATATAAATCACTTGAATGAGCTGAGTAATATGTTTGAAGCTGGTTCATACCCGGTCTCTTGTCTACACAGGAAGTATTATAATAAAGGTACATGTTAATTATTCTTAAGACACAATACTTCATGTTGAATCATGCAGAATTAGCTTTAAGAATCATGCGGCGAAAACTAAACATAAAGCAATGAAATAAGGTTATGCACCGACACTTTAGAACTTTATCCTTGCACTTTGTGTGCCGTCTGCATGTCTTATACTTTTTACGCTCATTGTATGTGTTAAGGATGTTACATTCAAATCCCCCTAGTCTCTTGATGTGTAATGGTTTTGAGAACGAATCCAACTAACCAAAAGCAGAAGTTGGATGGAATTGAAATGCATGTTACAAATTTTCCTATGACAACAAATAGTCCATCAAAGGGAGTTTGAAAGAGAAAGAAAGAAGGTGGCATCAAGGTTATTGGCGCAAGTATCGAGTGCAACACTCGATGTTGATAAGAAGAACACACTCGTAGAAAGTAAGCTAAGTTAATGTTAAGCCATGTCCTTAAGAAAGCACATACAATCCATGTCCTAATTAAATACGACATATAAGAAATATGATGTTTACAGGGGGTGTTTGGCTATAAGCTTTAGCTTAAGAAAAAAAAATTAAAGGAGCCAAGGAGGTGGTTGACTAAATAATCAACGTTCAAAGAGGGGTGTTTGGCTACACGCATTAGTTTGGAAATTTCATCTACTATATCCGGTAAGCTTATTGAGTTATCAAAACACAAAAAGCTTATCCAAACACCTTCGAAAAAAATTGCTTATTGGGCTTTTAAAGGGTTATAAAGTGTCTTTTGATAAAACATTACACATCTTAGAAATTGTGTTTCCAAAACATAACGAGCCCTTTTCAATTAGCTTAGCTAAACACCCCAATGAGGTTTACCTTAAGAGAACAAAAATCAAAAAGGGGTGTTTGGCTATAAGCCTTAGCTCACAATTTTCATCTTAGTTTATTATTAAAGAATAAGCTATACCTAAAAGATTACAATATATTATATTCATCTTAAGGGGTGTTTGTCTTAGCTTATTTGATTGGCTTATGACCTTATCAAAAATTTGATAAGCTCATAAGCTTATTTTTAATATCCTATAAGCTTATTAACTTGATTTTATCAAGTTACTCAAGTTCATACGCATTTGTTTAAGTTTATATATGAGCCTATGAGCTTATTTTACTTGGCTTATAAATCATAAGTCCATTTTTTCCGCTTAAGCTTATGAATTATTTATCATCTTTAAGCCACAAAAGGCTCATAAAGCCATCAAATAAGCCATAAAAGATGCGCTTGTTGTTAGTTTTATGGATATAATTAGTAGTCGTGAGTTAGGATCGAACGCGAGACCACGAGATTGCACACTTTACGTATGAGAATTAAAGTTAATAATTAATTGTAAAATGTTATATTTATTTATTAATTACACGAAATATATAACGTACGTTAAGTTAATTAAGTGTAATGGACTAACGATCGTTAAATGTTAAATGGAATGACTAAATACTAAAATAGAGATTGGGAAGGTTCCGGAATCCCCTTGGGATATGTAAACCGATCGGCCAAGGGATCCAAAAAGCCCAACCCACCCTTAACTTGGAAACAAAGTTATCTTGGGTATAAATACAAGGCCTAGGGTCTTTGTATTACATCTCTTGTACTCATTGTCTAAACCCTAAAATTGTTTTGTGTGTTTCTTTGTCCCAAACCGATTGTACACCTCTTCTAGGTGTCGATCCACTTGTTTTTTTCAAACTAAATTGTTTCGTGTGATTAAAACTAGCATTACTTTAATTTGATTTAGTATGTGTGTACAAGAACGTGGTACTAACATACTTTTGTTGGTATCTTGGATTGAATTACAAAAACGGTAAGGGGTAATTCTTATAATCCTATAAACCCTAATTAGGGTTCATCACTTGCTAGTTTTGTTGAATTGATTCTTGTTCGGCTAGAATCAAAAGGTACGCATACTTTTATATTTATGTTAGTTAATTATTCATTATACGTTCTTATACGCTTCCGCATGTTTCTTTGATGTTTTATGTGTTTTATATATGATTGTCATGTTATATAATTCCAACACTTATGTATATATAAGCCGAGTCAAATAATAAGCTCATAAACTCATACGTAAGCTTAAACAAACACCCACGAAATGGATAAGCTCATACGCCATAAAATAAAAGCTTGTGAGGTTATCAGATTTTCGGTAAGCTCATACACACATCAAATAAGCTAAGACAAACAACCCCTTAAAAGATTAAAGGCTCAAATACCAAAAACGTACAATATATTTCAATAATATAAACAAACCTAAACCATGCACTAATTCAAGGACACCGAATAAGCAATATGCTCACATTACAAAAGCATTAAAAAAATATGGTTTCTATCACCCGAATTTTGCTGGTTAACTAAAACCTTAAACGAAGAAAAGTACCTCAAAACTTTAAAATCAAGAACTTTGTTTTTCTATTTTATTTATTTAAAACTCGCGTGACATATCTCATGTGATTTAACATTAGTTATTTGATAGAAAGCGAGCATAACTTATATAACTACATAAGTTATTTGATAGTAAGCGATCATAACTTATTAGGGTTCATCACTTGCTAGTTTTGTGGAATTGATTCTTGTTCGGCTAGAATCAAAAGGTACGCATAATTTTATGTCTATGTTAGTTAATTATTCATTATATGTTCCTATACGCTTCCGCATGTTTCTTTGATGTTTTTTGTGTTTTTATAAATATCGTTATAAATGACGTACGCGTGCACGTAACATCTTCAATATTAGCTGCAACCGAGTTAGCGAAAGTTTCACAACTAACTGTGGTGAGTTCCATTATCTACTTTTTGACTAATTAGTCGGAAAACTACAAAAAATTTAGAGACAACTCCATATATAATTTATATGAAAATGCAAACACACAATGATACCTAACATTGACGACACCAAGAGTTGCAATATCATGTTTTTCATACAAAAATACGCATATTAGTGGCACGCACTTCATTTTTACTGTTTTAAATAAGCAAAGAATATAAGATTGATATTAAATCTTCTTACAATAATTGATATTAAATCTTCTTACAGTGCGTGGAAGATATGGATAAAGTTGTGATAATAAACCGTTACTTAGTTTAATGTGCATCATCATGAACCATTATATATGTTCTGCATATAAATGACGTAACACAAACGCGACGAAGATTGAAAATACCTTGGGCTATCGATGGTGAGGTTTTCTCCATAAAGTGTACACGTTCAGTAGCCATAGCTGACTTGGTGCATTTGGCTATGTACTTTCAAAAACGCCTACAGCAATTAAAATTAATACAGGCTGTACATTATTTACAAACCGAGGTCGCTATATTGTCATGTACAGAAATTGGCAATGCAAAGTACCTTGAGATGCCGATAGTTGCTCAAAACCTTGCACTACAGAAATCATTGATCAGTCAGTGAACTTTAGAAACATATTTGCATTGTATACATGATCATGAAGTTAAGAAGCCACAAATAAAAACACACACTGTAATTTTCAGACTGATTTAATTCATTATTGGCGACAACGGATGCTGCAAAGACTTGTTTTATCTTCCTACCTACCTGTAATATTTGAGCCAGTGATCTTGTCCATAAACTCATCATGGAACGTTGTCTTTTCTGTATTAATCCCGCTGCACCTCCTAAATTTGGGATGATGATTGCCAATTGCCATCGTTCCATAAGCAATGCCGTTGATGTTCTCGAAAACGAACTTTGTTGTTAAAGTAACTATCTAAGCACATACACATATACCAAGCCTGCTAGTTGTATAAGTCAAATCTGCACATGGAAAGTCGAAGATAAGAAAAATACGTATACGATTGATGAGAAAAATTGTACAAATCAAGTATTAGTAGACACTTTACCATTCTCAAATGCAAACTTTTCTCAGTTATTGGATTCTATTCAGGAACAGCAAAGATGAAGGCGAGCTGCTTTTTCTAATTCCAAACGTGCAACTTTTTCACGTTCTACATCCTGTAGTCACCAACATAATTAATTTTTTTATTAAATATGAAAAGATATGATTTAGTTATGACAGAAACGGTATAAACCAATGAAATATCAGATGGAATTAAACAAAGGAGATGAAAAAAATAGAATACTTTACAAAAATGCCAACTTGGTATTGTTTTTGGAGGTCCTAAGTGTCTCTCCTTACCATAGCTTCTCTAAGAAAAGTCTGCAATCACAAAAAGTAATAAATTGAAGGAAATTCACCAAGCTAAACAAAAGGTTGCATATTTTTTCATATGTACCGCTCTGATAACACAAATGATGAGGGAAAACTGAATTAAATAAGTACATAGGTTGGATATTTGGTGACTCGCTATCAACTATAACCTATTTTGGTATTCAACAAATATTAAGCTTGATCTCAAGTAAATGTGACTTGAACATTACAAAATGGTTGAGAAGCTCTTTTCCTTATTTGTTTGTTTGATTATAGTATATGTTATCCACTTACCCCAAAGTCTCACTTTTGTATATGTTATTGCATCTTAGTAGATGCACAAAGTTTGACATAGGTCAGGGGCTACATTTATGAAGAGATTGATAATAAAAAATAAAAATAATCAACAATCAAACAATGCAAGCATTTAGATACGATTTTTAGATTACTATTAAAACTCTAAAAGAATGTACTAAGTTTTTCGAACTGACATATACATGCCTACTCAAAGTCGCATAAGCCATAACCAAAAACTTGTTATCAAGGTTGCTAATAACCCAAGGAAGTTGGTAACATGAGGACTAAACCATATATGCATGTGCGTTCGGATTCAAGAGCTTGTTGCGTCATGAGATAGTCGCGCCTTTGGTACATCGAATATTGTCAAGCAGTATACCCTCTATAATGTCTCAACTCATTAGAAAGTTCAGCACTAAACCATTATCTCAGTTTGCCATGATTGCAGCCAAACCGAATTATTAGCATACGACTATTGAAGTCTAAAAACTGTGACAGAAAACTTATTAATAAACTACTGACATATAAGTAATAAAAAAGTTTGAAACATGAAAATACTATGAACGTTAGATGGACTCAGCAAATACCTTAAGGTGCTCATTTTCCATTTCTCATAGTTGAGTGCATCCATTCCCACATACAGAAACTACTAACGGAACCACCATTGATGTGGCTACTTTTATTGGCAATACTCAAATCACTGGCTACCTTTCTTGGCCATGGATCGCTGCTCTTTCCTGATAAACTCGAATATGACCGCGTAAACCCGTCCTTCACAAATGACCAGTTATACATCTTTTGTGAGAACCTTGAACAAAAAAGTAATGTGAATAGCATATTATGACTTAATTATAAGAGTCCTAAATTACGTGAAGATGTGTTGTGGCACCTATTATAAGTCTAGGCATTGGCGCATAAGTTCACCATGTTTCACAAAACAATAGACCTCTTCATCCTTTAAAACTTATTTTAAATTAGCCTGAGAAAATGCTTTGTTTACAGTGTCTGATTGATTAATGCATCAGAAACATGCCTAAGGTGAAGACAAACCGTGTCAAGTACCCAGATGGCTGGGAGCTCGTAGAGCCTACACTTCGTGAATTACAGGCAAAGATGAGAGAAGGTATGAATTATCCCTAAAATACTTGTTAGCCTTTTTATTTCTCTGAAAATGATATAGTTTTATTGTTTATGTCCCGTTATGATGCAACCATTTTCTTTTTCGCGAAGTTTCGGAGGGCTAATGCTAGTAAGTCGTCACAGCAACAGAGTTTATTTTCGATCGAATTTAAAGTTGGTGTTTCTAATATGAAAACAAAGAGAGAAACCTCCAAACCTTGGCTAGCATGCCATTAGATAACAGTTTTATCCGAATTAAAGTCTGCTTGACGCATTTATTCATTATTGAATTGCCATGTTTGTTAGGGCATCACATACACGTTGGTATTGTGTGCTTATTGAATACTTATATATCGTCCTAAAGAAAATTCAAGATGTCAGTTCAAACGTTTCCAAGTTGTTATCTAGTAGGTTATTTGGTACTCGAATAGTATTGGAATAATATAGCATGATTTTAGAATGCTTTATGTTATTTCTACGTGGTCTATGTATTGCGGAGTTACAAAACTTCTTTGCTGTTGTTGCATAGTGCGTACTATGAAACACTTATGGAATCAAGCATTGCAACTTTATAAGGCAGATTGACTATTAACGGTTTCATTTCTAAATTTGACCGCTGAGAATGATCCACATGATGGGAAGAGAAAATGTGAAGCTATGTGGCCAATCTTTAAAATTGCACATCAGCAGAGTCGCTACGTCTTTGATCTTTACCATCGTAGGAAAGAAATTTCAGCTGAACTGTTCGAGTTTTGCTTGGATCAAGGCTATGCAGACCATAATATAATAACAAACAAATTTTTATACTTTGTTTATACATCTCCGTTTTGGAGATGATGCTAGACCTTTAATGATATATAATAGCCATAAAGCTAGAGCGAAAAAAATGCAGAAGTGTAACACTCCAATCATTGGTGGAGCAAAGACCGCCTTTAAGATGAATCGTCTTGAAAAGCTCCCCAAGTGTTTCTTACCATTCGACCAGCTTCAAGTATCCCACATTCTGTGGCTATGGCTTTTGCTCTGAAAATGTTGTATACGATTATCATCTTAATCTCCACACCAGCTGACTTGCAAGCGTCAATAGCTTCCTGTGCCCATATAGTCTCCTAAAGGATAGAGCATTTGAAGTTGATCTATGTCTTTGGTATAAGGTAACCTGTTTTATTTATATAATATATATTAGTAATATAAAACCATTCAACAGATGAGTCTGAGCTTAGTAAAAAAAATCTGAACTTTTACTCACCATTGTATTCAACATTAAAAGTAAAAGATATAAGACTTGCCTTCCTTACGCTCTCTAATATTAATTGAAATTGATGTTTTGCGCATAGATTAACATGTGTTTTAAATATAACAAAACCATTATCACTAATACCCTTTTTATCAGTACATACCCTATACATTAATGGCATTTTTTTGTCATTGACCAAATCAAAGCCTAATTCTCACCGTCTTCAGATTCACATACCCCCTTTTTTTGTCATTGACCAAATCAAAGCCTAGTTCTCTCCTGTGAATGCAGTTAGATATGCTAAAGAAAAGGTAAATTATTCAAGACTAATCTTATCAAATATATATTACATACACTTTTAGAATCCTAGCTTAACAACATCTAAAAGTTTGGGATCATCACTCAGATATTTGAGTATCCATGTTAGGACACTCGCTTTTGTATGCAAATAACACCCCAATGATGTTATTTGCTATTTGTTCATTACTTAAAGCGTGTCCCTTTTTATCTCTGAAGTTCAGGAGATCACCCAAGAGATTGTTTGCGAACAATTTATTATACCACTAAACAATCAATAGGAGACAAATTCATTATAATACGGTTGGCCACGGAGTTGAGCACAACAACATTAATTTGGTTGATATTTCTAGAATAACCACATTAAAATAGCATGACTTACAAACTTTTGCGATCATTGTAGCATGAATGAATGGTGAGAATAGGGACATCTACCATACCCTGCATATCATTCATTGTTTTAGTCTTCTGTTATAATTTAGCAGGACAACAATGAATAAGAAATAAATAAAAGAAAGTTTTACATTGACAACGGTCCACTTTTCGTATGCACCAGGAAACCATGTGTTTGGGATAAAAAGACGTCCTGGGATTCTGATCGGGATTCTTGCAGCGTAACATACTTCTATTAAAACTCAGCCAACCAATTAAAAAGCATATGCAAGTGAAAAGATAGCAAGTTAACCTCATGAATAGCTGAATATTTTCATCACATATTTGATCAATATCCCTCGAGTTATCACTGCATGCCACTTCTTGGTTTAAACTCTGTGATTAGTGTCATAGTACTGATCAATATCTATTACAGGGTCATCAACGGAATCAATAAAACAGATGTCAAGTTAAAGAAAGAAGATAAAAGTCACGGACCACCGAGTCAAATACAGGAGGAGCCCGAACCATGGATCTGTCATTGTTGAAAACGGTTCTGTCACGGCTCCCTGTTTGTGAGCCACTTAAATCAGGCCTCGGGTTGCCAGCATTACCAGAAAACGTTTGATCAAGCGGCTCATCTTCGGTTTGAAATGGCTCTGTAGAAGTTTTTTGCATCTCACGCAAGAATTGTTTATCTGGTTGGTGCCCAACAAAATGACAGTGGCGTTTCCTGTGTTGTTAAGAATACTAATTACTACTGTAATTCTTACTACAAAACTATGTTGATTAATAAATGAGATAGCATTTATTCGTTTGTGATTTGGCAAAATAGAAGTAATAAGAATAATATCACCAAATATAACGACGAAAGCGGTTTAAACGTGATACCCTAACGACTGTAGCTAAGAAAGTGGCGGCAACGAATCTAAAATCACCTTTCCTTTTGGTCTCTGCAACCTGTTTCTCTAAATCCTCCACCTATTTCCGTCAACATGCAATACATAGACGACATCAGTGTATATACTACTTTTTAAAGAAATTTTATTATAAATAGAGCATTTCTACCCCCGACCATGTTAGCCCGTGACCTGTTTGACCTATTACCCAAAATGGCCTAACCCACCCCACCATAAAGCATTGACAAAACTTGGACCTACCGTGGTTCTCAACTCTTTCTCCCTTTGCATATATTGCTCACACCTGCAAGACAGAACCACAAGGGTTACTTTAAAAACCATCCAACCAATTAAAAAGCATATGCAAGTGAAAAGATAGCAAGTTAACCTCATGAATAGCTGAATATTTTCATCACATATTTGATCAATATCCCTCGAGTTATCACTGCATGGCACTTCTTGATTTAAACTCTGTGATTAGTGTCATAGTACTGATCAGTATCTATTACAGGGTCATCAACGGAATCAATAAAACAGATGTCAAGTTAAAGAAAGAAGATAAAAGTCACGGACCATGGAGTCAAATCCAGGAGGAGCACAAACCATGGATCTGTCATTGTTGAAAACGGTTCTGTCACGGCTCCCTGTTTGTGAGCCACTTAAATCAGGCCTCGGGTTGCCAACATTACCAGAAAACGTTTGATTAAGCGGCTCATCTTCGGTTTGAAATGGCTCTGTAGAAGTTTTCTGCATCTCATGCAAGAATTGTTTATCTGGTTGGTGCCCAACAAAATGAGAGTGGCGTTTCCTTTGTTGTTAAGATAACTAATTAAAACTTGGCTGCTTCATGAAAAATTTTCATGGTCTGATCGCCAACGTAGCTGTCACTTGTGTGAGTATTTCCTGAATGTCAATGACAAATAGTAAATCTCTTTGGAACCATCCTTTTGTAGAAGTAATCAACTAATCATACATGGAAAAATGATAGAATATGCATATGCATATGTTCTAATAACAAATAATTCAGAAATACCAAGGTAACATATAATTCAAAATAAATTATACCATAAAAGGGAAGAATAGTCTTGATGATGTAGTCTTCGATATAATAAAGACAGCGTCCTGAGGCTGTATGATCAGCATAAGTGAGTTTTCTTTTTCCAAAAGGAGTGTGAACATTAGCAACCTGACCTATAATTTGAGAGCGCAACCAACTTAGTTTTGCATCAGCAATATAAAGACATTAGCTATGCTGGAGAATATTAGCTTAATTTCTTACATTAATAATGTTATAGGGTATAACATCTAGGCTGGTCTTGAATTTCAGTATATTGCTTCCAAAGTTTACGTCTAAGAAGTAGGGTTACATGGGAACCAAATGTTTTATTTCTTTTAAGTAAGTTCATTATATATAAAGTTACGATACAACTATAATAAATACCGATCGATATACCTACGTACAATCAAGAACATGAATGAGCTACTTAAAAAAGAGCTGATTGAGTCCATGATATTATAATTTGGGTCGTAATAAGTTGATTATAGGTTATATATCCAAATCGGTTGATAGTTTGGTATCACGATCCACCATGTCAATCATCCTAACCATTTTTTTATCCACGGTCCATTTGACCATATCTTCAGCAGATACCCATTACACGTTATAACCAAATCATCCAATACAGCCAATCCAATTTCCAGATCTACTTACTGACTTTTAAAAATCCTGCAATTGAGATGTGACACCTTACCATGGAAGTTCCTGTACTGTTCCATGCGATGAAGTACAGGCATAGTAAACAAAGTAGATACATGATAGAAAGGTCAATCGTCCACATCTAAGGAAGGGATTAGGTAAGGAAATTTCATACATGAAAGGAAAAAAGGGCAATGGTACTTCAGCACGAACCAAGCAGCTAACCCTAAACTGAACTTGGAAGAAAAATACATTATAGCCTTGTTGTAAACTTGTAGTCTACCAAATATCATCATGACTCAATATTTAAGTTAATCATTCACAATAAGTATTCCAGCTCTCAGGGAGATAGATAGGCTAATACCTATGGTTGAATTAGTCTACAACGTTCATCGCTAACTCACTAAGGCACAATGGAATGGCCAACTACCTAAGCTCGAATCATCATACTGGTCAACAATGTCCAGGACTATACACATATACACAAATTTATATTTATATACATTCATAAGTAACAGAAAACTCACTTTATAATCAGTGATATTCAAAGGAGCCTCTTTAAGTGTACCAAATGAAATCCATGGCTGTGAGACAAAGAGACAGAGATGTACAACTCTATCAGTATACTCGCAAAAGATATCCATAAGTTCATGAAAGCTCAAAAGTTAATCAAATTCACTTCTTACTGATTTCATGTATAAACTAAAACATGATGAGAAGTTTAGCATACCTTAGTTCAGCGCTGAAGAAGGCGTGATCCACATGTTTGCTTCTCTCTATTCTTTTCTGTAACTGAATATATAAACAAATTGACAAATAAACAAATCACAACATGTTTCATAGAACAAACAAATAACACGAAACATACTTACTTATAATGTCTAACATACTTACTTATCATATGTCTGTTGAACAACATCCTCCATTTGAACCACATCCTCCATGGCGTATGTGTAAGAAAATTCAAACGCGATACAGTTTTCCCTTAGGGATCAAAGTCAAACTAAATATCTTCCAAAATCAAACTGATTAGGGTTGCGTAGCAGGTTTACAACCACTACCGTAGTGATACACTTATATGTCGTGATCTACACCTCGACATTAACAAAAACCTTACCCTACAATATGATATTCTGTTGATGTGAAAGTAGTTCCATTGATGCAAAGAGAAGCTGCAAATTATTTCATAAAAACGAAAAAGAAGTTATAGAAAACAAGAATACTAAATGCATATATTCCAACTGTTAGTCTCATCACATTCATAAGGGAACTTGATGGTGTACACCAAAATCAGTAAACGAACATTAGAAGAGATTGTGAGAAAAAAAAGGATATTAGGGTTTTTGAGAAAAAGTATATTATGAATGATGTGCAGATTTTTTTACGTATATTCTTTTAGGTTAGGAAAAGATATGTATAATAAGTTTTTAAAAAGATGATTACTTAATATAATTTTTGTAGATAAATTGTATTTAGTATAGGATTCCAATATAATTATAGGCATTTATAGATTATAATATGCAACATAATTATCAGAATAACTTGTTGCCTAAGTGGTAAACACAAAAGTTATTAATGCTACTCTTACAAACAACCCAAGTTCAAATCCCACCATTGTCATTTTTTATAAAAATCGAATTTCACAAAAAAAATATTAAAAATTTATATAATTTATACATTAAATCCGAAAATTATATACTATTGCTTAGGTGGATTAATAAATTGCTTAGTTGGACCAAAAATACTTATGTGGCATGAAAAACAATTACTGGGCATTGAGGTGGCATTAATGCCAAATGCCTCCTGTTATATATATATATATATATATATATATATATATATATATATATATATACAAATTAAAAGAAGCAAAATTGAACCCATGATAATAAGCTGACCCTTTATTAGACCTTTTAAAAATTATTTTGAACGATCGCTTCAATACAAAACTGACCCTTTTATGGAGCTATTCAATTCATTTGAACCTGTCTTTTTTAAATCTTACCCTTTTAAATCGATTTGAACCCAATGATTGTGCAAATAAATGTTATCAGTTGATGAATCAGAATCTGACATTTCTTGAGTATAGGGGGTGTTTCTTGTGAGAAGTCTAATTTTTATGAGAACGCGAGAAGACATCCTAGCCCTCCATTTTATCCCTCTCTTTTTTAGATCTAATGGCTATAATCGATCCCAATATTCACACTAAAACCATACGAATGGCAGGTGTTTCATTCTTTTATTTTCAACTCTAGTATATAACTAAAAAACACACACACCTCACTTTTATAGCGTGAAACAAACAAAAATTCTCTCAAATTACAACCATTGTGTTCATCAGTCACCACTAACCACCACAAAATTCACCACCGTTCACCACCTTTCACCGCAGTAATCAACACCAACTTCCACCACAATCATCACTGAACACCACCGTCAACCTCAATCATCGCCAATCACCACTGCCAACCATAATCATCACCGTTCACCGTCGTACACCTCCGCCATCTATATTCATCATCATATCAGTTAGCTGTGACAATATTTATTTTTAATGATGATGATCGTTATAAATACTATCACAACTAACCGTTAAAGTGTAAATTCATCCGTTCTTATAGCTGTTTTAACAACAACAATTACTATCCAAAGCATGTATTATACAAAGGTATTGAGTAAGTCAAAATTAAGCTTTTGATTTAAATATTTTAATTTTATTGAATGATTATAGATTAATTATTTCTTGTGTTTTATGTGTTTGATTTTACTTATTAGTTATGTTGATGAATAATTTAGAAGATTACATAAACCGGATGAATAAAATGAAAGATGAACATGTCTTTTGCTAATGGTTAGTCAATGTACACTAGATATTTGATGAAATGCTAGTTGTTTTCACATGTGAATATAGGTTGATGTTTTCACATATGAATATTGTTTTCAAATGTCTTTTGATGTTTCCACATATGCTAGTTGCTTATAACTCGAATTGTGTCGATGAGATTATTTGATATTATGAATTCAGTCATATGTGAAGAATATCGAGATTACTGATTTTTTTGATTATTTTAGTATATTAAAAGTATCTTCACGAGTGAAGAATATCGCAAGTAATGAAGTTTTGAGGTTATTAGCGGATTTAATTTTAGTGAAATTATCTTCGCGTGTGAAGAATATCAGTAACGAATGAAGTTTTAAGGTTATTGTCGGATTTAAGGTTTGTTAGAGTATCTTCGCATGTGAAGAATATTAGTAAGGAGTGAAGTTTTGAGATTATCAGCGGATTTTAGTTTAGTTAGAGTATCTTCGCGTGTGAAGAATATACGTAAGCAATGAAGTTTGAGGTTTTTAGCCGATTTAAGTTTAGTAAAATTATCTTCGCGTGTGAAGAATATCAATAAGGAATGAAGTTTAAGGTTATTGGTGGATTTAAGGTTAGTTAGAGTATGAAGAATATTCGTAAGGAGTGAAGTTTTGAGATTATTAGCGGATTAAAGTTTAATTAGAGTATCTTCGCGTGTGAAGAATATCATTAAGTAATGAAGTTTTGAGGTTATTAGCGTTTTTTTTTTTTATTATTTAAGTATAGTTAGAGTATCTTCGCGCGTGAAGATTATTAGTAAGTAATGAAGTTTCAATGTTATTAGCAGATTTAAGTTTAGTAAAGTTATCTTCGCGCGTGAGAATATCAGTAAGGAATGAAGTTTTAAGGTTATTGGCGGATTTAAGTTTAGTTAGAGTATCTTCGCATGTGAAGAATATAAGTAAGTAATGAAGTTTTAAGGTTATCGGCGGATTTTTTTGATTATTTACGTTTACTAAAGTTTTCTTCGAGCGTGAAGAATATCAGTAAGGAATGAAGTTTCAAGTTTAGTAAAATAAGAGAGATGATGGAATCACCTACTGTCACAATTTCAATAAGTTAAATTTTTCATTACATGATTAACAAGTATATATTATAAGTTACATTTTTTGACCTGTTTGCCTCTCGTTCCATTTGCCCTTCATTCTAACTAAATTTTTGTTTGACTCGTTTGAGTTATAGCACAACAAAAACTGACAGATACATAATCAAATAATAATCTTAATCAGGTTGTAGGATATATTGTTTGGATATACTTGATCGTGACACCAGATAATTAGTAAATTTCAGCCTCTGTTTCATGTAAAAAAAGTTGGTTAAACTTTTCATTAATAAATTTTATAAATCTTATCAGGTGACAGGAGCTCAAGTTGCAAGGCTAAATTACCATAGACAGATCGTAAGAGATTGCAGTTGACATCCTTTTAACCCTATGCTAAGAAGCTCGTCATGGGACGTAGTCATTGCTAATTGGGAATTAGTCAACCCTAATGCAGGTGACACCTCATACGTGTATAGGGTTTTGGTTTTGCAAAACTCATAATCAAAAGTTTCTAATTGTTTGACAAATTTGTTTGACAACTGATCGAGACTACACAACTTGAATTATAGTTGTAACTTTAGTTTTTGTACTCATGACCCATAAATCAATCTAGTAAAAAGAAAAGTAAATAGTGAAAGTTATTGTAATGTTTTTGTTTAGTGACTATATAACATTTACTAAGGTTTTTTAGGGTGTATTTAGTTGTAATATTAACTGACTTAAATGTTTATGATGAAGAAGAGTTCCATTATGACATGGAAATGATTTGTTTGCTTTCTGGGTTTGTTCTATATTTTTTCTAGATTTAAAGTGTTAAGTTTAGTCACGGTGCTGATGGCTTTCTATTCAAGTTGGTTGCAGTTAATATGATATAATCACTTTTATACTCTGTGGGAAGCTTTCGACCTAGTTGTTCTGTTTTACAGATTCTACTGTTAGGCAAAATGCTTCAAAATTGCCACCTCTAAATTATTTATATGTTTTCTTTTAATTTTTATTGGTTAATGCAATGTTGATCACGATGTGCATTGGTTCATTATTTTCTTTTTTTGCTTTTTAAAGCTGATTTTTATTTTGGCAGAGACCGCAACTAGTCAAAGGAAATATGCAGCTTTATTCTGTTGATCAGCAGCGAAGTCAAGCTCTTGAAGCACATGCAGCATCATTTGCCTCTTACAAAGTAGTCATCTTTCCCTTAATACTTTAACTAAAGAACATTTATAAATTTTTGCTTGTGGTATAAAAGTGATTATATCTTTATACATGTTAAACAGGTCCCTGGCAACGAGAATCCTTCTATTCTAATTTGTTTTGCAACCAAAAGCTTTAATGCTGGAAATATTACATCAAAGCTGCATGTCATTGAGCTTGGTGCCTGGCCAGGTCTTATTCTTCCCACACAGCTGTTTTTTATGGCTCTATATTGGCATGTGTTTTTCTACGAGTCTTCTCTATGCTCATCCTGCAAAGAAACAACATGGTCTTTGAACTACAAAGGCCTGATAGATTATATTTGTCTTCCACAACTGAATTACATGAACCCGTTCGGCTGAAAATTTGTCTTTAAAATTATGAAGTTTTTGCAATTATTTCTCAACAAATCTTTAGATGTATATAGTTTGTGGCGTGGTACGTGGCTAAAAGCTATTCAAATATACTTTCAGAAGGTGTATTGCAGTTGAAAATAACTGTAGACGCATATAGTTGTTAACTTTTTACTTCTTTTTTTGCGTCGTCTTAGCATATCTCTAATGTTCTACTTTTTTTATTGCTAATATAATGCAGGAATACCTTCTTTTACCAAGAAACAAGCAGACCTTTTCTTCCCTCCAGATTTTGCAGACGATTTTCCAGTTGGCATGCAGGTACTTCATTTTCTATATACAACAACAACAAACCCAATCCCGCCAAGGCAGGACTTCATTTTCTATATATATTTGTTTATTTGAAACACTTGTTTTATTAATATTTTTATTATTTGATGCATACTTATTTTTGAATCTACAGATATCTCACAAGTATGGTTTGATTAATGTAATCACCAAGAGCGGGCTTCTATTCGTATATGATCTTGAAACAGCAACTGCAGTTTATAGGAATAGAATTAGTTCAGATCCTATTTTTCTGACATGTGAAGCTTCGTCAGTTGGGGGATTTTATGCTGTCAACAGACATGGTCAGGTCTTACTTGCCACTGTAAACGAATCAGCAATTGTGCCTTTTGTCAGTGGACAAGTAAGTTCTTAAACTTACTTTTTCGCGTGAACAACATGTTATCATTTTATTTTGTATTCTTAACTTGATGTATTGGTGCAGTTAAACAATCTGGAGCTTTCTCTCAGTCTCGCAAAAAGAGGAAACTTACCTGGTGCAGAGAATTTGGTGAGAATCTTGTCATTATGCCAGTCATTTAAATAAAAAATTGAAGAGACAACTACAATTGCAAAATCTTCTCATTTTGATAAAGTTCAGTAAGTAGTTTGGAGTATTGGTTTGGCATCAGAATTCAAATAGGCCGTGCCTCGCCACAGGAAAACATCATAAGCTATTAAGCTACCTCGTTCTACAACATTATTTCTACCTTCACATGCACTCCTCCCCATTCACAGTTTTTCTAGTCTTGATACGTTAGCATCATTTGTCATATATAAACATTATTCGGAAGCCATGTATGGGTTGCAAAATACAGAAACATTATTTGTGTATTTGTAAATCTGTTCATCCGAAACTGGTGAATATTATAGAATTAGCTTATTTAGAGATCTGTGGGAATGTTGCATCTGCAATTTTAATAATATGAATGTAGGATCATAAGATGATACTGATTAGCATTCAGTATTATATCCAGTAGTGTTTTTTATTTAAAACAAACATTAATAATATTAAGTTTATTCAGGTTGTACAACGTTTCCAAGAGCTGTTTGCTCAAACAAATTACAAAGAGGCTGCTGAACTTGCTGCAGAATCTCCTCAAGGCATTCTCCGTACCCCAGATATAATTGCCAAACTTCAGGTATCCACTACATTAACCGCAAATGTATCACTGAATCAGCAATCTAGTTGTTACCTGTAAGAGATATTTACATGATTAGAATTTGTATAATTGTTTGAACTTAATAACTATATGCATATCATTGCAGAGTGTACCGGTACAAGCTGGACAGACACCACCACTGTTACAGTACTTTGGGACCCTTATTTTCAATGGGAAGCTCAATGCATTTGAATCGTTGGAACTATCTCGCTTAGTTGTCAATCAGAATAGGAAGAATCTTTTGGAGAATTGGTTGGCTGAAGACAAATTGGAATGTAGCGAGGAGCTTGGAGACCTCGTGAAGGTTGAAAGAAGTTTCAAAGTTTTTAACTTTTCATGATCTCATGCTGTATATAATCTATATATCACATCTAAATTCCTTTTTTTATTTTATTATAGACACTGGATATTGATCTTGCATTAAAAATCTACATGAAAGCGAGAGCCACCCCAAAAGTTGTTGCAGCTTTTGCCGAGCGAAGAGAGTTCGATAAAATCTTGATTTATTCGAAGCAGGTAGGTCCAACATTTTTTGAAAGATCTTTAGTGTTAGATTTGCCATAAGTCCTTGTGAAATAATATTTGAATTGGTGCAGGTTGGATATGCACCTGACTATTTGTTTCTTTTACAAACCATTCTTCGTTCAGATCCACAGGTACTTAACCTTATTAGTAAATAACGGTTGCTTTTTTAGTTTCAACCAGTTGACATATATATGTCAAAAATATGCGGGAAACATTATCTGTAATTTTACTAATCTGTCAACTTAATATTTCTTTATAGATAGTAAGATAAACTTGTTTTGTGTTCACAGGGAGCTGTTAATTTTGCTTTAATGATGGCTCAAATGGAGGGAGGTTGTCCAGTTGATTACAACACAATAACAGATCTTTTCCTTCAGGTCTGATCATCTTACTAGTGACATGTCATAATTTAAATGTCTAAATTAATTACTATATGCCTCCGCTTTTCGTGACTGCTCTTGTGATGTCACTGTCGGTGAAACATGCATGCAATTGGCTAGATCCTAAATTTAACCATTTTCAAATGTTTCCTTTCATTTCATCTCTTCAGAGGAACTTGATACGTGAGGCGACAGCCTTCCTTTTGGACGTCCTTAAGCCCAATATATCAGAACATGCTCACCTGCAAACGAAGG
The DNA here is from genome assembly GCA_019973895.1 of Chrysanthemum seticuspe. Lineage (NCBI taxonomy): Eukaryota > Viridiplantae > Streptophyta > Magnoliopsida > Asterales > Asteraceae > Chrysanthemum > Chrysanthemum seticuspe. Next base: position 322,685,431 of record BPTQ01000006.1, read on the forward strand.
TTCTTGAATTAAACTTAGTAACTTTCCCTAATGTTGCTGATGCCATATTAGCAAATGGCATGTTCAGCCACTTTGACCGAGCTCGTATCGCGCAACTATGTGAGAAAGCAGGTCTCTATGTTCGAGCCCTTCAGGTTGGCTATTCTACAGAAATTTGTTTACTCTGTGGAGATGTGTCATTTGCATGACGAACACTTCTATTTTGTTTCGTAGCACTACAGTGAACTGCCGGATATCAAACGCGTCATTCTGAACACTAACGCAATCGAGCCACAGGTATTTCAGTCTTTTTATTATATTACTGGACTTCGTGTACGCCACATTATAAGATCTACCTTAATTTAACTAATTATTTTCTGTTTTCAGTCTCTGGTAGAATTCTTTGGGACACTCTCTCAGAAATGGGCACTGGAGTGCATGAGAGATCTTTTGATGGTCAATGTGAGAGGAAACCTTCAGATTATAGTTTATCAAGTTTATCAAGTTTTTTTTAGAGAAGGGACTCAATAAATCAATCATGACATTTGAATTTTGCTATCCTGTTTAGATTACGTGATATACATATAGCCCAAAAGTCGTAGCTATTATTATATGTACATTTCATTTTCAGCTACAAAATGAAGATGATTACAAGGCCGGGCCTACATGAATGGAGAAGAAGCAAGATTCGGGGGAAGAAAAAGTCCTTTAATCGGGTAAGTTTTTACCAGGATACAAAATTATGGTTACATCAAGGTTCTTGCTTAATAGTTTAGGCTCAACATATGAGTATAGCTTGCTGAATCATGAAGATGCAAGGACTCTTTTTTGCCACTATGCCTTTTCACCAAATGGGATTCAAGATGGTGTGCCAAATGATCATGTGAACAAGGTAGAAAAAGAAATACATTTCTTGATATACTTACATATATATATTTTCTGATGTAGATGGTCGAATTTTGCAAGGGATTTCCATTGGCCCTTATGGCATTTTGAGCATCACTATGTAGGCAGCCTTTGCTCAACTGGAAAATTACTCCCAATAAACTCTCTGAAGGTCAATCTATTCTTCAGTCAGACAAAAGGCTATTGCATTGTCTCAAGACCAGCATAGACGCATTGGATGATTTGCATATTGCCAAGAATAGTTTCTTAGACCTCGGTGCATTTCCTGATGATGCGCATGTTGCAGACACTCTTATGAATATATGGGCGGAGTTGTACGGTGATGGAAAGGATGCACACACTGAAATAGAAAATTATAATGGGGCAAGATGGGCGTGTTCTTGAGGCTCAACATATACCTTCTTGGTCTTGTCTACCTCATGCATTATATGAGGATTGCCTAATGAAACATTTAGCCCAGAGATATTTAATCATGTACAAATGTATGTGTATTTACTAATGAAGAAACTTTATGTACGTGTATTTACTAGTGTAGAAAGTCTATTCACACGTGAAGAAAAAATATATGATCATGTATAAATGTAAGTGTATTTAGTAATGAAGAAAGTTTATTCACAAGTGAATAAAAAAGTTCTTCTTGTGACCAAATATTTTCACATGTGACCAGGTTGTTCATGCATCTTAAAAGCTACAAGACATATGTCTTCACATATGACCAAGTTACGGGACATATATTCACAAGTGACCAACTGACCATGTTGTTTATCTTTAAAAACTACGAGACATATACTTTCACATATGACCAAACTATGAGACGTATATTTTCACATGTGACCAAGTTGTTCATGTATCTTAAAAAGCTAAGAGACATATGTTTTCATATGTGACCAAGTTACGGGACATATATTCACAAGTGACCAACTGATAATGTTGTTCATCTTTAAAAACTAGGAGACATATTTTCACATGTGACCAAACTATAAGACGTACATTTTCACATGTGACCAAGTTGTTCATGTATCTTAAAAAGCTATGAGACATATATTTTCATATGTGACCAAGTTACGAGACATATATTTTCACATGTGACATGTCTTAAAAATCTAAGACATAAATATTTTTACATGTGACTAAGTAGTCAAAATATTCTTAAAAAGCTTCAATCATTGCTCATAATTTTCACATGTGAAGATATACTTACAAAAGTTAAATAATCGTCTAGAAAACATCAATATATCCTAGATTTGCACTTCTAGTATAAAAAATACGCTAGTAAGACCAATGATTCAATCCTTGCTCATAATTTTCACATGTGAAGATATACTTACAAAACTTAAATAATCGTCCACTAAACATCAAATATCTCCTATTTTTACACTTCTAGTATAAAATATATGCTAGTAAGATCAAAGCTTCAATCATTGCTCATAATATTCACATGTGAAGATATTCTTACAAAAATTAAATAATCGTCTAAAAAACATCAATATATCCTAGTTTTGCACTTCTAGTATAAAAAATATGCTAGTAAGACCAATGATTCAATCCATGCTCATAATTTTCACATGTGAAGATATACTTACAAAACTTAAATAATCGTCTATTAAACATCAATATCTCCTATTTTTTCACTTTTAGTATAAAAAAAATATGCTAGTAAGATCAAAGCTTTAATCCTTACTCATAATTTTCACATGTGAAGATATTCTTAGAAAAATTAAATAATCGTCTATTAAAATATTAGTTTCTCCTATTTTAGCACTTCTAGTAAAAAAAATATGCTAGTAAGATCAAAGCTTCAATCCTTGCTCATAATTATCACATATGAAGATATTCTTACGAAACTTAAATAAACGTCTATTAAACATCAAAATCTCATATTTTTACACTTCTAGTATAAAAAGTACACTAGTAAGATCAAAGCTTCAATCCTTCCTCATAACTTTCACGCACGAAGATATTTCTTACAAAAGTTAAATAATCATCTATTAAACATCAGCATCTCCTATTTTTGCACTTTTAGTATAAAAATACATCAAAGCTTCAATCTTTACTCATAATTTTCACGCGCGAATATATTATTACAAAATATAAATAATCATCTAGTAGACGCGATATCTACTGGTGCATATATTATATATTATCCTGTGGCATCACTTGAAGTCTCTTGAAGTATGAGTATGTTGCTCTAGCTTGAATTAGCAGTCTACAGTGTAAACAAGTTGAAATATATATAAGGAAAAGTTATATGAGGGACATCAATTAAGTTCTATTGTTACTTTAAAACTCACGTTGACACGTAGAAGGGAAACACAGTTCCCTGGATCACGACGGTTGGCAATGTGTGCCATTTCTTGAACATGCCCGCAATTTGAAAGAACGTCCCACTGGATATATAACACAAAAATGACGATTAACTTTCAGATATTTGGAGGGTATATGTTTTATAAGGTTTTACATGAATAAATTTGTTACCTCGCTCCTAGAATTTTCATCTCGAAGAAAACTGAAAACCTGTGTTGGTGGAATTGGTAACCAAAATGAAGTAGCAGCACTTAGCACAATACCAGCAGGTTTGCCTGGATCATCCAAACTCTTTCGGGTCATTACTCGAACATCATCTTCCCCACTACCAAATAAAGTAGTCCATGTGTGAGCTGTTGAAGCACCAACCCCACTACAGAAGCTTAAAACCATTCTCTCAGCTAACTTCAGCATACTCTTTCTTCCTTCTGGAGTCGCTACAACTATCAAACATATATAGAAAGATGTTTAGTTTATAACAGGTTGTGCTGCAAATAGTACGGATTAATAAAACATGACTAAGTAATTAGTAGGGATATACTTGCCTCCGACATCTCCTGGTGGAATATTGCTAGCCATTGCACTTGCAATCCGTTCACATTGTCTCTCTAACGTTGCTACCCATCTTTTGGCACCAAACGCTAGACCAGAGTTAACTAGCACCTTGTACATATTGTTAACGTCGCCATTTTCAACTTCAATGTGTTCAATCCACGTGACCTAGAGATTAAATTATGCACGTTAATGAAAGCCACGTACGTTAACATTTTTATTTATCAATTCACAAAAGATAATTAAGTTTTGATGTGAAGCTAGAAGGTGTACCCTTGAGTACCCATTGGGCATTTCATGAATCAAACAGCCAGATGGCCTTCTTCTATATCTTGGTATCGATGATGAGCGCACACTATCTAATGATACATCAACCACGACCCACATCCCTTCACCGTGTTGTTTACAATACCTAACAAAGCAGTTTTCTCGTGTTGGAACGAGTGGTGAAGGGACCTGATACTCAGCTGTCATCTAGATATAAATCAACCGTAGTGAATGTTTAGTTTAGACAATTATAGATACAAATCATTATTCTGCAAGAAATTATAATTAGATTGATCCTCTTACCAATTGAAGGGCTCCATTGTAATTTCCAGACACTCCGGTTGAAAGTACTTCGGTAGTCGTAGCTCTTGAAACAATTCCACAAAACACACTTGACCATTGATTATGAAAATTAATGATATATTATTGACTTCACTATTCATAAGAATGCTGATTAGAAAATAAAATATATTCAACAAAGACTTACCACATCCATTAGAATTTCCACAAGATTCATATGATTCATGATGACAACATTGGAATTCCTTGAAGCTTCAGATTTTAGTCCAGTTGGTCTTGGTCCAATGCTTCTGGGAAATGATCGCATGTAATCATTTTCATTTAAGGTCTCATGAGATGGGTCATCTGGAGATGGAACCCACAAGGGTTCGCCAACCTGAGCCATCCTGATTAATTCCTCCATAGCTGTATCAGCAAGCTCGATAATGATAGGCTTCTCAGCCTCAGTAGTTTCAGACATCGACCGGAGTAGGTCACTCGCACCGTACATTTCACCTACCATTCCTGTTTCCGGAAGAAAATAGGCACGGGTAAGTCAAAGCAATCAGATGGTCCATAAGACGAAACATCAGGAAAGTGATTTATTGCTTGCCAACATTCTTGGCAGCAATTCCAGATCGATGTGTCAAAACCCAACAAGGAAATTAACATAAAAAGTTATAGTTATACACAAGCCACACATTAAATGTGAGAAAATTTAGCCAGATTTAATAAAACAGTTTGTTCCACATAAAATGATATTAACAAAACCAAGATATAACACATTATGTAACACCCCGACCCGACAAGGGTAAAGATATCACAATACGGTTTTATATCAGAACTTTAACTAATGTACAAAAGCGGAAGCCTTTACAAAAACTTACAAAAGATAGTATAAATAACTTAATATTCAAATAAATCTAAGATCTCTATTGTCAAATCTTGCTCTCGTCTCTACTCTCAAACCCAGATCAGCTATCCCATAAGCTCATCTTGAATGCTAAATACCTGCCGCAGGAAAAGAAAAGTGCGGCTGAGCTTACAAAGCCCAGTGAACAGATATAACGAAACAAAAGCTAAAACAGAATAAATATACAATTAACGAAATCAAAATAAAATGATGACGAGGGATCTTTTAAGATTCTGCGGAAGCACAAATATACAGAAATCCAAGCAACCACATAACAGTTTAGACATCACATAGCACATTAAAGACACAAAAACAAACACATCAGAACAACCAAACGCATAACATATCAAATAACAGATTACGTATAAGCCAAATGGAAAGTCTCAAAACTAACGGAAACAGTTTCTAGTAAATAAACATGGCATTCATACAAATCAATTAATCAACATTTAATACACTTAATGCAATATTGTAGCAGCGGAAATAGCAGACAGGTCATGGCAGACATAATAGCTAAACCAGTTCTCATATCAAATCCTAACCTTAGCAGAGTTTTAATATGGCAGGTCACATATACAGACTGATAATTAACCTTCAAAACACTCAATTGTGCACTAGCACATTCATCTCGCAGATCAACGCATTCACGTAACAATAACAAATCATAATATCAGATATACGAATCATGTTTAAACATATTAATCCTATCCTAGTATGGCAACTAATAATCACTTAAACAAATACGTCATAAACACATCAATTAACATATCATATCAGAAATATCTTTCTTCTTCAAAAAGTAACCTCAGAAAATAAATGGAGTAGCTAGCTCCCAGATTTTGTGAAGACGCGTATTGCACACGACATCATTCACCAGATAACATATCAGATAACAGATCAGATCTAGGATGCATCCATACGCCCCTTCCTACATATACAAAAATATGCTTCACCATCCAGAGACGTGGCAGAACATCACTCTACTGCCCTAGAGTCATATTAGAGGTGCATCACTGATACGGACATGGAACCCCCATGACTAGTGAAATATTTGGTTATTATCAACCAACTTAAGTCAAACAGATTTTCAGATATGGCACAGATCATAGTCACACACAAGGTCACAGATAACATATCAGATAGTTCATATCATAAGGTTCATACTCAGATAGTCAGAAGTCAGAAGTTCATATCACAGTGGCATATCATATGTTCATAAACAGAAGTTCATAATCAACCATAGCAAGGTTCAACAATTGCGCATATCAAAATCTTCCTAACATAAGTTCACATCAGATATTGCATAGTTCACTAGAACATAAGTTCAGATAAGTAACAGATCAAACATTCAGGAAAGGGTTCATAGCAATGGCATCGGAAATCCTAATAAGCATGAGAGAATGACAAAGAAGGAAACATGAGGGACCTTTACTGAAAAGGTCAGAATATCTGTACGATAACACAAGTGTCTTAAAGTAAGACAGAATATCCGTACCTTAAAGCAAATGAAAGGAAAGCAAACGAATGTAGAAATACGAAGATGTAACGCCGCGTCTCCTCCAACGAATCTACACGGATTATGATTTATTTAATACTTATTAGTATAACGGATTAATCTCATTAATACTTTTAGAGTTGTCAGATTATTCTCATTTTTAATGACGGACGGAATTCCAACATTTTAGAGTATTAATCATTACTTAGCCAAACTCATGGGTTGCAAATGACAAACGGTAACTTAAGGGTTTAATATGATAATTATCTTATTTGAGGACTTATGTAATCATCTTTCAAGGTATAGGGTTTACAAATGTCAAAAACGGATTTTAGGACTCTCTTTCAAAATAGTTTACCTAATCTTTTATAACGTACATGATTAACCAAAACTCACACGTAACATTGTTCGAATGCAAACCCTTAATGAGACCATTCATGCAATACTTTAATTCATTATAACTCACGCATGTTCACGACACACTTAGTACTAGCTCATTTACTCTAAATCAAAAGCCATTAATGATTCCAAGACTTACCACTTCTCACATGAAATAACGAATCTACACACTTAGCTTTTAACCCTAATCAACTTCCTATTTATGTTCTAGGGTTTCCCATACTTTTAATATCATTTATTACGCATTTAATTTACATGTTACCTCTTTTAATGATTTCCACTTTGACCTAGAACGTATATGCAAAACAAACCCAAGTTACCCCAAACTCATGCATGTCCTTACGTAATTCATTTACACATGTTGACCCATAATTACTCAGAATTACATATTACACCCTTAACATCTTTAATTATACGACCTAACCTTATATTATCAGATTTTACACTTTTAGCCCAAAGGTTTTAGAATTTACAAAACATACCCTTTAAGTTAAATACAATTCGAATGGCCCTCTAAATATCCAAAATTACACGTTTAACCCCCATACTTATTTTTATACGTTTAGTACCATTATTTTACTGTTCACAAAATAACCTTTAAGTTTCATAATTTACAAAACCAACCCAAAACTTTTATGTAAAACCGAATAATGCATAATTCAAGTACAAGCCCTAAACCTAGGTTAAACCAATCATTAATTCGTCATTACTACTGTATTAATGACCCTTAATCATAACAAGCAAACCCTAATTTTTATAAACCCTAATCGTTCCTTTTTAAATCCTTTCCTTTTTCATACGCGATCTAATAATAAAACCCCAAACAAATCACACCAGCTTCGAATCCATGGATATGTATTTTATACAGGTCGTATGTCATATAAGAGTCTTTAGAAAATTAATATCATGGTCCCAAAAATTATTATACGCTCATACGTTATTTTATACGCTTTTAGGGTTTTAATTCCAAATAAATTCCATACGACTTATTAATTATGCATGACTAATTTTTACGTGTTCTATATGACTTGTAGGACTGAAAATAATATTAGGAACATACCCTTGATGATACTTGGACGTTAGAACAAAAGAAACCAAAAATCTCTATTCGGCAAAACCCTAATTGACCAAGAAACTAACCACGATCGAAAAAGCACCTTAGAGCCTCGAACCATATTTTTAACACCTTCTTTACCTTCAAAATCGTCCAAGAAAAATGGCTTTAAGCCCTGGAAATCAGATGTCGAATTATGGAGGGTTTTTAGGTCGGTTTGTGTATAATCGGTTATTAGGGTTAAAATATAAACCGTACAATGTCTTTATATAGGATTTACAATTTTTCTTGTGGGCTTTATAATGTATTGGACTTAAAATAAATGGGTTCTTAATTTTATAAATTTATATTGGGCTTTTATTAATTAAATTCTTTTATAAATCTAAATAAATATATTCAGCTTTATATAAAAACACAAAACGAATTTTATAAAATTATAAACTATAAAAATTACCTTTTACAAAGTCTTTAATATTTATTTGGATCATGTGTGATATTTCTTAATAATTTCCTGAATTTACATAGCTTATTTGGTACTCTTTAAATTAATTATTCATACTTTTTGATTTTAGGGGTATTTTGGTCTTTTGTGAATTTTAGAAATTCCAGGTATTACAATTCTTCCCCTCTAAAAGAAAATTTCGTCCTCGAAATTGAACAAGACGGAACAGAACATAAAACGAATCGGATTTCAGAACTTCTAGGAATATAACGAACGTTAATCTTATCTCGGAACAAATGAATTTCTTATCAGATTATTTGAACTCATACTTATTCAGAAATTAAATCAATAGTCAAATACTTAAAATAGATAATTATATACTTATCAAGTAATGGTGGAGAACAGATGAGACGCAGAAAATCAAACGACAAATTCTAACTTATTCAGATATATAATGATGAGGACATCATATGCATAGACGGAATAAATCCTACCGGCCTCACTAGTCGCAGAAATACGTAGAGACGTATAGGCTTAAGGCGGTCATAGCAATATATAGGTTCGTACAGATCATAACATCTTCGGATTCCAAGCGTACAAAACTTATATGAAACAGATATCGACGAAAATCGCACAATTAGGTACGGAATTCAAACGAACATGAGAAGCACCAAATAACAGATACAAGTCAAAGTCCTATCACACATCAACTACAGGCATTTCCCAGACGTCGTATACCTTCAATAAGTTCAGATTATGTGATCTCGGTATTATTACGTTGATCAGGCGTCATAATACTTGCATCACATAACAAGTTCTTATTGTCATTATATTCGGTCTCGGGTCATGACAAAACACATAACTAATATCGTAACAAAACATACCACATACGGATAATACACAGATAGCAAGTAACATACTATAACAAACCAGATCCACATGAGTATACCATCATGATGGCCATACTTCAATCAAGCGGTAATTAAACAACATCATTAAGAAGAAACATAGCAGACGAAACTTATGAGGACTAACGGAAACTTAACGAATCTAGTAGAAGCAACAACAGACAGGAACTATACTTTCAAAATTTTGTTTTATTTCCATTAACCAAACAAAATTTGCAGAATCGTCTTAAGATGAACTTCCAAAACAAAACCTAATAATCCCAGATTCAAACGTCAAAATGAAAACAAAAGGACTTAGCTCAAAATCAAAAGTCAGAAATTTCTCATAAGGAGGACAACTAATCAGAAGCGAAATTCCTATTCTTGTGTCGGATTAAACCTACCAGTAGCCGTAGATTCTAAATCCGAGTCCACCTCGTATTCTTCCTCATGACTTATTACTGACGATCCAGGAAGAAAAGCTGAGATATACCAGAATGCTAAACGATAAAACTTCACGATTCACACCGAGTTCCGAACAAATCAGAGAAAAGCAATACAGATCAGAATCACTTATCAGAATATCAAACCGTCTTGAAACGCATGACAAACGAATCAGAGTGACATAAGTCGCGCCCAAATCATATGAAGTAGATGAATCTTCTCAGCCACCGGTTGAATCTTGTCTCCGTCTCTTGCGCCTTTGGTTGGTCCATCCAACTTCCTCCAACAACATCCAGATGTCTCCGACAGCACGGCAGTCGAGTGTGGCTTCTGCTTCACGAACCTCTCCAGCACAGGAACCGTCGCAGCAACGCAGGGTCGGCACCATCTTCTTTGGCTCCACAGGGTAGTCTCCATCTAACGATCGACAAACGGACAAGCGAAAACAAACTAACAAAATTCGATGCGAACAGAGGAGGGCCAATTCAGTTAAGGCAAAAGGATATCGAAGTCAAATCTGAACGACCATCAAAAGGAATCGAAAAAGTATCTGAACAGACGGAAACCTAATGTCTACCCAATCCTCACAGGTCATAGCCTAAGCTCTAAGGGTCCTAAAACCTAGAGCTCTGATACCATAAATTGTAACACCCCGACCCGACAAGGGTAAAGATATCACAATACGGTTTTATATCAGAACTTTAACTAATGTACAAAAGCGGAAGCCTTTACAAAAACTTACAAAAGATAGTATAAATAACTTAATATTCAAATAAATCTAAGATCTCTAATGTCAAATCTTGCTCTCGTCTCTACTCTCAAACCCATATCAGCTATCCCATAAGCTCATCTTGAATGCTAAATACCTGCCGCAGGAAAAGAAAAGTGCGGCTGAGCTTACAAAGCCCAGTGAACAGATATAACGAAACAAAAGCTAAAACAAAATAAATATACAATTAACGAAATCAAAATAAAATGATGACGAGGGATCTTTTAAGATTCTGCGGAAGCACAAATATACAGAAATCCAAGCAACCACATAACAGTTTAGACATCACATAGCACATTAAAGACACAAAAACAAACACATCAGAACAACCAAACGCATAACATATCAAATAACAGATTACGTATAAGCCAAACGGAAAGTCTCAAAACTAACGGAAACAGTTTCTAGTAAATAAACATGGCATTCATACAAATCAATTAATCAACATTTAATACACTTAATGCAATATTGTAGCAGCGGAAATAGCGGACAGGTCATGGCAGACATAATAGCTAAACCAGTTCTCATATCAAATCCTAACCTTAGCAGAGTTTTAATATGGCAGGTCACATATACAGACTGATAATTAACCTTCAAAACACTTAATTGTGCACTAGCACATTCATCTCGCAGATCAACGCATTCACGTAACAATAACAAATCATAATATCAGATATACGAATCATGTTTAAACATATTAATCCTATCCTAGTATGGCAACTAATAATCACTTAAACAAATACGTCATAAACACATCAATTAACATATCATATCAGAAATATCTTTCTTCTTCAAAAAGTAACCTCAGAAAATAAATGGAGTAGCCAGCTCCTAGATTTTGTGAAGACGCGTATTGCACACGACATCATTCACCAGATAACATATCAGATAACAGATCAGATCTAGGATGCATCCATACGCCCCTTCCTACATATACAAAAATATGCTTCACCATCCAGAGACGTGGCAGAACATCACTCTACTGCCCTAGAGTCATATCAGAGGTGCATCACTGATACGGACATGGAACCCCCATGACTAGTGAAATATTTGGTTATTATCAACCAACTTAAGTCAAACAGATTTTCAGATATGGCACAGATCATAGTCACACACAAGGTCACAGATAACATATCAGATAGTTCATATCATAAGGTTCATACTCAGATAGTCAGAAGTCAGAAGTTCATATCACAGTGGCATATCATATGTTCATAAACAGAAGTTCATAATCAACCATAGCAAGGTTCAACAATTGCACATATCAAAATCTTCCTAACATAAGTTCACATCAGATATTGCATAGTTCACTAGAACATAAGTTCAGATAAGTAACAGATCAAACATTCAGGAAAGGGTTCATAGCAATGGCATCGGAAATCCTAATAAGCATGAGAGAATGACAAAGAAGGAAACATGAGGGACCTTTACTGAAAAGGTCAGAATATCTGTACGATAACACAAGTGTCTTAAAGTAAGACAGAATATCCGTACCTTAAAGCAAATGAAAGGAAAGCAAACGAATGTAGAAATACGAAGATGTAACGCCGCGTCTCCTCCAACGAATCTACACGGATTATGATTTATTTAATACTTATTAGTATAACGGATTAATCTCATTAATACTTTTAGAGTTGTCAGATTATTCTCATTTTTAATGACGGACAGAATTCCAACATTTTAGAGTATTAATCATTACTTAGCCAAACTCATGGGTTGCAAATGACAAACGGTAACTTAAGGGTTTAATATGATAATTATCTTATTTGAGGACTTATGTAATCATCTTTCAAGGTATAGGGTTTACAAATGTCAAAAACGGATTTTAGGACTCTCTTTCAAAATAGTTTACCTAATCTTTTATAACGTACATGATTAACCAAAACTCACACGTAACATTGTTCGAATGCAAACCCTTAATGAGACCATTCATGCAATACTTTAATTCATTATAACTCACGCATGTTCACGACACACTTAGTACTAGCTCATTTACTCTAAATCAAAAGCCATTAATGATTCCAAGACTTACCACTTCTCACATGAAATAACGAATCTACACACTTAGCTTTTAACCCTAATCAACTTCCTATTTATGTTCTAGGGTTTCCCATACTTTTAATATCATTTATTACGCATTTAATTTACATGTTACCTCTTTTAATGATTTCCACTTTGACCTAGAACGTATATGCAAAACAAACCCAAGTTACCCCAAACTCATGCATGTCCTTACGTAATTCATTTACACATGTTGACCCATAATTACTCAGAATTACATATTACACCCTTAACATCTTTAATTATACGACCTAACCTTATATTATCAGATTTTACACTTTTAGCCCAAAGGTTTTAGAATTTACAAAACATACCCTTTAAGTTAAATACAATTCGAATGGCCCTCTAAATATCCAAAATTACACGTTTAACCCCCATACTTATTTTTATACGTTTAGTACCATTATTTTACTGTTCACAAAATAACCTTTAAGTTTCATAATTTACAAAACCAACCCAAAACTTTTATGTAAAACCGAATAATGCATAATTCAAGTACAAGCCCTAAACCTAGGTTAAACCAATCATTAATTCGTCATTACTACTGTATTAATGACCCTTAATCATAACAAGCAAACCCTAATTTTTATAAACCCTAATCGTTCCTTTTTAAATCCTTTCCTTTTTCATACGCGATCTAATAATAAAACCCCAAACAAATCACACCAGCTTCGAATCCATGGATATGTATTTTATACAGGTCGTATGTCATATAAGAGTCTTTAGAAAATTAATATCATGGTCCCAAAAATTATTATACGCTCATACGTTATTTTATACGCTTTTAGGGTTTTAATTCCAAATAAATTCCATACGACTTATTAATTATGCATGACTAATTTTTACGTGTTCTATATGACTTGTAGGACTGAAAATAATATTAGGAACATACCCTTGATGATACTTGGACGTTAGAACAAAAGAAACCAAAAATCTCTATTCGACGAAACCCTAATTGACCAAGAAACTAACCACGATCGAAACAGCACCTTAGAGCCTCGAACCATATTTTTAACACCTTCTTTACCTTCAAACTCGTCCAAGAAAAATGGCTTTAAGCCCTGGAAATCAGATGTCGAATTATGGAGGGTTTTTAGGTCGGTTTGTGTATAATCGGTTATTAGGGTTAAAATATAAACCGTACAATGTCTTTATATAGGATTTACAATTTTTCTTGTGGGCTTTATAATGTATTGGACTTAAAATAAATGGGTTCTTAATTTTATAAATTTATATTGGGCTTTTATTAATTAAATTCTTTTATAAATCTAAATAAATATATTCAGCTTTATATAAAAACACAAAACGAATTTTATAAAATTATAAACTATAAAAATTACCTTTTACAAAGTCTTTAATATTTATTTGGATCATGTGTGATATTTCTTAATAATTTCCTGAATTTACATAGCTTATTTGGTACTCTTTAAATTAATTATTCATACTTTTTGATTTTAGGGGTATTTTGGTCTTTTGTGAATTTTAGAAATTCCAGGTATTACACATTACTTTCTCTTTCAAACAACATCCATGGTATAAAACAAATGTAACACACGAATATGAAGAAGATGGTTAAAAATAATAATAATAATAATAATAATAATAATAATAAAATAAAAATAAAAACTTACTAGTTATTTCTTTCTTTGTGAAGTGCTAATGGAAAACCACTTTCAAGATAGCAAAAAGAGTAGCTTTCAAGCAAAATTTGAGTGATAATTGCCTGATTTATTGTGAAGACATTTTAGAGAGAGAGAGAGAGAGAGAGAGAGAGAGAGAGAGAGAGAGAGAGAGAGAGATCAAGGAAAAGAAGAGGTTGGCGAATTGAAATTGCAAATAAGGAGGAGTTAGTGCAGAAGGATATGAAATTGCATTTAATGGAGAATTTAAGCTTTTACTGCTTTTAGAGAGAGTGTGTAAGCTACACTATAACACTAAGCTACAATTTAGTGAGCCAACCCAACCCATTTTAACCCGTTATGCAGCCACTTCAGCGCACTCTGTCGCTTGTTATAGGTCAGCATGAAAATTATATCTTTGGTTTCACAAGCATGTAAAAAGCCAACTGCATCGCAGGACATGTTTTTTATAGACACTAGCAGATAGATAACAACTTCAAATCCAAAAAAACAGTGGTTTCAAGAAGGGAAATGACCATCAGAAACAATTCAAGTCCCATGTCGTACCAAATATATAAAATTACAATAGGAGCCAAGTGGGACCAACCATGACTAAGGCAAATTGAATGGAATATTGACTTACAAAACGGTGACAAAACCGAAAGTTGGAGATCCAAACATAACTGATGTACTGATATATCTGATATAATAGGACACAGAAGAATATTGCAGCCCAAACTGACAGAAGAATAACATAACCAAACTAACTGATATGGACATTTGCAGCTGGCATTGTATCTCAAATTGAATATATAAACAAACTTAATTTATCCGAATTTTGAGAGGCTCCCTATTTGGTCACTAAATAGATTGTAGCATGTTTTGGTTAAAATGGGTCGGTCTATCATGTAAGGTTTTTTTAGTCATGTAATTTGTTTGGAGCATATTTAGTATCAGACTAGAATAACAAGGATGAAAACGTACCTGCAGCCAATTCATTGACGCTAACTCACGCTAAAAACTTTCTAACAACTCCTGGAGGTAACTTTTCTATAAGCTTTTGAACTGCATCTTCAACTATCTTGTCACGCTGGTCATCACTTTCCTTACGCATTTCTTCTAATTCAGCCTTATTCTTTTTATGTTCCTCTGCGAGCTCAAGCTTCTTCTGTTCATGATCATCTTCAATTTTTTCTTTCGCATTTCAACCAAACGTTTCATTTCAGCATCTATAGCAGTTTTCACAGATTCCATAAGCTCCGTTGGAACCATATATGATGTCTCGCCCCCATTCACCTTCTTTATTAGCTTATTAGTAACACCTTTACCAAAAATTCTACGGTGTCCATTGTACTCTTTGTTCATCACAGCGAGAAAAGGATCTACGTGACCACTTCCATTGTCACCACTTCCATCTTCATCTGGAGCCTGATAGTTCTTCATTTGTTCCTTCATTATAAGCAAGAAAAATGATTAACCAATTCACATATTACTAATTGTATATAATATATAAACTTTATATCTTATCTTACAATCCCTTCTTCAAATTCACTCAACCATGGGTCAATTGTAAGGTAATAAATGATATACACTGGTTGTTATTACGTTTAAACCATGCATTTTAATTTTAATGTCACACTAAATAAAATAAATTTCAAAACAATACATGTACCATGAGATCAAAATTCATCCTCTATGTCTTCATTCTCATCGTCCTCACTGCTTACCTCCTCCCTCTCTTGTTCATTCACATCTATAAGCATAGAAGATTGAGTATGACGGAAAAAAAAGTTTACAAATGCCCCATTATCTCGCTATAAAATATTTGATTTGAAGTTTGTGGTTGACATATCAAATACGTACCTTGAGATCTTACATCATCCTCAACCTCTTCGTCCACGATAGAAAGTTGTTTCCTTGATCCACTGGAGATGCTTGTTGGTGCAAACTACCGTGTACGAAGTTGCTGTAACAAGTGAAATTTTCATAAGAGAAACAGTGTATGCAAATAAAAAAATTGTAATATTATTCAAATCTAGTTACCTTTTTGGGTGCTCCAACACTTGCAGCAACTTCTTCACGGTGATCTTCCCCAGTTTAACCATTATGATCATGAGAATACCAGGCATCTGACTCACTTATAGCTGCTGATTTCTTTCTCGTTTTCTTTGTTTTTTGACTATCTACTAAACTTGTCAAAGAATTAGCAATCTTTTTAATTCCTAACTCTCTTAATCGTTCTTGGTTTTCTTGAACCCTCAACATTTTACTCCTCTCATAATCAGTCATCCGTGTTGTTTCACCTTGGTCTTGCTTGCTATTGTTTCCCATACCTGTTGTAAGTCAACCAGATTAGCATTAGTTGATTGGTCGTAATAGAATGAACAATAATTATACAAATAGGTCCGAATTACTAAAAGAGATTGCAAATAAATCAAATGTAATAGGCATACAGCTTATATACACAAAGTATAACACTAAAAGATTAATATAATGTAATAAATAACATTATACAATACTAACTTAGACAACATGCTCTTTTGACTGCTAAGCACATAACTCTCTTTAGATATCATCTGCATATATAGTCTTCACCTGATACAAAAGGCAATGCAATGCAGGAGATAGTGTACGGATTTACTTCTCGCTTGCCAAAACACAACAATCATATCATCAGTTGGTCAACTGTTTGGCAATTCCGCTAATTTATACTCAACAGTTAATAAAGAAGTTTCATTTATAACACATCAAAATTTTGAAAACCATTGCCATAAGATTATCAGTTAATTTTGTCAGAATATTTTTCAAACCTCACATAGCTAAAATCCTATCCTATCTTATCAAGCCATCATCTTGAAAAGGGGTTGTTTGGGATTCCTTATCAGAACTAATTATCCGCAAAGCTATTTGCATTAAGCACCTTCAAATTTCTTTTTCTACTAAAAGAAAATAACCATACAAGCAATCCCAATATTAAAATTACAATAAGCATCAACCAGAGGAGTGTTCAGTATTACTAACTGCCTATGCCTTTTTGTTATAAAAAGTCGTTATTCTACTTATTAATGGATATTAGCAGTAGCTAATCAGATTCAAATAGAAAATACAAATAAGAAACTCCTATACTCAGTTTCAACCAGATAAGGAGTTCTAAACTTAAGCATCTCCAAGGTGGACTAGTGGCACGATGTCCCCAAAATCAGATATTGATGCTTTCGTAACAATACATTCTAGACTGAAAGCTTACCCAAATGTTGCATACCTTCATCTGTTCATGGTTGTAAGGGGTCATAATTGTTAAGACATCACATATGCAACATGCAACTGAGATATTCATAGCCAAATCAGGATGTATCAGCAGTTCTTTTGTGATCAGTGCCATAGTTATTTGATCCAATGCTTTAATTACCAATCTAGACGGAGATTGTTGCACCCTAAATAGAATTTTCTCCACTTCCTATTACACAAATACAAAAGTAAGTTAAAAACTCAGCACGCGTCTTTAAAAAGCTTAAATGAAAATAAACAACAATTAAAATTGTTAGTTCATTTGTAATCAATGCAAAACCAGTTAAGTCATGAAGTCTAACTACGCGCTGGAAGATAGATTAAATTAAAAGCCCAAATGAATTGTGAAGTATTAGATAACTAAAGTTATTGTTAGTGCTGGCACAAGAAGAGAAATAAGAGCGACACACTAATTAACTGAATGCTTTATAAGATAAAATAAAAACGAAATGAAATGAATATATATTGAAGGAAAAAAAACAACTGCAAGAATGTTGATAATCTTCGCAGTTGAAGACGGCAATTGTAACAGCTTCTTCCCAACGTCCATCTCCTCCTCTACGAGCTTTTTGACTGAATAATGAGACAATCTGGTCGCCATTCTCTCTAAACAAACATACAGATAGTAAAGTTGTGCCATAGATATGAATAGGAAGATGCATTTTCATGTCCGTAAATAAGCACCTGGTTTCTGATCCAAATGATGGAGCCCTTACAGTGTGTTGGCCTGTTTTTCTGGATCTTTAATCAAAATATACCGGTAATAACAAATAACAATTTGAATCAAGAAACTTTTCTTATTATATCAGTCATATTTGTTTGTTACAGAGTTTCTAGTATTTATACATAATGAAACGGTATGTTTGAAGCATTGTGTCGGTTCAATACATATGGCAGTTATTGTATAACTGCTACATAACCGTTTCTTGTAAATGCTTCTTGACTTTTCGTATGTTTGACTTTCGTTGACCGGGTCATTGTGGGTGTTGACTTGGGTCGCTGGGTTGGGTCGATTGGGATTAACCCAATATTCTCCCCCTTAATCACAATCGCTGTGACGTAGGTCTTTAAGTCTTCTTGATTCATCTTCTGGTTACATCCACCATCTGAGCTTTTAATTTTTTTGTGATCATCCTTATGTCCAGGTAGATCAATTTTCCTTCGGTTATTTCCACCTTCTTCTATGATCTTCATTATTCCATGTTGATCTGGTTATTTCTACCTTTTTCTTCTGTGATCTTCATTATGTCCATGTTGATCTTGGTTATTTCCACATTTTCTTTTGTGATCTTCATTATGTCCATGTTGATCTGGTTATTTCCACCTTTTTCTTCTGTGATCTTCATTATGTCCATGTTGATCTGGTTATTTCCACCTTTTCTTCTGTGATCTTCATTATGTCCATGTTGATTATGTTCTTCTGGTTATTTCCACCTTTGTTGTTGTGATCTTCCTTATTTCCAGGTTGATCATGTTCTTCTGGTTATTTCCACCTTTGTTGTTGTGATCTTCCTTATTTCCAAGTTGATCATGTTCTTCTGGTTATTTCCACCTTTGTTTTTGTGATCTTCCTTATTTCCAGGTTGATCATGTTCTTCTTCAACAGTTGCCATAAGCAATGTTGGTTCTAAATCTTCTTCAATGAGATTAGATTCTTCTTCCTTCTTTGATGGACATTTGTTTGCAAAATGCCCATACTCCTTGCATTTAAAACACATC
Source organism: Chrysanthemum seticuspe (assembly GCA_019973895.1). NCBI lineage: Eukaryota > Viridiplantae > Streptophyta > Magnoliopsida > Asterales > Asteraceae > Chrysanthemum > Chrysanthemum seticuspe. The sequence goes on from BPTQ01000006.1 coordinate 322,704,808, forward strand.
ACCTTACTCTTATCATGAGTAAATTTATTTGAGTTGCTTTTTGATTTTTCCTTGAAATTATTTTCTTGGTCTCGCAACAAATCATGTCCACATTTTTCACAATGTCCGTGAGTAATGTTATTCTTGTGATGTGTAAACAATAACTTATATTGATCGTTATTGTCCTTGTTCTTCTTAAACTTTATTCTTTCCTCGTACGTCTTGAGTCTCCCAATTGCTTCTTCCATCATCATTTCACTTAGGTCGGAGTATTGCTCTATTGATGAAACTATTTGCAGATACCTATCGGGTACAGCATTTAATAGTTTCCGTACTAAGGTTTCATCTTCTATGGTGTGTCCTAGACTAGTGGCTTTGTTTATGAGAGTTGTAAGTTTTGTAGCAAAGGTGTCAATTGTCTCGTCTTCCGTCATTTGTAACATCTCAAAATCAGATTTGAGTGTTTGCAGTCTTGCTTGTTGAACTCTGTCTTCGCCAATGTGTCTAGTTTTCAAAGCATTCCAAATGTCCTTCGCGGTTTTGTGCTTTGTTACTTGAAGTAATTGTTCCTCGGGTAAGGCTTGATAAAGGAAAGCAATAGCGGTTTTATCCTTTCTCTTATTGGGTTGAGCCGTTTCAGTCGGCTCAATTGTTTCCCATAAACCATTTGCTTCGAGAATGATTTTCATGCGAATTGCCCATAATGAGTAATTCGCGGGCTTTAGGATTAGGCATTGAAATTGGGGTGTACTATTAGTAATATTAGTACTAGGTTCCTTATTTCCACTTCCTTTTGTCATATTTTAAATATATTGACAATAAAAAAATATCTCCAAAAATCTAACACGATGTGTGTTGAAAAATGTTTTATTTTTCCTTATAGGCTATAAAACTTTATAGGACTAGTTTTTAATTCCAAAACTACCCTCGGAGATTATATATTTTTAAAAACGAATAACCTAAAGTTAATTCCACTTTAAATGTTATTCCTAATCAGTATACTAGGTTAATATACTATCCAAAAAATATGATAAGATTTTAATAATTTTTTAAAATAACTTATCAAAATAAAAAGCAATATAGATCAAAATATATAAAGTAAAAATAAAGTGGTTTTGAAAACTTTTGGAACCTGAAGGGGTTGATGGTTTAACCCGATGCCTTAACTAAAATAAAATCCTTTGTGCCCCTTAACCTTGTACACGCGTCCCTTTATAATATTGCTTATCTCTTGTTTTGAGATAAACAAAACCCACGCGTCTCTATATTTATTTCTTTTGAGATACTGTGTGTTTCAGTCTCTCTCTCTCTTTGAGAAGATATCTTGATCTTCTCCTTCTTCTCCAATAGTCGACGGTTTACTGGCCTTTTGATGGCTGTGTTTTTTTTTTTGACCGCCCCTTCTTCTTTCTCCGGTATGGTGTTCTTTACGAGCACAATTATTCCTCCACTTTGAAACCTAGGGTTTCGACTTATTTGGGGGTTTTCAAATCCGTGAGAAGTATTATGATTGGAGTATGAAAATGAATCAATTGGGTCTCAATTGATCCTTCTGGGCTTGATTCCTTTGAAGAACAGGTGTGTTTGTTCTTAATTCGAATCTTGACTTTTTGCCCTAACTGATGACTTCGTTTAGTTTGTTTGAATCAATATGTATAAACGAGTTTTAATTCGTTTCTGATCCTATGTGGATAAAAATCAGTTTCGACGAAAGATTTGCAAATAAGTTTGTTGTCGGGTTGGAGTAATCACTTGTGTGATTGTTCCCCTTGATGCGACGAACGTTTAGAACACAAGGATGATAACTTGATTTGTGTTCAAGTTAATTTTGCAGAATTTTTTTTTTCCGAAACTGTTTTGGTTCTTATTGATTCTGAAAACTAAAAAGAAAATGGTATATGATGATTCAGGCTCTGATACCAATTGTTGGCCTGTTTTTCTGGATCTTTAATCAAAATATACCGGTAATAACAAATAACAATTTAAATCAAGAAACTTTTCTTATTATATCAGTCATATTTGTTTGTTACAGAGTTTCTAGTATTTATACATAATGAAATGGTATGTTTGAAGCATTGTGTCGGTTCAATACATATGGCAGTTATTGTATAACTGCTACATAACCGTTTCTTGTAACTGCTTCTTGACTTTTCGTATGTTTGACTTTCGTTGACCGGGTCATTGTGGGTGTTGACTTGGGTCGCTGGGTTGGGTCGATTGGGATTAACCCAATACAGTGTATAAGGCACAAGGCCTATTAGAGCATATGTAATGCCAAGCTTCCTAGTGTCTGATGGCCACCCAACGAACATTGGATGATTGCGTAACCCTTTCGTCATTGGAGCCCATACAACTTGGCCAACGCTGAGTGACCTCCCATTACCATCTATAGCTCGAATTTCGCCACTGCAATAACAGAACAATTGAATATGATATCTTTTTACAATAAGAATTCTCATTATGAAAAAAAAAGAAGGTAATTGCATAACCTGTTAATATTAACGACAAAGAGAGCAGTCTGCCTTTTCCCAGTATAGGCTTCACCCCAGTCCTCTTCCCGATCCCCTTGGCCTTTCCAGCTACTACAATCCTTATGAGTCAAATTCCAACCACTATCTTTCTTGTAGCCCATATCATTAAATGTTGGATTGTGGACATTTGGTTCCTCTACACATAAGCAATGTGACTTTCTTCAGGGCTCCATGAAACCCTCTCAAACCTGACCCATCAGAATACATAATTCAATGTCTCTTCCGAAATGAATACAATCTTTGACTAGGCGCATAGTTCTAGATATCTGTTTCTTTGACCATTCGTAAGATATCTATCAATATATGATGACAATATAGGTTTATCCAACAGACCAAAGACAATACTACCATTAATTTTTCTGTAATGCTAATGCACAAAGTGGTAACAATGGAGTAGATCTTTTCCAAAAAGGGAAATTTTGCATTTATTTGACTCAATTTAGTAGCTAATGCTATATGAATCAATATAAATGGAAATTTCTTCACATGTGAAGGTATTCGATACCATATTTCTTCACATGTGAGGGTATTTCATACCTTATGTAAAGCCTCTCAAATCTCAATACCTAATTTCATGCCATCAACACAAATCGAGTTATAAGCAAATTTCTTCACATGTGAGGGTATTCGATACCTTATTTCTTCACATGTGACCAATTTGTTCATGCGTCTTATAAAGCCACGAGACATATATTTTCACATGTGACCAAATGGATCACACATCTTAAAATGGTACAAGATATATATTTTCACACACGTCCAAGTTATTCACGCATCTCAAATAGCTATGAGAAATATACTTTCACAGGTTACCAAGTTACGAGACGTTTTTTCACATGTGACTATGATGTTCACGCATCTTTAAAATCTACGAGACATATATGAGACATAACCGTAAGTGTTATCAAGACTACTAAAATAACAGTCATAAATCAGCAGAAAAAGTTCACAGCTTGCGCAATATTGGTTCAGGCATTTCATCAAACAGTTGGTATGCATTATAAACTAAATGAACAAATATTACAAGCAATCTTCGAATTGAACACCGATTACAAACATGTGAATAACGAAAGTGTAAGAATTTAACCTTTTGAAGAGCAAAGTTTAACCTAATAACCTCCAAATTACAAAAGCAGAAACCCAAAGCTAAAGGAAATTATCGAGATCAGGTACAGAAATGTGCTGCTATGGCGGCGATTGGTCCGTGTTGTGTTGTTGTGGCGGTGGAGATTGGAGGCATGGTGGTTGGTGCGTGTGTGTTTTGTTTAGAGGGAGAGAGAGAAAAAAATGAGATATTTTTTTCAGGGCGGGAAGCAAATGAGAATAATTAAGTTAGACCCCTAGGAATTTGGGGCAAAATTTACAAAAATGTCATTCCGCCCAAAATGATCAAAGATGAGATTGATTTGATCTAACGGTCCAAATCTCTTCTCGCGTTCTCACAAAAAAAGTCCTTCTCATTTGAACGCTTCTATATATATATATATATATATATATATATAGGGAAGGGATCGGGTGCGTATTCAATTTTAAGTAGGGATGGTGCGGATAATATCACAGTAGCTTTTTTTAAAAAAAAAAATCAAAAAAATCTGAAAAAATTAAAAAAGTAAAGAGGATTATAAATTATTAAGAATCGCTGAAAAAAATTTCAGAAAAAAATCGATTTCTTGATTAAAGGTATTGTGATATTAAGGTCGATTTTGACTTTTTTTACAAAAGTCAAGATCTGATCTTAATATCACATAAACCTTTTTTATTTTAATACAAATTGTTAAAATCACACTAACTTTTTTTTGATATCACACTACTTTTTTGTTTTTTTACTAAATATTATTAATATCACCGTTACTTTTTTAATAAAAAAATGTTAATATCACGGTTTCTTTTTATTATCACAGGCACTTTTTTTCTTTTTTTTTAATATAATTGTTAATATCACCGTAACTATCATATATTTTTTTAATAAAATTGTTAATATCATAGTAAATATCATATGTTCCTTAATATCACGGTTCAATTTTACATGTAAAAAAGCTTAATATCACATTTGGTTTTATAATATCACCATTTTATAATATCACAATAGAACTCATAATATCATTAATATCACGGTAGGACTCATAATCAAAAAACTAAAAAGTGCTCAGAAAAATCTGGAAAAATAAAAAAATGAAAGAAGATAACACTAGTAAGGTTCGCTCAAAAGGAAAAAAATTTAAAAATCGTTTACATGGTCAATTGCTACCGTGAAGTTAGCGCAGAACTTGACTTTTTTTACAAAAAGTCAAGATCAGATCTGAAATGGGCGGTCCAGATCTATCCGTACGTCCGCACTAAAATTAAAAATCCGCACATGATCCTCACTCTATATATATATATATATATATATATATATATATATATATATATATATATATAGTGACACATTAAAATTTTAGTAAATTTTAGCGACACTAAATTTTTTGATACAATTAAAGTGACACATTAAAATTTTAATATATTTTTAGTGACACACTAAAATTTGTAATGACACACTTTGTTTATCACACAAATATTATTGACACTTATGTAGTGACACACTAATTTTTTTTGATAAGTTTGTATTGACACACTAAATTTTGTGACACACTTTTAGCGACAAATAAAATCTTTTGACACGCATAATTTTCATGATACATTGCCATGATAACACATTAACACATTAGCAAAAAAAAAATTACGTAGAGTTAGACAATTTGAAACTTAAATGGGTGGTTTATGAGGCTTAAATGAGGAATAATAAAAGGAGGGCTAAATGACTAGAACACCCTTACTAATTAAATAACATATTTTTACACTTTTAACTCTTTTTATCCTTTTTACCTTAAAAACTTTTTATTTGATCCAACCTACATATATATATATATATATATATATATATATATATATATATATATATATATATATATATATATATATATATATATATATATATATAGAGTTAGGATCAAATAAGAAGATTATTTAAAATAAGAAGGAATAAGAAGAACTATAACCGCAAATCCGAGATGCACCGACCTAAATTAGATACATCCCTATAATCTTAGATGCATTATAACGCACCATAGTGTGTTTTCTAGCTTTTAATCAGATGCATATATGTCTATTAGATGCATTTCATGATTTCTCTTGTTTTTTGTTCCTTTGCACGTGCCAAAATCATGAAAATCAATTTGCACAATCTATACATCAAATTAACTTTCGAAACTCAAGATGTTGCATCTATATGAATAGAAATGCATCTAATGCAAGTCGTTGCATCTCAAATGTGTGGTTTTGGTCACTTCTCACCACTTCTTATTTTAATTTACTTCTTACTGGATCCCTACTATATATATATATATATATATATATATATATATATATATATATATATATATATATATATATATATATGAGAGTTAACGTGAGATCAAACTTAAAGTTGTAAAAATAAGATCAAGTCTAAAAAATCACTAAAACATTTATAAACAACAATTTTAGCAATAATACACATAAAAATAATATTTTAATACAAATTAACATTTTAGCAACTAATAATCAAATGATACATGAGTTTGGATTAGTGATACACCTGATACACATTACACTAATAAATATTTCAAAATCTGATACACATACAAAAACCTGATACACATTACACTTCTATCAAAGATATCACCAAAGTTTCATAAATTTTATAAAGAAATCTATCGAAACTTTAACAAGTTTAGTTGTAGTTAATAAAAAATTTATTTTTGTTGTAAGGAGAGTGTCGATTGTCAAATTTTAGTTTGATCTCATTTTAACAACTTTAAGTTTGATCTTATTTGATCTAGATTCTATATATATATATATATATATATATATATATATATATATATATATATATATATATATATATATATATATATATATATATATATATATACATATATAGAGTTATGATCAAATAAGAAGATTACTTAAAATAAGAAGGAATAAGAAGAACTATAACCGTAAATCCGAGATGCACCGACATAAATTAAATGCATCAATATAAACTTAGATGCATTATAACGCACCATAGTTTGTTTTCTAGCTTTTAATCAGATGCATATACGTATATTAGATGCATTTCATGATTTCTCTTGTTTTTTGTTCCTCTGCACGTGCCAAAATCATGAAAATCAATTCGCACTATCTATACATCAAATTAACTTTCAAAACTCAAGATGTTGCATCTATATGAATAGAAATGCGTCTAATGCAAGTCGTTGCATCTCAAATGCGTGATTTTGGTTACTTCTCACCACTTCTTATTTTAATTTACTTCTCACTGGATCCCTATTATATATATATATATATATATATATATATATATATATATATATATATATATATATATATATTAACAGCCTCATGATAAATTTAATTAAAAGACCAAGTTATTTCATCTCTTGCCTAATAGATCATCTTGATTTGATATACTCGATCAAAATACACAATCTGAAGTGACATTATACTCAAGCGAGATTTCTATGACTTTTATCGAAAGTGTTCAATAATTCCTTACTTTTATTAATCTGCAAATTTTGACAAACTCGACTATAAGCTCTGCATAGGTTGAATGAGAATTTGAAAAGTTAGCAATCATGATAATTGACTAATGATTAGATTTTATATGAGTTGTAGGTTTTTACCATTTCAACATTTAATGTTTTCTTTTTCTCTTCTTTGCTCTTACGGTATATACCAAAACGTTTGTGAATACAAAAGAGAAAAAAAGAGCTTAACAAGAGCAAAAATGAGAAGTAAAAGAAACATAAAATATTGATCTATTAGATAAGAGATGAAATCATTTGGGTTTTTTATTACATTTAGTCGCATGTATGTCCCTCATTTCAATTTTCAAGCAAGTAAATATCAATTTTATACACATAAACTAAGTAAAGTACTTAAAATGATAAACATTTGAAAGAACAATGACTCGCACATATTACAAAAAAGTATAGTACTTAGAGTGAGAAAAATGACAAAGTATGGAACTATTAGAGTCACTTTTCCCTTAAATAAACTAGGGGCATGTTTCTTAAATTAAGTAATTTGGAGTAATGTTTATATTAGCTAGTAACAGAGTTAGGATCAAATGAGAAGTAATTTTAAAATGAAAAGGATGAGAAGTAACTATAGTGTAACACCCCCAATTTTCTGATACGCAGTGGAATTCAAACTGGGTGTTACTTCATGGCACAACAGTCATAACAATAGAAAACGAACTCTAATGGAGTCGTTTTAAAAAGGATTTATCATTCGATTTATATAAATATCAGAGTTTACAAAAAAATGAGGTCCCAAATGGTTCCAAGTTTACAAAATACATTAAATGGGTTTTCGAATGATAATAAAATTTATAGCCTTCTTGAGTATCCGTGCTCCTCCGTGCCAGCCTCGTTCAATATGGACCTGAAATACATGCTTAAAACTGTCAACACAAAGGTTGAGTGAAATTCATAGAGTTTAGGAAATCAGTTGAACATTAATGTTTTTGTGGGTTACGTTGTTATACACCCATAATGTTGAAAACAAAATAGATATTATTCACTAAGCCTCATGCAATCAAGGCATTAACGTGTTCCAAATTTAATTGGAGAAATTGTTGTTACGTTCCCTTAACAGGTAAAATTTCCATTTTTACCTAATGTACTCAAATATAGTGCGTTTGTTTACCGGACCTGGTCAAACAAACAGGATTCGTCAATCCCGATAGATCTATCCACAATATTCGCGCTCACTTCACTCCTGATTAATGATTCATGATTAGGGACTTAAGTTTGGCAAATGCGGTAACTTAGTGCAAGTAAAATAATCAGATAAGTATACAGTTTGAAAGCAATGTGATCGGTTTAAAATAAAGCATGTATTTCCCCCAAGGGTTTGTAAAACTATTAAGTAATAGAAAGTGGGGATATGAACTCACCTCAATAAATGATATCACAACGTATAACGGAATCGATAGATAAGCCTGGAAGTCTCTACGCGCAACCTAGAATATGTGTTGTGTCTTAGGTTCTAAAATAACGATGTGAATGTATAAACATGCCTTATATAGTTATTACATCAATTATTCTTGGATACTTAACATTTGTGAAGTCGTATAAGTGTTTACGTTTCTTATATTTAAGTTTTCCCCGTCTAAATCTACCCGTTACTTCTAAACCGTAAATGATCACGACTCGGTTTTTATGTTCTCGGAAAGGTAATTGAATGTACTAAACAGATCAATGGGCCCCACTATCCCAGAAATTATTTAACTAATGTGAAATTACCAATTTACCCTTGGATGTACTAGTTATTTCAATCAGCAGCAAACTGTCTCATGGTTTTGGTCATAAGTCGAGTTCTACAACTCCGTTTAATGCACGACCAGCGGCCACGTTCAAGTTAGGGTGTTAGCTACAACTTTTATTCTTTGACCAACAGTTAGTTATAAGCAAGTTTTATGAGTTTTACCCGTTTGAAATCTGTTACTCAGATTTGGACACGTTTAGCCGTTTTGGCTCTAGTTTATTCATCGGGATGAGTTACCGCACGAGCCACCCGGCAAAACGACCACAAGACATCGATCTATAATCCTATGTTATTACCTAAGTTTCTCAGTCCATGAATTTTACCCAGTAATTACGTTTACAGCCCCTGTTCAGTTTCTGTGTTGCAATATAAGTCCTTACGATGTTTCTAGTGTTTTAGTCCGATTATCCAAGCGTAATCAAGTATAATAAGTATATAGAACATATTAAATACATGTAATACTAATATTTGAAGAAATCAAAGGTAAATATAGTAGTTTACTTACAAGCCTTGTGATGAAACAAATCAAGAACCAAGAACTATGACACTAAAACCTAAACCCTTTCAATATGAACCCGAGCTTCCAAATCCTTAACACATCATGCTAACCCTTGGTAGGCTTGATCTAACCTTGTAATAACACTTATACCTCAGCCCTTAGACCCTTGTGTAGTTCTTAATTCATCCATGGAATCACCAAACAAACTCTTGAATCATGTAGGGAATAACTAAGCCTTGAACTTTGATATATAACTTGTAGTTTGAAGATTAAAGAATCATGGTGCTAGGGATTTATTGAGGTTCGGTTATGGAGGATGAAACAAAGGAAAATGGATGAGTTTCTTATGAGTTATCAAGTCTTGGATGAAGTCTTATAGGATATTTCCTAAGACTTAAGTCTTAAGTTTAGGACTTAAGAGCTAAGTAACTAGCACATGTATATGACTAATAAATTCAAGACTTATCACCAAAATTTCGTTCATGCTCTATCTAGGATGACTAGATATGAGTTGCTTGGTATTATCTTGTTTACGGAGTGAGTTTTGGACCCGTTAATTGCTAACTGTAAGCCGTAAAGTCACGAAACTTAAAATCGGGCATTCAAATAATATGAATCTTATAAATATGTTAAAACCTATCAATATACTCTATATAAGCATATTAGATTAGTGATACGTTCTATCGGGTTGCTTAAACGCTGCTAAAACTGAAAACGTAGGCTAAATAAGTGAAATGCAATTTATCAGAAAAGAACGAGATTTCAGGAAAATGACCGTGAATTTACTTAGGGTAGACTAAAATTTGTCTAAAAGTGATATGAGATGTCAAAATGTGGTTTTCGTCGTACGTGGGATAACTTAACAGTTATACGTGAAGTCTAAAAGTTACGCGATTTAATAAAAAATGTAGAACGTACAAGGTTAATTTCTTTATGGTCAGTGGAGGAGGGAAATATGTTTGACTTTTTCAAAAATGTAAAAGTGTCCAAAGATCTTAGAAAATACAGTGCAGGAATGGTTAAGTCTGGGTCTACGTAGAATTGTTTAAAACGTAAGTTTAGTCTCGTACAGCGCATGGTTTATTTGGTAACATTTAAAAGAAATCTTAAAAATTCTCAAATTAATTATGAGTGATCTAAAAATTAATCTGATGTGAGGAAAATTGTCGGATTTGATTTTCGTTATGCGCGTGATGTCTAAATGGTGTTTCGACCATAACGAAATTTTAAAACAATGTTTTCTTAATAACTTTTGTGAAAATGATCTAACGATTGTCAAACTCTCAGGTCATTACTATAATAATTTATCTTACGAGAATGTAAAATAAAAATTTTATGGGATGAATAGTGAAAGTGAATAGTTATAGTGAATAGTAACTTTTCAAAAAAATGAAAAGTAACCCGAAAATGAGGGTTGTTACAGTCTCACCACCTTAATTGGAATTCCGTCCCGGAATTCAATGTGTGTTATCCGATGTTGAAGTGTCTAGAAAAATGAGGGTGTATGCGCCGAATTCTAATCTTTGCGTTCTCAAGTTTTTGGTCATAGAATGTATTATGTACCATGTGGCTTAAGTTGATAATCTAAAGGGTTTTGTTAAAATCTTATAGAGTCCAATATACCTAAAGTTTGGCTTTTCCCGATTCTCAAAACGAATCATATCTTATTGTATCGAGGCTATCAATAAAACCTTAATTTCTAACATGGAGTTTTTGGTGATAGTGTACGGCATGGAGCCTAATTTGTATTTGTATGGTTTCCTTAGTTGTTTCGTGGGTGATCTCTGAACACCTTAGTCCAGCAAATGGTTAACTAACACATTCGTCTATATAGTGCCTCAAAATGGAATAGTTTTGTTGTTGTTAGGGTAACTGTTATTAATCAAAGGTGTAAGATATTGTTGATGTGAAATTGTTGGAATCACTCCTAAACATTAATTCAAGTGTTAGTGATTCATATGTAATAGTTAGCTTAATATGGCCTTTATGTTTGTTATTAAGCTAAGGCTTATGTAGAAGGCCCACAAGCCTTGGCCCAAGCCCATAAGAAAGGAAGGAGTCTAGAAGTGTTGCCCTAGCTCCTTGACCTATAAATACTCTTGTATAACCCTTACTTGAGGGTTGGTTGTTCATTTCTAACATTTCTCCTACGCATAACCTTTCTTATATTGTATTCGTGTGTGTGTTAGTGTGTTCAACCGATCTATCTCTTCTCTATTTCTTATATTGATGCTTATGTTACTAATATGGTGATCTAACAGTGGTATCATTCGCCAAATAGTTGGGTGAAAAGTTTACTTGTTTTTGAAGTTGTTTGGTTCTAAGCGTAACTCACGGTTCAAAAACTTGGTCACGTTTAAAAACTCATTTTTTACACTTTTCAATCCAAGATTCTTGTACTTTCATCGTTTTTAAGTGTTAAAATTTCAGTTTTAAGCAAAAAGTTTCGAACTTTACGTGTTTTTCCTTAGTTTTAAGCTTTATTGTATACGCGTGTTCATCTTTACGCGTAAGGTGTTTTGAAGTTTTGGATCATCAAGTTTCACACTTTTGTGTTATTTTGGTGATATTGAAGCTGTTTCATCACAAAAATCTTGCTTAGAAACATCTTTGGGCATAAAATCAATTTTGGTTGCTTTCTACGCGTAAGAAAACCCTATTCTTACGCGTAACTCATCCGTGGATCGATCTTCAGTTTTCGTGGTTTACTCAGTGTTTTCTTGCTTGGATAAGCCTGAAAACACTTTGACTTTGGATATCTCTTACACTGTGATAGTGTAAAGGATTTTTTTGGGCTAAACCCTAATTTTACGCCTAAGCTCAAATCTTACGCGTAGAACTCTTTTACGCCTAAGCTTATTCTTACGCCTAAGCCCTGTCTTACGCCTAAGATAATCTTACGCATAAGTTTTTTACGCCTAACTTTCAGTTTATGCATAACTTTAGTGTTTCTCAATTCTTACGCGTAAGCTACTCCTACGCGTAAATATCATTCTTACGCGTAACTTTGGTGTTTTTACGCTTAAGTGTTACTTTGCCTAAACTTGGTTTTTCTACGCCTAAGGATACTTCATCAACAACGTTTCATTCGACTACAAAGATCCATTTAACAACACAAGTTTTTCAACATGTCACAACCACCATACTCTAGCTACTTTCCTTACACTTATAATCATCAACAACAACAACAACAACAACAACTAAGTCCACAACATCAACAATTTAATCAACAACAACAAATTTATCAACAACAATTTAATCAACAACATACTCCACAACTAGGAGCAATTCCAGCACAAATGGTTCAACCACCACCTATTCTTCAAGTACAACCTTACACAAACTTCTACAATCAACATCCATCAAGAAATACTATGAAGGAACCGTCATAGTTTGGCAAGATGTGTGAAGCATTAAGTAGCCAACAATCAATTCATGAAGCTGGCTCACTTGATAGACCTCCAATGCTCACTCCTGGAAATTATGATCAATGGGTGATAAGGTTCTTTAGGTTCTGTGATCTAAAGAAGCCACATGGAAAGTTCTTAAAGAAGTTCATTATGGAAGGTCCATTTCAGATGCCTACTGTTGTCACACCCGCAGATCCTAATGCCAATCCACCAAGAGATGCTGTCACCAACATTGCAACTATCTCAGACCTCACAGGTGATGAACTTCTAAATTTTGAAGCCGATGAACTAGCAATGCAATACATCCTTTTGGGATTACCCAATCCGATCCTTCGAAGTGTTGATGCTCAAAAGACAGCTAAAGCAATGTGGGAACATATTCATCTTCTAATGGAAGGCACAACACTCAATCAGGAAGACATGGAATCCAAAATCTACTTGGCTTATGAACACTTCATGATTGAACCAGGAGAGACATTAGAGTCATATCATCATTGCTTTTCAGACATCATCAATGATTTGGACAAACACAATATCATCATGCCACGAATTGCTGTCAACACTAAGTTCCTAAGTAGTCTTGGTCCGAAATGGGAGAAGTATGTCATTTTTCTCCGTCAAGCTAAGAATCTTCATCATGCTACATACGGATTGTTGTATGACTATTTGAAGCCTCACCAAAAAGAAGTTGACAAAGAAAGGACTATCTGTGGACTCCCGGCTACACAGTCACTTCCGGAAAATCAACAACTTGCTTTGTGGGCTCAAACTAGTTTTCCTCCTCAAACAGCTCCTCAACCAACTGCAACTGTTAGCCTTAATAGTTTTTATTAGAAGTGATGGTCATTCACATTTAGGAACTTTATATCGTGTGTTAGATATCGTGATAGAATAGTAAACGGGCTCGTGGATTGGACTAAGCTAAATGGGTACTAGTTATGTTAAGCTTGCCTTTTATCCAATCCAACCCATGTCCAACCCACGAAGCCCATAGAAAGCCTTTTAGGGCATCATGTTACTTGTACTATATAAACCCCTCAAAGTCTCATTTGAGGGGTGTGCTTGAGTGTGTGTGTGTGTGTGTGTGTGTGTTTTATTCATATGAATATTGTTTTCATTTCTTTCCTCTATCTCTCTACACATATACACGATCTTTATATCATTCAAGTCACCACCTTCTTTACTTAATCTTTCTTATACGCGTATGTGTTAGTGTTTAGTATTCTACGCATAACTGTTACGTGTTTGTGTTGGGTTTGCTTGGTAAAGTGATAAGGTATACGTGATAGAAGGGGCTTTACAATTGGTATCAATCGCCTAACAATGGTTTAGGAGTGTTTTGGTTGAATTTTGTTTTTTGTAGTGCTACGCGTAGCCACGTTATCAAAGTTTTCACGCTTAAAGCTTTAATTTTTGCACTTAAAAATTCAAGATTCTTGTGGTTTAAGGTTTATTTGGTGCTAAAGTTTTAATTTTTTGCAAAAAGTTCGAAGCTTTACGTGTTTTTCTTCATTTTTAAGCTCGTATTTGGTTCATTGGTCATTTCTACGCATAAGCTTTCTAAGCACTTTGGGTGAAAAAGGTCAACATTTTTGTGTTATTCGAGTGTTTTTAAGGCTATCTGTGCAAGAGAAATCGTTTGAATCACTGGAAATTTTTTACGCGTAGGTCAAAACCCTAGTTCTACGCGTAAGAAAAGTCAACGTCCTCTGTCTACGCATAAGCTTTTGGTGCAGATTCTTCGAGCTATAACGATTACTCAGTGCTTCCCTCACTTGGATAACTTTGTGGAACACTTCGACTTTTGGATATCTTTTACACTGTGATAGTGTAAAGGATTTTTGGGCAAAACCCTAATCTTACGCATAAGCTTAGACTTACGCGTAGAACACTTTACGCTTAAGTATTTTCTTACGCCTAAGCTTGTCTTACGCATAACTAAATCTTACGCATAAGTTTTTCTACGCCTAACTTTAAACTTACACATAAGCATTTCCTACGCCTAAGGAATTCTTCGCCTAAGCCATCCTACTCGTAACTTCTTCGGTCTACGCCTAAGCTCTTCTATATTAAAAAAAAAAAAAAAAAAAAAAAAGAAAAAAAAAAAAGAAATTCAATTTAATTTTTAGAGGAGACTAAACGTTCAATTTTTACGCGAGATTCAAATTTTGGTTTAACTGTGAAAATTTTGGTCAAAAATTCAAATTTTTGGGCCTAAATTCAAATTTTTCGGGTCAAATTTGGCGTCAAAATTGTCATAACTCAAAATTTTCATACGACCTTAGAATTGATTTTTATAGTGAATTTAAAATTTTGGGAGAAAATTTTTTTTTACGCCTAAGAACCAAGGTTACGAGTACGACTTTCAGAAACACCTCAACCGAGCTTAATCTTCATCAACCACAACTCCTTTATCGTTGAATCGATCCTACATCAACTTTATCAGATCATACCTTCATCAATGGCAACTCAACAAGACATTCATGCAGCCGGTGCCGAAAACCGTCCTCCTATGTTGGCAAAAGGTGGTTATCTTCAATGGACAAGTCGTATGCTTCGTTACATAAAGACCAAACCTAATGGGAAACTCATGATTCAATCCATTCAAAATGGACCCTTCAAGCCTCGACAAGTTCATGTCCCTGGAAATGCTGATGCAACACCTCCCATCCCACCATCCTCTCATCTTCAAAATGAATCAGAATACACTGAAGAGGATCAGAAGCAAGTCGATGCAGATGACATGGCAATTCATATTGTCCAACTGGGTTTACCAATAGACATCTTTGCTGCTGTAGACACTTGTGAAACTGCTTTCGATATGTGGGAACGTATTAGACGGCTTTGTCATGGAACAAAAATTGGTCAACAAGACATGGAGAACAAGCTGCTAACTGAATGGGAAAAGTTCACTTCAACTCCAGGAGAATCCATTGAATCCTACTATGGAAGGTTTTGCACTTTGATGAATGAGCTAATCAGAAACAAGCTAGCACCCAGAACTATCGTTCAAAACATCAAGTTCCTGAACAATCTTTCAGAAGAATGGGGACGATATGTCACTATTGTCAACCAAACAAAAGACTTACATCAGGTGAACTTTGATCAACTAAACGATTTTCTGAAACAGAACCAAGCTGAAGTGAATGAAGTCAGGAAAGAAAGATTGGCAAAGAATCATGATCCATTGGCACTTATTGCAAAGACTCAACCTTCAGTGAATACACAACAACAAGCTTCATCATCTTCCAACAACAACTTGCAGCAATACATTCCACAACCACAACAACAATTCTATCCACCAGAACAACAAGTCATTCAACAACAGTATCCACAATACCAAGAACAAGGAATCACTGATCCTGAAACTGAACTAGAAGCAGCTTTACGTCAAGTATTTTCATTATTGGGTAAAGCATTCAGCAGTCGCTATTCCACACCAACTAACAACAACCAAAGGATTTCATCAAACACTTGCAACAGGAAAATTGCACAGCCGGGTGTGAATATGGGTAATCAAGGACAAATGGTTGGAGTTAATGGGAATTAGCAGGGATATGCTACTGGATTTCGCATGGGTAATCAGGCGGTTCCAAATCAGGGCAATCAGTTGGGTCAGAATGTTGGGAATAGAGCAGTGGGTAATCAGAATGGGAATGTTGCAGCTCCAGTCGTTGGGAATTATGGAAATGTGAATCAGGGTAATCAGGTTAAGTGTTATAACTGTCAAGGAATGGGTCACATGGCACGAAACTGTCCCACTAAGCCACACAAGAAGAATGCTGAGTTTCTTGGGAAAGCTATGATGTTAGCACAGAAGCAAGAAGCAGGGATGCAGTTGAGTGCTGAGGAAAATGATTTTTTCGCTATTGTGGATGATTTGGAAGACCTCGAGGAACTCAATGCAAACTGCATCTTCATGGCAAATCTTCTGGAGACTAAGTACGACACTGACTCTGACGCACCTCCTGTCTATGACGCCAACGCAGTATCTGAGGTACCAATCATTGATCTATGCTATAACAATGTCATATTTGATGTGTTTACTCATGACGAACAACATTCTGTGATGCCAGCACCTACTTATGATACATACCTGGACAATCCGAGTTGTAGCAATACTAACTCTGAAACTCCAGATGTGGATCCTAGTGGAGGCTGTGTTTCACAAAATACTGAGACTGATGAGGAAACACGTGCTTACTTTGAATCATTAATCAATAATTGTGGCATTGAAATTGAGAAAGTGAGTAAGGTCAATCGCGAAGTTAAGGCCGCGAATGTTAAATTGACCACTAAGCTTGAGAGTTACAAAGAGAACGCCAGAGCCTATGAATTTCATACAAACAAAATATCAGAATTAGAAATTGGTTACCGAGATTCTGTTTTAAGATAAAAACAATTGCAAATCAAGTATGATACACTTGATGTGAATCTGAACTTGAAAATAAAATCTTTAAACAAGGAAATTTCTGAACTAAATGACCAACTTTCTAAACAAAAAACACTGTTTTCTGATCTTGAAAAAGAGAAGAAACAGTTGATTGCTGATTTTTCAGAACGAGAAGATTCTCTTCTTGATGAAATTCTGGATAAAAATGAAACTATCAAAAAATTGGATAATTTACTTCTTACAACGGGTCATTCCGCTAAAACAAACAAGATGCTTTCTAATCAAGTAAATCCGATTTTTCATACTACACATAAAATGGCTCTTGGTAACTCACCTCCTTGTTTCCTCAAGAAAGCTCAGAAACAACGGAATGTGTTGAACAATGGAAAACCTTTGCATGAACCCATAATTGTTCGTGATTCTCTTGACGTTGGAACTATCTGAGGAGAGTAGATCAAAAATGAAACAAAAACATCCGGAAATTAAACCAATTGATTATAAAAAATGGAACAAAATTAATGGTATTTCGTTTGTTTCTCATAAAGAACAGTCAAAGTTTTCCATCATACCAAGTGTTTCAAACAAAGTGTCAACACCAATTTCAAAATCAGTTTCAAAACCAGTTGTAGTTTCCAAGTCTCTTTCGAAAATCGAACAAATGTCTTCAAACAATCCTTTTAACACAAGTGATACTTGAAGCATTTTAGATGACGTTAAAACTAGAATTGGGTATCTTCAAGAGACTGTTAAAACTAAAACCAATATTACAACAAACATCTGGTTTAATAGTTTTGATAATGAACAGAAAAAGTTTTTTGAAACTCAAATTGCCCCTCAGCTGAATAACATCAACTCAAGGGTAATTCATGTTGAACAAGCACTTTTGAAAGAAACAACTGACTTTGTCAAGGACCATAAATCCCTGGTAAAGCAAGCTAATGAATGTTTTGAACACATCAAAGTTTTGGAAATTTTGAATGATTCTCTCTTCGAAGATGTGATGACTACCGATATCATGTCCATTATTTTACAAACATATTCTGTTGAGGATCATGAAAGACTGCAGTCTGAGACCTCCGCAATTGTTTCAAAATATGGAAAAGCTCTTGAAAAACTTGAAAAAGAAAACGTGTCCTATTTTAAACAGCTTGATCGAAAAACCGAGGAATGCAAGTATGACAAACTGTCGTATGAGCGTGCCTACAAGGACATGCAAGAGCAAAATGATCTTTTGAGAGTTCAGCTGGAAAGTCTAAAAGGAAAGGTTGTGGATACTACGTTTGCAAAACCATTGACTGAGGAGAAAACAAATGTTCCCAAACCGGTTTTCAAACCAAAAATGTCTATTTCTCAGTTTCCTCCAAAAGTCAATGAGAAAAATGATTTGTCAAAAACAGTCACTCCACAGACTTTGCCTATTAAAAAGAGAATTATCAACGGTTTTGACAAAGAAAAAACAGCTGCTGAAACACCAAAAGTTATTTCACCTGGCATTTCTAGGAATAGTACACGGAATGTGACCGAATCTGTCGGTTCTTACAACATGGTCAACAATCACTATCTAGAAGAAGCTAGGAAAAAAGCACAGACTCGAAAAGATGGAATTCTAGGTGCAACATCTAGGGTGATGAATTCTACAAGATTTCAAGGCACTTCTAGTAGTAGTAAACCATTACCTAGGAACACTCTACAAAAGACTAGGGATTGGCTTGCATCTAAGAGTAGTTGCGCAAACGAAAATGCTATGCCCTTAGAAAACAACACTAGGAATTCTAAGTCTTTTTCGAACAAGAATCAATTTCCAAAAGACTGTAGTGACAAAGTTAAAGCTGCTGTTTTAAACAAGAATATCGAATTTGTCTGTACTACATGTAAAAAATGTGTCTTTTCAGCTAATCATGATGCATGTGTCTCACAATATCTTAAGAAAGATAATTCTCGTGCCAAGACACAATCCACTAAGACACCAAATAGAAACAAGCCCGTTGATAAAAAGACAAACAAAAAGACACCTTATAGGACGATCTCTTCAGGACGTAGTTTTTCTAAAAATGAGTCTTCCGTTGCATCTGATAAGAAAACAACTCCTAGATCTTACCTTAGGTGGATACCCACGGGAAAAGTGTTCAACAACATAGGTCTTAGATGGATTCCCACAGGAAAGATTTTAGATACTTGCACCAACACAGATAATAGTGACAATCATTCGGATAAGGAAGTCAGATCCACTACAACCGTTGATAGTGATCACCCTCACCGTGAGGAATCATGTACTTCTAACACTGTTATTTGTGAAAATTCATCTTCTGTGGATGCAGGTACTTGTAAAAGTGTTGAAGGTTCATACACCCCATGTGGTAGAGAAGAACTTTATGCCTATCTCGCATGTGGAAATCCTTTTCTAGTTCCACTCTTAACTCCACTTTTACTTGTCCCAACTTAATTTCTCTTTCTTCAAATCTTCTTTGTAAATACCTTTTGAAAAAACCAAAATACAAAATTTGAAAAACCAACAAAAGAAAAATATAAAAATATAAAATTTTCAAAAAATACAAAAACAATATAAAATCAAAAATCCAAAAATATTCTTCTCACGACATGTCTCTCATATAATCGATATTCTGTACGTTTCTAGAAATGTCATTCAACAATGATACGGGCATGTACAGATGCTTGAGCGAGAGTTTTTTAATTTGTTTTCAAAACATGTCGTTTCTCAAAATTTCTTCATAAAATGGCTTTCGTATACTTCAGTACGAAACCCGGACTAAAATGATGACTTTTGATTATTTTTTCAAATCAAAACTCGTGCTTTTTAATGAAAATCACTAGTGTACGCTTCAGTGCACTACATTTAAAAATGGTGAGAAATCATCATCATCTTGAGCACCTTTTCAAGATTGTTCAAAAAGATTTTCAAAATCTTTCAAAATATTTTGTGCTCAAGATAACTCCCTCTAAAACCCTTTAATTGATTATGCTTTATTAAAGGGGGAGTATAAATCAAAAATGTTCCAAATTCATGCTTAAATCAAATCCGTTTGTCTCCCCTAAAGATTCTAAAATGTTGTTTAATCCGATGATATCAAAAATATCACACATATGCTATTTTTGAGGGGGAGGAGACGTGATTAAAATGTGATCAAAAAGTTTAATGATCGTTGTTTGAATCTCAAAATGAGCTCGACTCAGTTGAAACCAATGAATTGATGAGGAATCATGTACCATCTCGAGAAACTTTCTATGGACTTGACCAGGACGGGTAATAATTTCAAGCTAGTTCTCTAGTGATGTAAACGTGTCTCGAATCGGTCTAGTTCATTTAAAGTCGATCAATTCAAAAAGTTCGAACTCTACCCTCTCTGTGCAGATTTCTGTTAAAACAATATAAGCACATGTGAAGGGGGAGTGTTTCTGAAAATATAAAACTCTCGCGGAGTGTTTCAAACATGTTTTCTATCATAAACACTCTGAGAGATGTTCAAGAAAAATGGTTTTATGGCAACATGGGACAGTCATGGAGTTATAAGGTGACTAAGGATAGGAAATCCGTCTTATGATCCGCCAGAGCCGGAGGGATCTACCCAAGGACATCACCAATAGTTTAGAACTAGAAGTCCTTAGGAATGATTGGAAAAAGGAGCAATGTGAGAAAGGAGAAAGAAGGGGTTGAAGAATTAAAAAGAAATGTAATGAAAAAGGGTGAAAAGAAATAGCCCTCCATATTCAACCTTAGGGCAGAAACCGGGTTCAATTCATCTGCTACAAGTTGTCACTAGTTGACACTGGTATTGAAGACAAAGACGTCATGGACCCAGTGACGCACTGCACTAACCTCCTAGCCACTCAATTCCTCTTAAAAGGATTTGTTTCATTCTCACTGGGAACCCTACATAATCTATCGACTTTCTCTTAGAGATAGTTGATATTGAAGAAGGAGACCCTCTCCCTAGTCTCCGCTTAGGAAACCAAAATGCACTATTGAGTCTAGAGCCACGAGATTCATCAAAAGATCTCATAGGAACACTTGACATGACATCGCTTGCTGTTCATATATAAGGGCACAAGTGATACATTCTAAAGTCCTACGCAGGTCTTAGCAATCTGCCAGAACATTTATGAGAAGATTCACATTTGTGATCTTCAGTGATTGAATGGAAACTCCTGCCAGGGTCAACATCAAGCAGCCCTGACAGCAGGTCACTTCGGTAACTCCCCGTGGATTACGCTTAGTGTGTCTCAAACGGTCTTCAGTCGTGGGGAGATGCTTCGGTGTACCTCAGCGACTCATCTGAACTTTAGGTGTACCTCGGTACATCGCGTTATCTCACTTGTGGGACTCCAGTTCAGGAACGGCCTTTGTAAGAATTAGAGATGTGTTTTCACACTATGCTGTAAACACCCTCGAAATTAAAACTTGTAAGTGCCGGAATCCGCTTATTACTAACATGTTTTTATGTTTTCTTCTTATGGAAGCTCCAGAGCGGATTGATCGTGCAGATTTTCCACATGCTCATACCAACAACACATGAAAGTTCTCATCAAAATCAAAGGCAACAAAAGTTTAAGATGATTCTTCGTCAATGTCAAAGAATCTACAAAATTTAAAGACTCGAGAACTACATCATTGGTAACCAAAAGACAAATAGAAGTGTGAGCATGGTGGAGAAAGGCGTGGAGACACCTAACCAACGAAGTTGACAACGGCAGACAACCACATTAATTGATCACAAAGCATGAAGGAACAAAGAATTAAGACTATTCTATATCTACGCACAAAGTTCAAGCTCGAGAAAAGTAAAGACCAAATCAAGTGGAGCATCTTTTGAATGACCACCCCTTAGGGGGAGATTGTTAGCCTTAATAGTTTTTATTAGAAGTGATGGTCATTCACGTTTAGGAACTTTATATCATGTGTTAGATATCGTGATAGAATAGTCAACCGGCTCGTGGATTGGACTAAGCTAAATGGGTACTAGTTATGTTAAGCTTGCCTTTTATCCAATCCAACCCATGTCCAACCCACGAAGCCCATAGAAAGGCTTTTAGGGCATCATGTTACTTGTACTATATAAACCCCTCAAAGTCTCATTTGAGGGGTGTGCTTGAAAGTGTGTGTGTGTGTGTTTTCTTTAGAGCAATATAACATCTTATTGTTTTCATCTCTCTACACATATATACGCATAACTTATACGGTTTTATATCATCATCAAGTCACCATCTTTCTCATCTTTATTTCTTTCATCTTCACGCATAGTTTGTGTTTGTGTTTAACGAGTTCTACGCATAAAGTGATATACGTGTTGGGTTTGTGATAAGGTTGATAAAAGTAAGGTCCTACAACAACCATCACACCATATGATCCGTCATAGCAACAACCTCAACAAACTCATTTGGTTCCATACAACAACAACAATGCTCAAGCACTTTACAGTGAAGCTGATGAGGACTCTGATGCTTTCGATGAATTGCAACAAGGATTTGTCATGATTGCTAAAGCCTTCGTCCGGTATACAAACAAATCCAAAAATCGCATTCGTTCCTCATCAAACACAAGGAATCAGGCTGTTGTGAACAATGGATGCGTTGAAGTTCAGAATCATGGTTATAGTCGTTAGATGGGAGGTGGTCAAGGGTTTAATGCTATGGGAAGGAATAACATGGGTGCTCCGCAACAACAAAGGGCTCAAGTAGTTGAACAGGGGAATGCTCAGAATGGGGTTAACGGTCTTCGTTGTTATAACTGTAATGAGAAGGGTCATCTGGCTAATGCATGCCCTAAGCCGAGGACAAGAGGCAGTGCTTATCACAAAGAGGCTTTGCTCTTGGCTCTTAAGGATGAAGCTGGTGGAACTCTTACCAACAAGGAACAAAGCTTTATGGCAGATGCAGATTCTGATGATGATATGGAGGACTTACAGGCTAATGCAGCAGTGATGTTGATGGCACAAATCCAAGCTCTACACATGAGTGACATAGGCCCAGTGTATGACACTGACGGCTTGTCTCAGGTACCGGAACAAAATACACTCATTCATGATCTGATATCTCCGCCAATTTCTCCATCTGACAAGGATCAGAGTGTTCAACATGAGCCATCCACATCTCATTCCGATGATTATCAAATAGATGCCGTAGTTATATTTGACGATCAAGATAACCTTATGGTTAATATTGATAATCAAGTTGACTCCGTGGTTATATTTGAGGATCTAAATAATGATCATGCTGAGACTCACGTTGAACAAGATGAGCTTTTGTCTAATAGAGAAATTGAGCTCCTGACCTTAATTAAAGACCAAGAATCTCGTTTGGAAATTTTCAAGCAATTAAAAGAAAAAGATGCACTGTTAATTAGGGATAATGAATGCTTAATCAGACAAATTAACGTTTTTAAAACTCAAGAAAAACGTGAAAAAGGTTTTGAAGTCGCTTTTGCTAAATCTCATCAAAACGAAAAATCATTAGAACGACAGATACGTGATCTAGCCACATCCAAGAATGCTTTGTTGTCTCAAATAGAACAACTGAAACATGAACACAAAAAACAACTTAACGCTCTTACTTTGGAAACTCAAAAAGCCAGGGCTGAGTTGTTAACTTGTCAAAAACAGTTCTCTGAGTACAAAAAGCATTCCAGGAAATGAATAGATAACTATCTTGAAGAAATTGTCGACTTACAACACAAAATCAAAGAGTTTTGAAATGGTGTTTATAAACATGGTGAGTCAATCACAACTATTCAAAAGTTTACTTTTAAACCAAATCCAAATGGATATGAACCGATTCTTGCTGATTACAAACCTAAGTTTTCAAACAGAGCATTCAAACCAAATCCCTCCATGCGATTATATTCAACAACAGTCATAATTGAATCATCGATTCTATGTTCTGAACTGTAAACTTCAGAAATGGAAAATGTCGTTTATAACAAACCATTTAATTATTCAAAAGCCGTAACTTTTGTCACACAACAAGATACTTCTAACAAACCTTTGGTTATCACACCAGTTTCTGAAGTTCGTCCCCAACACAATGGTGCACAAAGTAATGGTCCTCTACCTTCACTTAGTGAAGTAAAAAAAAAAGCCGAAAGTTGTCGAGTTATAAAATACTTTGACACTTTCTTATCTGACCTCAAAATTTTGGAACGTGAGATTGAATTTCATTCTGAAATAAAAGTTGAACATTTTCAATCGCCAATGGCGCGAGAACAAAGAGATATTCTTTAGAAAAGAATTTTACCCCATGTCAAAAATTTGAAAACCTGTGCACAATATTGGGAAAGGGATTTTCACAAGGAACTTGGTCTAATGAAAACAGTTTTCGAGAAAACAGAAGCATCGATTTCAAATACTAAACGTAAAAAGAAATTGTTGAGAAAAGATATTGATCGACTCTTAAAAGATGTTATATGTGCTGATATCCATAACGTTGTGTTATTTCATTCTATTGCTAATGCATCTAATTACATCTCTGCTAATTCTGTTGATTCTGTTGAAATTTTTGAGAATACTGATAACGTGCTTCAGATCGAGTCTTTAAAAGTTGAAAATGAACGATTGTTAAACGAGCTTTCAAATGCAAAACGCCGTCTTAATTGGTGTCAAAAAGATATTCACGATCAACAACTTGCTTTTCAAAACAAAATCGCCCAGTTGCGTGCAAAAACTCTTAATCCAAAACTTGAGCAACTAGATGATCAAAACGTGTCTTTTAAGTGTCAAATCTCAAAATATGAACATGAACTTGCAAAAGTTAAAAAGGAATATGGTGTCATATTTGATTTACTCAAACAGACTCGTGATGAAGCGTCAAACGAACTTGATCATTATCTTGCACACACTAAAGAAGTCATGAATGTTTATGGAAATCTTCGTTCTGAAAATCAGGATTTGGTGCACATTATCATTCACTTAAGAGAGAAGTTAGGAAAGTATGAACAAGTTCAGCCTAGCATCATTAAGAACCTTGCACCTGTAACACTTAGAAACAGTGACACTAAAATGCCTACTGACAAATCACAAGATACTAATGTGCTTCCCTCTACTGAAACAGGACTAGTTGCCTCTTTTCCCAACGTCCGCACTTCACAGCCTAGGGGCAATACAAGGAAGAATAGGAAGTTGCGACCTAAGAAAAGAACAATAAAGAATGCTGAAGTAGAAGAACACCCTAGGACTTTGAATAAGACTCAAGTTGCACCCACTTTAGATATTGCGTCTGACAAATGTAATGGAAAAAGTGTTGTAATGAATGCTAAACCTTTAAGTACTTTTGATATTCAGTCTGATGCTTCTTGTGTTATTTGTCGTAAAAGTATGCTTTCTGATTGCCATGAAAAATGTGTTGCTAGAGCTATCTTGTCTCATTTAAGGATTCCTAAGAATCGGAATACCTCTAGGCCCACTCATGCTTCTAAGTCTGTGCTTGGTAAACCGCCCTCTTTAGATTCTAAGAAACGAATTGATGTCCCTGTAGCTCCAGTATCACCTCCAAGGAATGTAGTACCACCTAGTGCATTCACTAAGGCTAAAGCTAAGACTAGTTGGAGATGGCATAAACGAATTAAGTGGATACCTAAAATCATTGATGTGTGTATTTCTAACATAACTGCTTCGGAACCCTCTAACTCTTCGGGTTCCACATCTACTTCTATTTCATCTGTGTCGTCTGTGTGTAATGCAGGTGATACAGATCATCCTTTGGATTGTCGATAGCGGATGTTCCCGACACATGACAGGCAATCTCAAACTGTTATCAAACTTTGTTGCAAAGTTCATTGGCACTGTCAGATTCGTGAATGATCACTTCGCAGTTATCATGGGCTACGGAGACTATATTAATGGAAACATCGAAATTAGCAGGGTTTATTATGTGGAAGGCCTCGGTCACAATCTCTTTTTAGTCGGTCAATTCTGTGATGGAGACTTGGAGGTTGATTTTCGGGAGAAAACTTGTTTCATTCGTGATCTACAAGGAAATGATCTTATGTCTGGCTCTCGCAATTCTAGTCTGTACACAATCTCAATGCAAGACATGGTTGCTTCATCTCCCATCTGTCTACTTTCAAAGGCAACATCAACAAAATCCTGGCTATGGCACCATCGTCTCTCACAGCTAAACTTTCAAACCATCACCAACCTTGCTCGACACAAACTTGTTGAAGGTCTCCCGAGATTCCGGTATTCCAAAGATCACCTTTGCTCAGCTTGTGAACAAGGGAAAAGCACTCGTGCTCAATTTTTTTCAAAGATGGAACACAACTCTCAGCATGTGCTTCATCTTCTTCACATGGATTTGTGTGGCCCGATGCGCGTGCAAACGATTAATGGCAAACGCTACATCTTGGTAATTGTTGATGACTACTCAAGATGGACTTGGGTTTATTTTCTTCGAAGTAAAGATCAAGCTCCACAGATGATCATCACCTTTCTCACGAAAATTCAAATTCAGCTCCAGAACACCGTCAGACAAATTCGAACAGATAAAGGAACTGAATTTGTGAATCAAACTCTTCAGGAATATTATGAGAAAGTGGGAATTGAGCATCAAACATCCATTGCACGTACCCCAGAACAAAACGGAGTTGTTGAAAGACGAAACTGTACGTTAGTGGAAGCTGCCAGAACGATGTTAATCAATGCTAAACTTCCAGATTACTTGTGGGCTGAAGCTGTCTCAACTGCATGCTACACTCAGAATCGCTCAATGATTACAAAACGCCACAACAAAACACCATTTGAGCTTATCCACAACCGAAAACCGAATCTCAAACACTTTCATGTATTTGGATCTCTTTGCTATCCGAATAATGATCGTGATGACTTTGGTAAGCTCAAAGCCAAAGCTGACATTGGAGTCTTTATTGGATATTGTGAGAATTCTAAAGGTTACCGGATCTGGAATCATCGTACAAAGCAGGTTATGGAAACGATTCATGATAATTTTGATGAGCTTACAGAAATGGCTTCTGAGCATAACAGCTTGGAACCCAGTCACAACCGTTTAAACTTCCCTCAAACCCCATCATCAGCTGAACCAAGCCCCCAGCTCGCTCATCAACAAATGGAAAAGTTATTTTCTCCGTTGTTTAGTGATGACATTGATGATCGTGCTCCAGGTGTATCCGATGTTTCCGCTGCTCAACCTGATCATATTCCTATACCTGATACACCTGCTACAACAACTACTGTTGAAGAAGCACCACCAGTTGACTCTACAACAACAGTTGAACAAACTGCATCCAACGACGCTGAACCAGCTGATGATGTTCTTAATGAAGTACCCCCACCTGCAGATTTTGATCCAAATGCGTTCTTTAACCCATTTACTAATAAAATTGTTGCACCTGATGTTGCAGAATCATCAACAAGGCATTTGAATCCTCAAAATCTGCACAATGTATACCAACATCAACCCTCTACACATCGTTGGACAAAAGACCATCCTCTTGAAAACATAATTGGCAACCCGAATCAACCAGTCGTAACAAGACAACGTCTTCACACAGACGGTGAACATTGCATTTATGCACTCACTGTCTGCCAATCTGAGCCTAAAAACATTAAAGATGCAATGACAAAAGACAACTGGATTGAATCCATGCAAGAAGAACTCAACCAATTCAAACGTCTTGAAGTATAGGAACTGGTTGAAAGACCAACATGGGTCTACGTCATTGGTCTCAAATGGATTTGGAAGAACAAATTGGATACTGAAGGGAACGTAATCAGAAACAAGTCACGTCTGGTGGCTAAGGGTTATAGACAGGAAGAGGGTATTGACTTTGAAGAATCATTCGCTCCAGTTGCTCGTCTTGAGGCTGTTCGGATATTTTTAGCGTTCGCGGCTCATATGAATATAACGGTCTTTCAGATGGACATCAAAACCGCTTTTCTGAATGGGCAACTGAAAGAAACGGTTTATGTCAGCCAGCCAGAAGGATTCATTGATCCCGAGTTCCCGACCCATGTCTACAAACTGAACAAAGCTCTCTACGGTCTCAAACAAGCTCCTCGGGCATGGTACGATAAGTTATCATCCTTCCTAATTGCCAATAAGTTCACCAAAGGTTCGGTCAACCCTACACTTTTCATACAATATCACGGGGCTCACATCTTAATTGTTCAAATCTATGTGGATGACATCATTTTTGGGTCAACACATTTAAAATACTCAAATGCTTTTGCAAAACTAATGACAAAACATTTTGAAATGTCAATGATGGGTGAACTCACATTCTTTCTCGGAATGCAAGTTCATCAATCATCCCGTGGTATTTTCTTAAGTCGGTCCAAATATGCCCTTGAACTTTTAAACAAGTTTGGAATGCAAACCTGTGACACCTATGCCACACCAATGGCTCACACCAAGAAGCTTGACGCTGATTTACATGGGAAATTGGTGAACCCTACCAAATACCGTAGTATCATTGGGTCGCTCATGTATCTAACAGCTAGCAGACCTGATATTGTTTTTGCCAACTGAAACTCACTTCTCTGAGGCTAAAAGAATCCACCGATACATCAAGGGAACCATTAACTTGGGGATCTGATATCCGAAGGATTCTGGTTTTGAACTAATAGCTTTTTCAGACGCTGACCACGCAGGATGCTTAGACTCTCGGAAAAGTACTTCAGGCGCATTACAATTTCTTGGTGATAAAATGGTGTCATGGCAATCGAAGAAGCAGGATTCTACATCATTGTCCTCAACAGAAGCAGAATATGTAGCCATGTCGGCGTGTTGTGCTCAGGTCATCTGGATGAGAACTCAACTCAAAGACTATGGTTATGTATTTGACAGAATCTCGATGTACTGCGATAATCGGAGTGCTATTGCGATCTCGTGCAACTCAGTTCAACATTCGAAATCAAAGCACATCGATCTTCTATATCATTTCATCAAGGACCACGTGGAATAGGGTACTGTTGAATTATACTTTGTGGGTACAGAATACCAATTGGCAGATCTCCTCACCAAAGCCTTAGCTCCTGCTAGGTTTAATGAGTTGGTCCACTGGATTGGTATGAGGTGTTTGACTCAAGAGGAACTGGATGAACTCTTAAAACATTCTTAAAATCAGTCAAACACCAAAACCTCTTTTTGTAAATATTATTCAAAAACAAAATACAAAATTATAAAATCCGATAAAACAACAAAAACATTCTTCTATCTATATTTCTTTTAAACATGGCAAGTACAATTCCTCCGTCAACACACAAATCTTTCAAAATTCAATATTTTCTCAATCAAGTGTTGAGGGGGAGAAAACAAATAATTTTCGGTTTCATAAAACCTTGTACTTGCATGTTACCTTATCACGGTTGTTTCTTTAATAATGGTGGTCACATTTCTGGTTTACTAACACTCCTCGGACTAAAATTTATAAAATTTCATTATTTCTTAAGTCGAGGGGGAGTGTCGTCAAAGTTCTTTCCAAAATATCCTTCGTTTGGTAACCAAAATGGAAGTTATGGACATGGGATGTAAATGGTAAAGGTGAAGGGACTAATTGTGTCAAAATGTCAAAGTATTTTTTAACAAAACACCCTCACCAAACTATTTCTTCTCATTTATTACAACATTTAACATCCCAACCACCAAAATCCTACGCGTAAAACTCATCCTTCCAATCCGTGTTTTTTATCATTATTCTGTAAGTGGTTTATCAATCTTTGAGTTATTACAAACAAGGGTTTTAAATCGTTTCAAAAACCAACGGTTAGATTTTCATATATGAGTGATTTTGTGCTCTACGCATAAGCGTATGAACACATAATCAATGGTGTGTGTTTTTGGTTAAAATGATTGAGTCAAAATGTTTATCTAACATCATTGAAACCATTTTTACCATTAAACATCACCCAGATACACGAATTGATTGATTTTGAAAACTAGGGTTTATGCGTGGAATTGGTTATTTTCAAATGTGTACGTTTCTGGCTAATTAGTTGCTTGCAAGATGTTGTTCACGAGTTTAATTGATCATATCTATGCTTGGATTTTACCCAGAAACATTAATTACTTATTAATTGGAAATTAGGGTTTATGTTCATAAGAATTGGGTATTTTTGATTCGCTTAGAGTTTGATGTTAAAACTTGGATAGAACAACTCAATAGGCTTCTTAGACTTACCAGAATAAGCTTGGTGCATTTCCTATGGCTAGATAACTTACTCGTAATTCTTAAGCTTTAGGGTTTAGGCTTACGCGTAACTTGTGTTCTACGCATAACTGTCTGATTGAATGTTAGTGGTTAAATCTAAAAGGATTGAATGTAGATGATAATGTTAATGTTATGATGTATTTATTTCAGGTCTTCTATGCTTGAAAATTCAGAATCAAGGTTACTAACAATCTACGCATAAGGATCACCTTACGCGTAGCATATTATGCGTAAGAGAAATCTTACGCGTAACGTTTACGTGTAAGGTTCTACATAAGGGACTATGATAAGATCGTTTATAAGCTCAGCTAGGGATCAATAACAAAGATAATAAGCAGCGGAATAATCAAAACAATACTTTGTTATTGAACAAGGTTTTTATTCACTAACACTAAATAATCTTAGACGTTTATAGGAACACGTCTACTAACTAAACTAATAACCTAGGCGTTTACAAGACTATACGCCTAGGACACACACACACCTTTACTAGACGTCTACATTATGCAAGACTTAATTAAAACCTACACCTATGTCCTCTTTATGTACTAGAGGATAAGGACTAATAAATAAAACTTCTTTTGCAAGCAAGTCCCTCCATCTTTTTGTAGGTTTCCTTCGTGTCATATTAAGTCCCTCTTGTTTCATTCTTTTTGTCTTTATCAACTCAAACTTATAATTCCCAACAATCTTCCCCTAGTTGATAATGACAAAACCATTCTTGAACGAACTTCCCTAGACGAAGTAGAGAAATTGAGATCAGAGATCTCACCATGAATGAAACAAGTATGTCTTCTTTTGTCTTCCCCTTAATCCATGCCATGCCACTCAAACATCTCTTCCCCTTTTTGTTATTATCCAAATAGGGAACGTATGCAAATAATGATCTTGACCACCACGAACCAATATCATACTTCCAATCTAAGACTTCCAATGTTTAAAATCACCCACCATTACGCACCATAAGAAAAATGGATCCAAAACAGTAGAAAACTTCAACTAGCAGTAGTAATAATGATCAACAATAGTAAAAATCAAACACTTCCCCTTGAGTGATGCATGTACATTAATGATTCTTCAAAATCTGTAGGCTTTATGTGATGATTACTTGTGAAGAAAACCGAGTATAACGAATTTGATGAAGAAGTAGAATTTCCCAAACTTGTGTCTTAAATCTTGTACTATCCACGGAACTCGATACTTATACCTACCAAATATAAGTAGACCGCAATCCCTTGACAAGAATCCTCAACTAGTATGAGACACTGAGCACTACAATGTAACTCCTTCAAGTGATAGCCAATGTGTGCATAGAGCATCATAAGAAAAATCACACATTGCTAGATTCATCAAGCTAGATGATAAGAACACAAACCTGTGAAACTCAACTACAACATCAAATAAATGATATTCAACCTTCTTCGTAATCAATTAATCCATAAGAATCAAATACGAGCCTTTTTTAAATCCTTTTAAGAACAAATCACCAAACTGCTTGTGTGTGTGAACAATAACCTGTGTGTGTGTCGTCCAAAAACCATAACAATTAATATGCTCAACTTCCCCTTAAATTGAAATCCATATGAAAAACAGTACTTTTAAATTTAGAGCAGCAGTACTTTCAATAATAACAGTACTTTGAGAAGGAGCAGTATTTTCATCCAATCAGCATTACTTTCAAACATGGGCAAACAGTACTTTCAATAAAATCTGCAGTACCTTGAAGCAGTACTTTGCAACAGCAAGAGCAACAGTACTTTGAAAAATTTGCAGTACTTTCGAATTTAGCAGAGCAGTACTTAAAAAATCAGCAGGCAATCGAACAATATTACCCATCATAGCCACGTGCTCACCTCCATGTGCCAATAGATCTTCCCATGTGCAGAGATATCATAAATTCAAGGACCAATCAAAAATTAACTCGTGGGTCCCACATGCATCCATACGATAAAATAAATTGACCCACATGACCATCAAACAGTAGAAGTCAGCACAGCAATAACAAACTCATGGGACCCGATCATCCCAAACCCACGTGAATCCAATCAAAACCTTTATATTACTTGCGTACTACCCAATCAATATGTGATCAATTTAAATAATGCAATCAGTGAATATTGTTTGATTAAAGACCAGTATTAATGCATTCACATAGCCATGACTCTCATTCAATCATATATAATATTCGGAATAATACGAGTCACATATTCTTCACCGACCAATCAATAATAAAGTTGTAGCAGCGAATAAAATCGCATGGTTCCCATCTATCCTCCAATTAAAATCATTCTTCGAACAAGACCATTATTAAAAAGATGTGACCCGAATTATCTTTCAATGAAAGAATTAATGTACCTCAACAATATAAGCGACATCTGACATCCAATCTAAACTGTGCCCCATATTTGAAATAATATAGACCAACGAATTACGAGGTTAAATCACCTTTGATCTATGTTGCTTGCATAAAAAACAAATCAAAGTAGTTATAGCATCATGCGACAAACAAATCACCAATCGGACCCATGATAATTTCATAACATTCTTTTCCTTCGAATAGTTAACGACATCAAAACCTTGTAGAACCCTATATCAAGAGCTCCCCGCTCTGATACCAATTGATAAGATCGTTTATAAGCTCAGCTAGGGATCAATAACAAAGATAATAAGCAGCGGAATAATCAAAACAATACTTTGTTATTGAACAAGGTTTTTATTCACTAACACTAAATAATCTTAGACGTTTATAGGAACACGTCTACTAACTAAACTAATAACCTAGGCGTTTACAAGACTATACGCCTAGGACACACACACACCTTTACTAGACGTCTACATTATGGAAGACTTAATTAAAACCTACACCTATGTCCTCTTTATATACTAGAGGATAAGGACTAATAAATAAAACTTCTTTTGCAAGCAAGTCCCTCCATATTTTTGTAGGTTTCTTTCTTGTCATATTAAGTCCCTCTTGTTTCATTCTTTTTGTCTTTATCAACTCAAACTTATAATTCCCAACAGACTACGCATATCTTGTGAAGGATATGCGTAAACAGTAACCTCTACGCATAAGGTTGACTCTTACGAGTAAGCCTTACGCGTAAGGTTCCATATACGCTTACGCGTAAGCTCTACGCATAAGGCCCTCTTTTCCTACGCGTAAAATTTCTTACGCGTAAGTCAAGAACCTACGCATAA
Source organism: Chrysanthemum seticuspe (assembly GCA_019973895.1). Classification (NCBI taxonomy): domain Eukaryota; kingdom Viridiplantae; phylum Streptophyta; class Magnoliopsida; order Asterales; family Asteraceae; genus Chrysanthemum; species Chrysanthemum seticuspe. The sequence continues at coordinate 322,738,343 of BPTQ01000006.1, forward strand.
GCTTACGTTTACGCGTATACCACTCATGTTTATGCATAAGCTTGCCATTTCTACGCCTAAGCCTAGTTTTAACCTTAATTATGAATTGTTACGCGTGCAAACTTGTAAATAAATAAACCATAACGCCACGAAACCAATAATGTCACTAATAAGCTTAAACGTTTAATAAGGTGTGAAAATAAGTGAAAACATGGTCTTTAAAACTTAAAGTTAATCTATTCACGAAATTTATCACGACGTCTTTGGACTATTGGACTAAGAAGTGACATTGGACTCGTAACAATCATCAACATATCACATTCAATAATTGGACAATAAAACCATCTGTTGACTAACGTAATGTCTTTTGATATGTTGGTTCTTTTGGCTAAATATCTTTCAGATCACGACATGGACGCTCAAATGCAAAACGTGGAAGCTCCAAATGTTCTCTCCGTTGAAGATATCTTCCCTAATTGCTATCCGATGAAGATTGGAAAGAACAACATTCGTGTTGATTTTGATACTCTCACCTGCTCAGAGTCTTCTTGTTTAATTGCTGTGGATATTCTGAAGAATCATCCTTATCAGAACATGCTCACCAATTCTGCTACAGTGTCTGAGATCTATATTCACCAGTTCTGGAATACAATGCGAAAGATCAAAGGACAAAATGTTGTGTCGGTGACGCTCAATGACAAACAAGTCACCATCACACCTGCAGACTTAAGGGTTGTTCTCCTCATTCCTGTCATCGAGCCAACCGAATACACTGCCACACCAACTGAAGAGGCTGTTCTGCAATTCATGATCGACTTTGGTTATGACGAAGCTTCAGGAGTAATCACAAAGCATTCATACGTGGATCTTAAGAATATTCCTCAGCCATGGAGAACCCTCTACATTATCATCACCAAATCCATTTCTGGACGTGATAGTGGTTATGAGCATCCCAAGCTCGTTGAACTACAGATCTTTTGGGCTTTGGTCAACATGAAACACATTGAAGTTGAAGCTCTGATATGGGACGACATGATGTCATTCCTAAAAAAGCTTGGCTCCAAAATCCCATACATCAGATATACAAAACTGTTGATCAAAAGAGCTCTTGGGTATAATCCTGATATCCCCAAGAGACTCAATGACCCCAACAATCACTCCATGTTGTATGAGCCTACACTCACAGTCAGATTTAAGGACTCTACAACAAAGAAACAAGGTGTTGTGTTGCCAGATCACCTTCTAACTGATGCAGTCAAACAACTATATTCATACAAAAGGTATCTGGTAGCGGTTGATGAAGGCAAAGTAGGTTTTTTCGATGAAAAGTGTGCTGGTACACCTACAAGGAAAACCAGAAGAGGCAGTGCAGGAAGTGTTACAAGCACTGAGAGTAAAAGAAAGTTCCCTAAGAGGAAACCTCCACTAAAAAGGAAAGTTCCCTCTAAGGAAGCTGTTCCTATTCCTATTCCCAAGCCTGAACCGCAACGAAAGCTACTGGATGAAAGCTCTGAGGAAACTGAATCAGACGAAGAGGTCACCTACTCTGAAACGGCAATCGATGACACTTTAACAGTAGCTAAGCCTCCCAGTCCAATAGCTGATAAAGGAAAAGGGAAAACTCTTGTGATTGAGCATGATAAGGAAAGCTCTGAAGAAGAACCATTTGATGAGGAAAGAGAATATCAAAAGAAGTTGAAGAACCTCAGACTCAAACATCTTTCCGATGAATTTGTAAAGGGAGCCGGAGGGTCAAGTGGTGGTGAACTATCTACACCAGTTCCTGATGCGGTTAATCAACCCGATAAGGGAACTGGTACCACCACCCATGATCCACAACAACAACGATTGGAAGATACCATCACCTATGAATTTGAGGAACCTGAAAAGGAGAAGTCTGAGAAAGAAAAAGCTGATGAAGAAGCCAAGATTGAGGCAGAACAATTGGCCAAGTCTGGAAAAGATGACGAAGTTGAATATGATGATTTTCTTCTTGATAGTCTAGCACGCTCAAAAGAAGAAACTTCTAAACCAGCAAAGGACCCTGAGTCTCCTCATATCTCATCATCATCAGATTCATCCTCTTATTCATCTCCACCACCATCCAAAAGAACAACCAGATCTACATCTAAATCTGTGAAGAAACCAACAGACTCTTGGGTATCCCGAGCAAAAACAAAGATTGTCAAAGCTGTCAAGCAAGTACGGAAGAAGGATGTAACCAACAAAAAGTTGAATCAACTTGCTGACAGAATCAACTTTCTTCAAAAAGAGATAAACGAGTTGTTGAAAGAAAGGGAACAAATCCAGAAGTTTATCAAAGGAGATTTCCAAAAGGAATTGGAGAAGACAGCAAGAGAATATACTCACAAGTTTCTTCTCGACACTGTCCCTGGTTTGACAAGAGAAGTATTCTCCAGACAACTTACTCCAAACATCGTCGCATTGGTTAAATATATAATGGCCAAAGAATCTGATCTCTCTGAAACTGAGCTAATACCTAAATTGGTGATGCAAATGTCAAAATGATCAGCAACTTTTACTTCGGATGAAGCTAAATTTTTTGAAGGTCTACTAGATTATCAACTCAGATCATCATGCAAGGAATCAGCAGATCAACCTAAACGACCAAGAGATGATGATGATAAGGACAAGGACTTTGCACCTAAATGTCCAAAGAAGTCTGGTGAATCTTCCTCCATGCCACCTCCACCCCAAAGCACTCCATCTCAACAACGATCTCCTCCACGCTTTTCTGCTGACAAACCTCAGGACTCTGAGTTACCACCTCAGACAGAGAAAACCGGTGATCACTTCGAGTACACTGGTGGTAACGATGAAGAGATACCTGAGCCCCAACAACAACCCACCTCTACCACCTCAACAAAGAAACCAGCATCCTCATCTAGGCCAAAGAAGAAGAAGAAGTCACTTAAGGCTGATGTCGTCTCATGGCTAGACGAAGATGACACCGAGTTTGAATGGTTCTCTACACTTGTTGATGCTACTCCCGCTCTAACTGATGATCCAGATATGTTGAAGGTCGTACGTTGGAGCATGCTAAGTTACTTGATAACGCTACACGCGTCGTTCGGGGTCAAGGAAACTTCCTTTTCTTCGAGCAAGTTTTATAACACCCTAGGCAGTGAACCTAATCGTTGTAGTGTAGTAATTAGGGTAAGCCACGGGTATTGATATCGTTCTCTAGGGGAATAGGAATGCTAGTAAGGAGTTACTACGCTAAGGTTAAGGTTGAGGAAGATTATTTTTTATCTTTTTATATTTTTTAGAAAATGGAAAGGTACGAATCTCGGGTATTGGATTGGGGGTTGGTATTTCTACCGATTACTCTACTATTATCTAATTATCTAAACTAAGGTTGTGGGAGTCTATGTCTAATTAATGTGTGCTCGTATGATAGTTTAAAGATGTGTTTACTTAGTTTGTATTACTCCTTAATTATCTCCTATTGATGGTTGAGTGTCACGTCTTATTCCTAGTTACGTTGTGTGTCTAAAGTTGTAGGGTATGCGTTTCTCCCTAACTCTTCAAACTTACCAAAGGGTCTCGTCTACAAACCCACTAGGGATGATAAACTCCTACTCTAAGGCGCTCTTTGGATGGTTTAGCCTACAACTACTCAGGTAATTATATTCTAAGGTTCACAAAGATGAATCAAGCATTAAGTACACAACGAATGACCTATCGCATTACTAGATCATTATTCAACTAAGATAAGAAACAACCAATCAATATTCAATAATTAAGTTTCATACTTCCTAAGCAAACACACAAATAAATTAGCCGGACATGGAAAACATGCAAGCATACACACAAATAATCAAAGACATAATTTAATTAATGAAGTAAAGACTTATCTTGATGTAAGATAGGGTTTAAAACCCTAAAATACTGTACAAGACACCTTAGGTTCGGTTTTAGGTTTTTACTCCAAAGACTCTCTTCTAAAGACTGAAAAATTCGGATTCTATATATAAGATTACAATTGCGACGGCGTCACCTTATGTTTAGTGACGCCGTCGTGTCGCCGCCATTAGGGTTTCGTCTTGGCCACGTTAACCTTGCGACGGCGTCACCTTAAGTCCGTGACGCCGTCCTCTTCAGCTTCTGACGTCGTCTGGATTGCATCTAGGCCGTCTGAGTAGCAACGGCCTACTCTTTCACAACTAGACGTCGTCGCTTGTAAATACGAGTTTTGGGTTCTGGCCCGTCACAATAATTTTGGGACGGCGTCACAATGTAGCACCTGACGCCGCCGCCTTCTACTTTCAGCAACTGTGAGTGTCTCGATTTTGACTTTGGCCATTTTCTTCATATATTCGCGCCTTTTCGTCCAAATAAGTGCCATTCCAGCATTTTGCCTTCACGAGACCTAAAAAGTGAAAAGGAACGATATTAAGCAATAACGGATACAAAAGTGATCAAATAAGGACTTAAACGACCCCTCAAAATGGTACCTTTTAAAACCTTATCAAATATCCCTACATTTGTTATTTGCTTGTCCTCAAGCAAATGTGCTTTTAGCCAATTAATTTATAAGTTAGGGGTCATGAAGCATTAATTCAAAACGATCCACAACACATATAAGCCCCGCAAAAGTCATAACAAGCACGGAAATTACATACTAGCACCTCACATGGGGTGTTTGGATACTCACATCTCTCTCGGGTGTATATATGAAATATAACAAAATAGGAAATGGAAGATAAACACTCATTAACCGGTCCTAGTACATAGATTACCATAGGCTTGAGAATAGATCGAACCTCCATCGCTTTGGCGTAAGCACCTAGGAAAGACTATCAAAGAAAGGGTTGTAATGTTAGGCTTACGGTAGGGAAACAAGGGCTTGGTGGGATAGGCTATTTAGTGGTGGTAAGTCAAAAATCTTTATGTTAACTGCATATGAAGAATGGCGTTGCTAAGCCAAGACTCGACACTCTAAACTCTACATAACTGAAATAAATAAACATAAATTTAAAGATAGATGTAGGATGGTAGCCCGTATGTTTTTTTTTTTTTTTTTTTTTTTTTTTCATACACTTTTACTCTACCATCCTCTACGATAACATCAAAATAATAGGGATTTATAGGCATATCCCTACACTTGAGTTTTTATTACTCTAACACTAATTTGACCCGATTTGAAAAGATCAAAACACTTGGGGTACATTATTACGCAAACAAAGGGAATTTGAATTTAACGTTCCCTTCCCGTCATTTCATAAACTTTAACTTTTCCCATGAATCCCAATCGTCCCAAAACTGTATACAAAGGATATGACTCGACTTAGCAACTTATGCAAGCAACTAGATAATTGAACTAAGGGTTTAGGGTGATAATAAACATTTGCACTAAAAGTGAGTGCATAAAGGGTAGGCTAAGGCGATTTGGGTGTATATTTGGGGGTGGGGTGTAAACAATGCTCTTCATTAATATTCCGGAAAAACCGAAATATCACGAGAACCGCGAAAAGGATAGGCTCTGAGGGGTTAACTAGGGGTATCGTGTACTAAAGATGAGTACAACGCAAAGGGTGTGGGGGAATTACTCAACCGATATGGAAGAAGTAATTATATTACAGGTATCAAACAAGGGTTATCCTAATGCCTCTTATCATTTAGTTATTCCTAACTACACAAGTGTAGCCTCACTTGCGATCTCGGAATGCATCACAAAACAAATTCTAGAATCTAATATACTACCGGTTCACACTCTAAGCATTAAAGATGAATGCTTTAATTCCTACTAATCTAAGGGCGATCCTCACATTTTGGTGGAATTTGGGTGGTAAAGGGTTTTGTGCTAGTCATATAACTTCCTATCCGTGAGACGCTTTTGTTAAGACTAATGGCCCACTCTTATATGTCATGAAAAATTTTAAATTTGGTGCCAAAATTACCCTAACCGACATTTTCTCATGGTTTATTACACAATCACAATTGGACAAAGCAAATAATCAAGGATAAGCATAGTTTCAAAGTTCCCGTTTTATTTTCCCTCCCTACACTTAAACTGAACATTGTCCCCAATGTTCCCCGAAAGTATCAAAGTTATGATAAAAGAAGGTAATTAAAAACGAAAGAAACTAATACTCCCCTGATTAGCTCGGTAGGATCCGTGTAAAGTGGTGGTTAAACTCTTTTCCAAGAAGAATTATTGCGTGAAAAGCTCCTCCAATCTTATGTAACTTCTTCTTGACAAACTAAACCTGCACACTTGAAGAAAACAAACGAAACCTTCGCGTAAAATCGGCGGTAATAATATATATAAGACTCGATTTAAACTAGGATATAATGCTTGTGGAATGGATGTTTACAGAATTTTTAAGAAAATTAAGACCTGGAAAATTCCAAAAATTTATAAGTAGTTCAGAAAACGAGAAAAAGTAATCTGATGTTTTTACTCCTTCCTGACGCCGTCAGGTTATCCTGACAAAAACTGGTCTGCGATTTTCTGGAAAAAATTCTGGAAAATTTACATCTTTAAAATCTGGAAAAATTTCTGCAAAAACATCCATTATGACTCGATACAAGCATTTGACTCGAACAAACAAACATAAATATCTTTTAGTTAATTGTTATTCTCATGTTTACGTTTCTTTTGAAAACGTGTGTAATCCTCCCTACACTTATTCCTTATGTAAAATACCTTTATATGCAATTAAGACGAAGTTAAAAACAAAATAAAGCATTTTTACAAATTTAAACATGAGGATAAACAATTAATAAAAGATATATGACACTAACAAGCAAACAATTAAGCATGGGTTGCCTCCCACGAAGCGCTTTTCTTTATTTAAGAGTCTTGTAGCTAGACTCATAGTCGTGCTCCTACGTTTTCTCATTAATCCTCTCGTGCTCATACTTAAGCCATTCCAACGCTCTTTCATTCTTTTTGTAATCATCTCCTAATTCAAGGCATTTTTTGTAATACCGCTTAGTTTTCTCATATGGGTACCTAAGCCCACTCTGCTTATCCCTTTCACTAAGCAATGGAATAGGGGTCATTCTATTACAAACCTCGATGTCCTTATGTTTAAACCTAGGATGAGCGCGTGGCATTTGGTAGATGAAATCTTCAACTTCATCAGAGAATGTAATTAGACCACCAATCATCCGTTCATTCAACCTAGTCAATTTTTTGAAAGGTTTTCCAAAAATTATTTGAGTGAGGTCCTTATCTATAAATTCTCCTAAGTCTTCTAAGACCATGAACTCTACCAAATAAGCAAAACTTCCGACAAACACGTGCAAATAAATGACTGCTTCAACAACATTGTTCCCTTGATAAGTTAACTCATTGACCTTGATCTTGTTGTATAGGTCCCTTGAGATTAAATTTAAAGGTAAGAATGAATTCAAATAAGCATCGAACCCTTCTAGTCCTATTTTGCAAGGGAATTGCATGTTAAAGGGGCCATCTTTCTCAATCCTACACCTAGGGTCAAAACATTGGGAGGGGTCTTCCTCAATTTCATTAATGACCTCTCCGCTATCAAGTGCCTCACCATAATCAAATTCCTCGTCAGAATCAGAGTAATAGAAAGGACTTTGTTGTTGCCAATTTATCTCATTATGCCCTAGGTGATTACCAAAATGGTGAGTGGGTGAAGAGTTTTGTGGGATTGCGTTCTCAACCTCGGGATTGGGAACGGGTAGAGTGAAGAATCTTCGATGGAAGATACGGATCATGGTGAGTGATGGTTTTTTTTTTTTACGAACGAGGGTCACGAAGAAGGGGGATAGACTAAGAGAAAGCTAAAAATGAGAAAAAAGTTTACTTGATAGGAATAAAGCAAAGAAACCTAAACGAGGTGGACTACTAACTAGCTATTCTATTCCACGGCAACGGCGCCAAAAACTTGATAACGCTACACACGTCGTTCGGGGTCAAGGAAACTTCCTTTTCTTCGAGCAAGTTTTATAACACCCTAGGCAGTGAACCTAATCGTTGTAGTGTAGTAATTAGGGTAAGCCACGGGTATTGATATCGTTCTCTAGGGGAATAGGAATGCTAGTAAGGAGTTACTACGCTAAGGTTAAGGTTGAGGAAGATTATTTTTTATCTTTTTATATTTTTTAGAAAATGGAAAGGTACGAATCTCGGGTATTGGATTGGGGGTTGGTATTTCTACCGATTACTCTACTATTATCTAATTATCTAAACTAAGGTTGTGGGAGTCTATGTCTAATTAATGTGTGCTCGTATGATAGTTTAAAGATGTGTTTACTTAGTTTGTATTACTCCTTAATTATCTCCTATTGATGGTTGAGTGTCACGTCTTATTCCTAGTTGCGTTGTGTGTCTAAAGTTGTAGGGTATGCGTTTCTCCCTAACTCTTCGAACTTACCAAAGGGTCTCGTCTACAAACCCATTAGGGATGATAAACTCCTACTCTAAGGCGCTCTTTGGATGGTTTAGCCTACAACTACTCAGGTAATTATATTATAAGGTTCACAAAGATGAATCAAGCATTAAGTACACAACGAATGACCTATCGCATTACTAGATCATTATTCAACTAAGATAAGAAACAACCAATCAATATTCAATAATTAAGTTTCATACTTCCTAAGCAAACACACAAATAAATTAGCCGAACATGGAAAACATGCAAGCATACACACAAATAATCAAAGACATAATTGAATTAATGAAGTAAAGACTTATCTTGATGTAAGATAGGGTTTAAAACCCTAAAATACTGTACAAGACACCTTAGGTTCGGTTTTAGGTTTTTACCCCAAAGACTCTCTTCTAAAGACTGAAAAATTCGGATTCTATATATAATATTACAATTGCGACGGCGTCACCTTATGTTTAGTGACGCCGTCGTGTCGCCGCCATTAGGGTTTTGTCTTGGCCACGTTAACCTTGCGACGAAGTCACCTTAAGTCCGTGACGCCGTCCTCTTCAGCTTCTGACGTCGTCTGGATTGCATCTAGGCCGTCTGAGTAGCGACGGCCTACTCTTTCACAACTAGACGTCGTCGCTTGTAAATACGAGTTTTGGGTTCTGGCCCGTCACAATAATTTTGGGACGGCGTCACAATGTAGCACCTGACGCCGTCGCCTTCTACTTTCAGCAACTGTGAGTGTCTCGATTTTGACTTTGGCCATTTTCTTCATATATTCGCGCCTTTTCGTCCAAATAAGTGCCATTCCAGCATTTTGCCTTCACGAGACCTAAAAAGTGAAAAGGAACGATATTAAGCAATAACGGATACAAAAGTGATCAAATAAGGACTTAAACGACCCCTCAAAATGGTACCTTTTAAAACCTTATCATTACTGCAAGAAAAATTCCGTGTGAAGAAGATGACGAAATCAGAGTTGAAACGAATCAAGAATGAAGCATTTCAACTACTCAAAGACAGCTCGGAAAGTGCTATTGAAGTTGAATATCACCTTGAAAATATAGCACGAGCCATGTCTAACAACATTGATTGGCTCAACCCTGAAACAAACATCGACTTCACCAGAAGAGACAACGCTCCATACTACACTGACTGGTCTAGACCTCTACCAACGATTGGCCAACCAGATCAACCTAAGATTCCATTCCGCTACTTATTCAACAAAGACTTGGAATTTCTTCTACACGGTAGCGATGGTTCAAAGAAATACGCTACATCACTTACATTTTCGTTCCCGGCAGCCATATACTCCAACTGCATAGCCATCGAAGAAAAGGCTAATCACTTGTTTTCTAACCGTGTGGATCAGTATGACATTGATGCAATGTATGGGATTCATCATTAGCCGGAACACCGACGAATCTACTACAAGAGATGCCAGGTTCGAAAGTCTGAACATGAAGTGCACAGTGATAAAGGGATTGTTGCTGTTAAGCATGTAACTCTTTCGTCTAAATGGGATTACACCTTCCTCAAGAATATTGTGGTCAAAAGACAAGACGAAAGGGACTATGAATTCTGTGAAGCGAACTTTCAGAACTTGTCTCTCAACGACATTAAAGATCTGTATCTTGCCAAAGTACATGGAAGAATGATACAATTCTCGACTGAAATTCAACGTGAATACATCAAGTCCTTGCTTATCTTCATCAGAAGCATAGTGATCCAGGAACGTGTAGAAGATTTACAACTTGCTGTTGAATCGTATCAAACACGTGTCAACCTCACTAGACCTCAGCTAGAACTTCCTGACATCAACCAGCTTCCACAATACACTCTCATCAGCAAACCATTCGGAGTAGTTTACCGTAGTGAACTACAACGCAACTGCTTGATGGCGTGTAGAGATCTTCATAAGTTTGGGGATCACACACTGAAGAAGGTCAGGGACGGCTTGGCTTATAGGTTGAAGGCGATACATGAAGGCATTGGGTCTCCAAAGCGATGGAATTCTCAGGATAGACGGGATGTGAAGAGGATCATCACTCGAATCGATGAAAGGTTGTACAGAAGGGACCAGTTCAGAACTCTGGAGAGCTTCATAGGTGGTCGTCCCAGGATTACTCTCACAGGCTATCAACGCCCTGTTCGCATTCCTGGAAAGATTGATGGACTACCTGGTACCCCTTAAACTGTTTCAATTTCATATTAATTGGGATGTGTGATTTTATAATGACAATGGTTTGTGCACAAATAATAGTGTACAACCCGTTCTTGTAATGAAAGGACCCTGTGGTACGCTTCAGTGCCACAATCCTTATAAAAGGAGCGAAAGCTTCTTACTTTTGAGTAAAACTTATCAAACCTTTCAATTTTAAAAGGTTTTGCTCAAAAGAACAAGTACTTCCCCTTATGATTTTCAAAACCTCAACCGTTAATATCACTTGTTGAGGGGGAGTATTTGATCAAAAACTTTGTTCACAAATTGTTCTTCGTGTAATCTTCCCACAAAACTCAAAATGGTCATATTTATTCTCAACATTTCTTTAAAAATAACACATTCATATGCCATTTTTTAGGGGGAGAAAAATTATGTTATAAGAAATATGTTGTGTTTTGCTATTGAATCCTCGTGTGAAAAGACTTCAGCCCATGAATTGACGGGATCTGTACAGTCATACATTGAAAAGATTTGTCTTCCAAGACTTTTCCGAGTAAATCGTACCTATTCGAGAAGCTCTTGATAGACATGAACTTTGACGGGTTTGACAACCTCTCGGGGTTGTCCACATCTTCAAGGTAGCTATTAGAGCTAGTTGTCACCTAAAAGCTGACAATGTATCTCTTTAACTATGCAACGTAATCGTGTCTCGCAAGGAATTGTCTATCTAGAGTTGATCAATTCAAAAAGTGTGCGCTCTTTCCTCACTGTGCAGATTTCTGTCAAAATTCTTAAGCACATGTGGAGGGGGAGTATTTCTGAAAATCCAAAACTCTTGAAGTGTTCAAACATGGTTTTCATTTACAAACACTTCTAGAGATTTTCATGAAAATGGTTTTATGGCAATGGAGTTATAAGGTGATTAAGGTTAGGAATAATCGTCCTATGTTCCGCCAGAGCCGGATGGATCTACCCAAGGACACTACCAATTGTTAGAATTAGAAGTCCTTAGGTATGATTATAAAAGGAGAAAATGAGAATCGGATAAAGAAGGAGTTGAAGAATTAAAAAGAAAAACAAAGAAAATGGTGAAAAGAAATAGCCCTCCGGATTATTCAACTTAGGGCAGACACCGGGTTCAATTCATATGCTACTGGTTGTCACTAGATGACACCGGTATTGAAGATTAAAAGTCGTCATGGACCCAGTGACGCATGCACTAAACCTTCTTAGCCACTCAAGTTTCTCCAAAAAGAAGCTTGTTTCATTCTCACAGGGAACCCTACGTAAACTATCGGCCTTCTCTTAGAGATCGCTGGTATCAAAGAAGGAGACCCTCTCCCTAGTCTCCGCTCAGGAAAACCAAAGCGCACTATTGAGTCTAGAGCCACGAGATTCATCAAAAGATCTCTTAGGTACACTTGACATTTCATCACTTGTTGTTCAACAATAAGAACGCAAGTGATACGTTATCGAGTCCTTCACAGATCTTAGCAATCTGTCGAGAACATTTATGAGAGGTTCACATCTGTGATCCTCAATGATTGAATGGAAACTCCTGCCAGGGTCAACATCAAATAGCCCTGAAAGCAGGTCGCTTTGGTAACTCCCTGTGGATTACGCTTAGTGGTCTCAAACGGTCTACAGTCGTGAGGTGATGCTTCGGTGTACCTCAGCGACTCATCTAAACTGTAGATGTACTTCGGTAAATCGTGTTATCTCACTTGTGGGACTCCAGTTTAGGAATGTCCCTTGTGAGAATTAGAGTTGTGTTTTCACACTATGCTGTTAACACTCTCGAAGTTCGAACTTGTAAGTGCTGGAATCCGCTTATTACTAACCTTTCTTATGTTTTCTTCTTATGGAAGCTCTGGAGCGGACTGATCGTGCAGATTCTTCACATGCTCATACCAACAACATCACTAATGGAAGTTCTCTTAAAAGGCAACACAAAGTCAGAATGATTCTTCGTCAAGTCAAAGAATCTACAAAGTTTAAAGACTAAGAGAACTTCATCAGTACTGATAGTGTTTATGCCTACTAGTGTTTGATAGAAACATGGTATTATGAAGTTTTACATATTTAATTTCAATGGGGTTCAGATAATGATGTGATATGTTGACGATTAGCAGAGTGTAGCGTACGCTTACCATTATTCTTAGGTAGAGATGTCAAGTTTGCTTTAAAATAAAATAAAAATGAATTTTAAAGGATTATGGCGGAATGATATCCTTGAAACCTAATCAGGCTAGTACTTCTAAGAAATGACGAGAAGATTTGATGACTATCCCAAGATAGTAGTTCGGATTATCTCATGTATGAAAATTTCAAGAATGAAATTAGGCAGTATAAATGAGATGTTAAGATTTTGCTGAGTGGTAAGACACTATCGTGTCTCTAGATCTTTTTAATGAAATCTGGTGGTTTATCGAGTTTAAGTAGGAAATCAATCTGAATATAACACTTGTATAACTATTCTCAGTGTTTGAAAAATTTAAGTCGAACATAGTTAGTCAGACTATGTTACACTATCCCTAGGTTAAATATAGGTGACTAGACTATATTTAGCCGAGGTTCGATAAAATTTTCAAATACCTAAATTAGGTATACTCGTGACATGTCCATAGCTTTTGAGAAATTTTCCACTAAGAAAAGGCGATATCAAACAATCCAGTTGCAAGTCCTGGCCATAAAAGACTTGTAACCTATGTTTTCACATTCCATTGCATAGAAGATAGTATGGGTAGATACGTATGGAAAGGAAAGGAAATCTTAAGTAATTCTAAGATTCACGGACATTTAACAATGAAGGTTTCAAAAGAGAATTTTGATGAATGTAGAGAAAGTTGTTGAACATCAGCTTTTGTAGATGATGAATCAGTTTGTCCTTTAGAAATCCCATTTCTTGTATTTCCATTAGGGAAATTGATAGACTGTGACGGGTTTCATGTAAAAACAATGCCATATAAGGTTTAATAAGATAATTTCTAGAGTCTATTGTATAACTTACAATGTCTGGGAAGTAAATTAGACCATTGTGTAACTCACAATGTCTAAGAAATGATGGAGAGATCATTGTGTAACCCACAATGTCTTGAGAAATGATAGAGAGATCATTGTGTAACCCACAATGTCTTGAGAAATGATGAAGAGACCATTGTGTAACCCATAATGTCTTGAGAAATAAATGAGACCACTGTAAGATTTACAATAATAGAGACCACTGTAGGATTTACAGTGTCTGAGAATGTAATAGAGACCATTGTAGGATTTACAGTGTCTGAGAATGTAATAGAGACTATTGTATCTCACAGTGTCAAGGAAGTAGGAAAGACCATTGTAATCAGTTACAATGTCTTGGATAAAGTTTCATAATCCTAAAATGCACGAGTAGATGCATGATTGGGAGATTAGGAAAATATGATTGTGCCGTAATGCCTTAGAATAGGCATACGCATATATGTTGAGTACTTTGTTTATGATTGAAATTATGTCAAGTGTATATATCAATATACTAGTATGTTTGTATAGATTAAAATGCCTAAAAGTCACATAATCGTCTAGAGGATGGAAGGCACGGAGAACGGAAGGCAACAAAATGTTTTTGTTTGTAAAAGTAGTTATAGTTTAAGTCTCAATTAGACCCGTTTCTCTATAACTGTGGCTCTGATACCAATATGTAACACCCCCAATTTCCTGATTCGCTGCGGAATTCAAACTGGGTGTTACTTCATGGCACAACAGTCATAACAATAGAAAACGAACTCTAATGGAGTCGTTTTAAAAAGGATTTATCATTCGATTTATATAAATATTAGAGTTTACAAAAAAATGAGGTCCCAAATGGTTCCAAGTTTACAAAATACATTAAATGGGTTTTCGAATGATAATAAAATTTATAGCCTTCTTGAGTATCCGTGCTCCTCCGTGCCAGCCTCGTACAATATAGACCTGAAATACATGCTAAAAACTGTCAACACAAAGGTTGAGTGAAATTCATAGAGTTTAGGAAATCAGTTGAACACATAATGTTTGTGTGGGTTACGTTGTTATACACCCATAATGTTGAAAACGAAACAAATATTATTCACTAAGCATCATGCAATCAAGGCGTTAACGTGTTCCTAATTTAATTGGAGAAACTGTTGATACGTGCCCTTAACAGGTAAAATTGTCATTTTTACCTAATGTACTCAAATATAGTGCGTTTGCTTACCGGACCGGGTCAAACAAACAGGATTCGTCAATCCCGATAGATTTATCCACAATATTCGCGCTCACTTCACTCATGATTAATGATTTATGATTAGGGACTTAAGTTTGGCAAATGCGGTAACTTAGTGCAAGTAAAATAATCAGATAAGTATACAGTTTGAAAGCAATGTGTTCGGTTTAAAATAAAGCATGTATTTCCCCCAAGAGTTTGTAAAACAATTAAGTAATAGAAAGTGGGGCTATGAACTCACCTCAATAAATGATATCACAACGTATAATGGAATCGATGGATAAGCCTAGAAGTCTCTACGCGCAACCTAGAATATGTGTTGTGTCTTAGGTTCTAAAATAACGATGTGAATGTATAAACATGCCTTATATAGTTATTACATCAATTATGCTTGGATACTTAACATTTGTGAAGTCGTATAAGTGTTTACGTTTCTTATATTTAAGTTTTCCCCGTCTAAATCTACCCGTTACTTCTAAACCGTAAATGATCACGGCTCGGTTTTTATGTTCTCGGAAAGGTAATTGAATATACTAAACAGATCAGTGGGCCCCACTGTCCCAGAAATTATTTAAATAATGTGAAATTACCAATTTACCCTTGGATGTACTAGTTATTTCAATCAGCAGCAAACTGTCTCATGGTTTTGGCCATAAGTCGAGTTCTACAACTCCGTTTAACGCACGGCCAGCGGCCACGTTCAAGTTAGGGTGTTAGCTACAACTTTTATTCTTTGACCAACAGTTGGTTATATGCAAGTTTTATGAGTTTTACCCGTTTGAAATCTGTTACTCAGATTTGGACACGTTTAGCCGTTTTGGCTCTAGTTTATTCATCGGGATGA
Organism: Chrysanthemum seticuspe; assembly: GCA_019973895.1. Taxonomy (NCBI): domain Eukaryota; kingdom Viridiplantae; phylum Streptophyta; class Magnoliopsida; order Asterales; family Asteraceae; genus Chrysanthemum; species Chrysanthemum seticuspe. The sequence goes on from BPTQ01000006.1 coordinate 322,753,933, forward strand.
GTTACGGCATGAGCCACCCGGCGAAACGACCACAAGACATCGATCTATAATCCTACATTATTACCTAAGTTTCTCAATCCACGAATTTTACCCAGTAATTACGTTTACAGCCCCTGTTCAGTTTCTGTGTTGCAATATAAGTCCTTACGATGTTTCTAGTGTTTTAGTCCGATTATCCAAGCGTAGTATAATAAGTATATAGAACATATTAAATACATGTAATACAAATATTTACAGAAATAAAAGGTAAATATAGTAGTTTGCTTACAAGCCTTGTGATGAAACAAATCAAGAACCAAGAACTAGGACACTAAAACCTAAACCCTTTCAATATGAACCCCGAGCTTCCAAATCCTTAACACATCATGCTAACCCTTGGTAGGCTTGATCTAACCTTGTAAGAACACTTCTACCTCAGCCATTAGACCCTTGTGTAGCTCTTAATTCATCCAAGGAATAACTAGGCCTTGAACTTTGATATATAACTTGTAGTTTGAAGATTAAAGAATCATGGTGCTAGCGATTTATTGAGGTTTGGTTATGGAGGATGAAACAAAGGAAAATGGATGAGTTTCTTATGAGTTATCAAGTCTTGGATGAAGTCTTATAGGATATTTCCTAAGACTTAAGTCTTAAGTTTAGGACTTAAGAGCTAAGTAACTAGCACATGTATATGACTAATAAATTCAAGACTTATCACCAAAATTTCGTTCATTCTCTATCTAGGATGACTAGATATGAGTTTCTTGGTATTATCTTGTTTACGGAGTGAGTTTTGGACCCGTTAATTGCTAACTGTAAGCCGTAAAGTCACGAAACTTAAAATCGGGTATTCAAATAATATGAATCTTATAAATATGTTAAAACTTATCAATATACTCTATATAAGCATATTAGATTAGTGATACGTTCTATCGGGTTGCTTAAACGCTGCTAAAACTGAAAACGTAGGCTAAATAAGTGAAAAATGCAATTTATCATAAAAGAACGAGATTTCAGGAAAATGACCGTGAATTTACTTAGAGTAGACTAAAATTTGTCTAAATGTGATATGAGATGTCAAAATGTGGTTTTCGTCGTACGTGGGATAACTTAACAGTTATACGTGAAGTCTAAAAGTTACGCGATTTAATCAAAAATGTAGAACGTACAAGGTTAATTTCTTTATGGTCAATGGAGGAGGGAAATATGTTTGACTTTTCCAAAAATGTAAAAGTGTCCAAATATCTTAGAAAATACAGTGCAGGAATGGTTAAGTCTGGGTCTTCGTAGAATTGTTTAAAACGTAAGTTTAGTCTCGTACAGCGCAGGGTTTATTTGGTAACATTTAAAAGAAATCTTAAGAATTCTCAAATTAATTATGAGTGATCTAAAAATTAATCTGATGTGAGGAAAATTGTCGGAGTTGATTTTCGTTATGCGCGTGATGTCTAAATGGTGTTCCGACCATAACGAAATTTTAAAACAATGTTTTCTTAATAACTTTTGCGAAAATGATCTAACGATTGTTAAACTCTCAGGTCATTACTAAAATAATTTTATCTTACGAGAATGTGAAATAAATTTTTTTACGGGATGAATAGTGAAAGTGAATAGTAACTTTTCAAAAAAATGAAAGTAACCCGAAAATGAGGGTTGTTACATACAGCCGCATATCTGAGATGCACCGACCTAACTTAGATGCATCCTTATTATCTTAGATGCATCGTAATGTATTTTATAGTTTTTAATTATATGCATGTACATATGTTTGATGCATTTCATGACTTCTCCTTTATTTTGTTCCTCTACATCTGACGAAATCATAAAAATCAGTTTGCACCATTTTCACTTCAAAATAACTTTTGAAACTCAAGGGGTGCATCTAATTGAATAGAGATGCATCTAATTCAAGTCGTTGCATCTCAAATGAATGATCATATTCACTTCTAACTGGATCCCTTCCAATAATATTTATTCAAGAGAAAGAGGTTTTTGTTGGACTATGCATTAAGATGAAACAAAAGTTTAGCATTACTCAATAAGTGGAAAAGAAACACACACAAAAAAGAGTAATTATATATCACATCCCGTAAAAGATATAGAGAAAAGTTCATTTAAGAACACTTATTTTGTTGCATACAAAGGAACTAATCCTCACCATCCAAATCATTTGATCTAATGGACAAAATCATACATTGAAACATCAACTTCCACCCCTTCTAGCCCTCTCTTTTTTAATTAAAACTCAATTTTACTACCTTTTTAAAAATTGCATGTCTCAAGAAACGTAAATCATTAACCGACATAAACCACACCATCGTGACAAGCATTTAATTATCTTTCAATAGAGTGGAATTTTCTTATAATTTCGAAAAACTTTTGTTTGTTTTTATTGGCATTTTTTGTTTTTTCTCGGTGCAATATTTTGCTTGATATATCACTTATGGTATAACACGAATATGTAAGTTCGAATACTCAACATGTTGTTTTAAAGTTAACATAAGTATTTGTGTAAAACTCCAAATGATTCACCGTTTTTTGCGTTTAAAAATTCAAAATTTTAGCTTTACAACCATAAAACACCCAAAAAATTTTAACTTTCAAATCATTACAATTTATTCATAGAAATTGGAAAAAAGATATATGACTTTTTTTATATTCAAACAAGCTTGAAATTTCACATGTGATATAACACCAATTTTTAGATTCGAAGACAGAAGATATTTACATAGATGCAAAAAATGATGAATCTTTTGAAGTTGTATACAAATACTTATGTTCATTTTACGACAACGTGTCTGGTGTTTGAACTAGATATTAGTGTTATCTCCCAGGTTATATATCGAACAAGTTTGAATAATAATTTTTCTATTCTCTTTTCAACAATTTCCAAAGAATAAGCTTTACTGATTTAGAGGTTTAAATATTATGTGTAATATATGGTTGGAAAGCTTAGAAAGTGTATTTTTCAATACACAAAATGATGAATCTTTGGAGTTCTATACTAATGCCTATTCTTATTTTACGACATTATATTGAGCGTTCGAACTTACAGATTAGTGTTATATCACATCTGATACGTCTAGCAAGTTTGACTTTAAAAAAAATATATTCTATTTTCTCCAACTTTTATGAATAAACTGTATTGATTTGTATGTTCACAAATTATGTTTGAATGGTTAGAAAGCTAAGGACGTGTATTTTTTAGTGCCAAAAGATTAATAATTTTATGTTTTACATAAATATTTATGCTCTTTTCATGACATCAGGTTGAGTGTTCAAACTTAAAGATTAATGTTATATCTTATGTAATAAATCAAGCGGATTTGACTGTAAAAAAAAATCAACTTTCTTGAATTTCTAACTTTAATTGTATTGATTTGGAGGTTCAAAAACTATGTGTGATATGCGGTTGAAAAGCTAAGGATGCGTATTTTTCAATGCTAAAAACGATGAGTCATTTAGAGTTCTACACAAATATTTATACCCGTTTTACGAATCATGTTGAATGTTCGAATTTATAGATTAGTGTTATATCACAAGTGATATATCAAACAAAAAACTGAACCGAGAAAATATGAAAGGATAATTTCATCTATATCATTGAAAAACATCAATATTACATCAATATCCTTTCAAAATTCTTAATTACATCAATTTCTTTCTAAAGCTTACAAATACACATTTATAACCAAATAAATAATTATGGCTTAATTAAATGATTTTAGTATTAAAAACTGTTATCTCTATATTCATTAAAAGAGTTTTTTACCTATTTACCCTCTTATGCTAATCAAACCAAAAAATAAAACATCACATACTCTTATGGGTACTATTTGCTCGTCTTCTTCATCGATTTTCTTTTTTCTTCCTGGAATTGAACTGCTCTTTCAAATTATTTTTAACTGCAAAGCAATTCTATTAATATTAATTCAAAATAGTAATAGTGTTGGTTTACATAATAAATAAGATTTCTTTAAACAAGAGCCCTACAATATTCATAGATACAGTCTAATTTGCTTGAGCTACTTAATTTAATTTGCAATATTAGTGCTCAACAAAAATGTAAATGAGTAATTTACTCATGTAGAGGGTAAAACTTTAATAATAAATAAGTAACCTTTGTTAGTTTCATAAAACCCCCGCAAGTATAACTTTATTGATAACCATTATTTATAATGGTAAAAACCTAATTTACAAAACCCACAAACCGGGCTTGGGCCTAATTATCCACTAATACTCCCCCGCAGTTCGAGCGGTGAAATCGCGAAAGCTAGAACTGGAGTAGTAAACTAAGAAAGCAAAATAAAACAATAACAAAAAGAAAATGGGATAACCTAAAGTATCCCCTATTGTATTTTCTTTTTTTACGGATAACCAAAGTAACTGAAAGATAAACCAAAGAATCCCAAACATTCGTCTCGGTAATAAGAACCCTAGATTCGACACTAACAAAAGTCATCTCGGGAATAAGAACCCTAGATTCGACACCAACAAAAGTCTTCTCGGCAATATGAACCCTAGATTCGACACAAAACAAAAACAAACAATTAAATAACTTTTTTTTTTAAATATTTAAATACGAAATATTAAAGCTAACAAACGAATTTGCTGCGAGCACAAACTAATCTTGAGTCTTCAAATTGTAGCAACAGAAGCATCACATACCATTTTTGAGTCTTCATATTGTAGCAACAGTGCCCTATTAAATGACCCGATCAAAATCTTACCAAGGAATATTTGCTTTTGACTTTTGGATATTACAAGGAATATGCAACGTGTATTGTTTCAATACAATAACAAGACAATAGTGATTGGGATAAATCAAACATTCCTAATTTTCTTATCAACCATCCCCTTCTGCACCTGCAGCTTTTTCAACATTTTCACTTGCCGCGCATAAACCGCGTGAAAAAGCTCGAAAAACTCCTCACTAAACAACCCATCACACCCCTCAAACCTTTTCAAATAGTCCAACGTAACCAAATAGTCTCCATCCTTATCAAACTGATTAATAGCCACTTAAAAAAAAAAAAAAAAAAAAAAAAAAAAAAAAAAAAAAAAAAAAACATTTATAAAACTCAAACTATGCATAACATTCTTCAAACAATCATGTAAGGCTAATGATTTGTACACTCCAATTTCTTATTTGTACACTCAAATCTGTGCATTAAGCAGTTGTACATTTATCATATGCAGCTTTACCGGTTTGTACAATTGAGTGTACAAATAACAAATGAGAGTGTACCAATCAATACTCATCCTGTAAACTAGTACAAAAATCCAAAGTCAACAAACCAAGGTCAAAAAAATCTTACACCAAAACAAAAAGCTCATCATTGTTCCATGAGAAGTGATACATAGGCGTAAAACTTGGACCTAAAAGTGAACCTAAAAACACTTGGCAAGATGTTGACGGCTGCACACAAGGACCCGCTTATTTAACAACCCGTCAGGATCTTGCCAAATGTTTTTAGGTCCACTTTTAGGCCAAATTTTAGGCCTATGTATCATTTCTCTTGTTCCATATATCTTTCTTAGACTCAATTAATATATTAAAAACTTCTTGGTTCATGTCTACTAAACTAGTTGTAACTTCTTTTAGGGAGTTTAAGGAAAGTGACCGCACTTCGACTTCGAGTGCGAGTGAGTTTATGGCACGGGATGTTGCTAAGATTTTGGCTCATTTTGAATGTACGTACTAAATGAACAATCATATTTTTTCTAATTTTTCTAAAGGCTTCCTTTTCACGTTTGTATAAATTCAAATTTATTTGTTGTAATTAATGTAATCCTGTGAAATTCATAAATAAATTAATTTGATTAGCAAGACGAACAAATGACTCTTGTAAGCTTGGTTACTTGAATGTGATGTGAATAAAATCCACCTAAACCAGTCACACGAGATCTTGCAAAAAATACTCAACGACGAAAATCACCAAAGAATTGTCGGAAAAACAAATATACCTTAGGTTACTTTTATTGTTCCGTACAGTAAAAAGTTGTCGAATGATCAAATACAAGTGAAGAAGTGTACGTGAGTCAACCTCCTAGAGTTGAAGACCCTGAGAAACCAAATCATGTCTACAGACTGAAGAAAGCTCTCTATGGTCTAAAGCAAGCCACACAGGCATGGTATGACAAGTTATCATCTTTCCTAACTACTAATTAGGAATGAGCAAATCCACTCGAAAACCCGAACTAACAAACCGACCGAAACCGGAACGAACAAAACCGAACCAACCTTATTCGGTTCGGTTTTGTATATTTGTTTTGGTTTCGGTTCGATTCGGTTTTTGTCGGTTCGAAACACGAAAATCGACCTGAACCGAGTTATTCGGTTCGGTTTCAGTTTAGATATCTATTTCTCGGTTCAGTTTTCAGTTTGAGTTTTTTCCTTTTTTGATTTTTTTGTCGGGTCGGGTTTGACCCGATGCTCACCCCTATTACCAATCACTTTGTAAACGGTACCGTTGATCCAAAACTGTTTATAAGAAGAGAAAAAGAGGCTAATATTTTAATTGTTCAAATTTATTTCGATGATATAATTTTCAGATCTAAAAATCCAAAATTTTCAAATGCTTTTGCAAAATTAATGAAAACGAACTTTCAAATTTCAATGATGGGTGAACTAAAGTTCTTTCTAGGATTTCAAGTTCACCAATCACCTCGAGAATTTTTTTACTAATCAGTCAAAATATGTCCTTGATGTCCTTAAAAGTTTAGAATCGAAGGATTTGACACTTTTAGTACTCCAATGAGTGCTTCATCACCAAAACCGGATGCTGATCCACATGGGATACCCGTAGACACCAAAAGGTATCGAAGTATAATCGGGTCCCTTATGTATCTTTGCGCCAGTAGACCATATGTTGTAGAAAATACTATATTGATTTTAGAAAATACACGCTTTACATCAAAGGTTGACCAAGAATTATGTTGGGTTTTAGATTCCTTGAATCAAGAATTATTCTAAGTACTGGAACCACGGACAGAATTGATATAACCACGGACAGAAGATTGTAACCACGGATGATGACAATCCGCGGCTAGTAGTATTGTGTAACTACTGATAGATTATTGTAACCACTGCTAGTTTTGTATAGTCGGTTTAGTATTTTGTATTAGATAAATATGGAAAAGATATTTATCTTGTAGGTTACGTATTTTATAATGTAAATGACTCCTTAGCCTAAAAAGGAGGTCCTAGGTTAGATTAGATATATGTGTTTTATATCTAAGGTCGATGCACTTCAAGGTTGTAAAACCCTAATACTGGTTAGAGTATTCGTATTAATAATAATATTGAGGTGTTTAATGTTTATTGTTCTTCTTATTAAGATTAAGTATTAAATTCCGCGTGATACTTAATAAGCTTTTGTTCTAAGTCAGTTTCTATATTAGATCGTTTGCTCAACTGGGATCAACAAGTGGTATCAGAGCTTGTGATCTAGAAACTGTAACCAAGAAGAAGTTCTGTTAAGCTTTATTCAAGTAAGTAAAGATGTCTGACGAAACTCACATGGTGACTGCTTCAAAGGTACCCATGCTCAAGCATGGTGAGTATCAAATCTGGAGAATGCGAATGAGGCAATACATTCGTATGATTGATTATTCTATCTGGGATGTCGTTGAAAAGGGAGACACTCTTCCTAAGAAGGGTGAGGATGGTCAAGAGATAGCTATTGTTAGTGAAACTGATAAAGCTAAAAGGAAACTGGAGATCAAAGCTCACAGTATTCTCTCCATGGGAATACCTAATGACTATGCTTTGGATTTTGAACAATATGAGTCTGCTAAAGATTTATTGGATGCTCTTGAAATAAGATTTGCTGGTAATGAAGCTACTAAGAAGTCAAGGATGAATATGCTCAAGCATCAATTTGAAACCTTCACTGCTCTTAGTGGAGAAAAGATTGATGGCACATATAATAGACTTCAAAAACTTATCAGCCAACTGAAGTCAGTAGATTATAAGGTTCTTCAAGAAGATATTAATTTGAGGTTCATTAGGAGTTTATCATCTGAATGGGCTATTCATACAATTGTGTGGAGGAATAAGGTGGACTTTGATAAGATGACTCTGGACAATCTCTTCAACAACTTGAAGGTTTATGAGTCTGAGAATAACTTTGCTAATGCATCCTCTGCTAAACAAAACATTGCTTTTGTTTCCACTAATCACATGAATTCACAAGATGTAACCACTGCTGCATATGGAGTAACCACGGCTATCGCAAACAATACCACTGTTAGTGATACTGTCAGTGATGGTGCAATTTGTGCTTTTCTATCAGATTTAACTACCAGTGTTAATGTTTTGAATCAAGATCTAGATCAAATTGATCCTGATGATCTTGATGAGATTAATCTTCAATGGCAAATGGCAATGTTAACTCTCCAAGCAAGGAAGTTTCTAAGGAGAACTGGAAGACAGGTTAAGTATGATGGTCAAAAGAGAGCTGGATTTGACAAAAGCAAGATGGAGTGCTTTGACTGCAAGAAGAAAGGTCACTTTGCTAGAGAATGTCGAGCTCCTAAGAGAATTGAAGGCATTAAGAAGACCACAGAAGAACTTGCTGCTTCTTCAGCCTTGGTTGCTCAAGATAGGATTGGTGATTATGACTGGAGTGATCAGATTGAAGAAGGTCCCAATGCAGCTTTTCTTGCTAGTGAAGCTTCAAAAGAGCATAACTTTGCTCTTATGGCCTATGCTTCATCTTCTGGTTCAGATTCAGAGGTATCTAATGATTCTAAAACATCTACTTGTTCTTTTAAATCATGTCATGATAACTTAGAATCTCAAAAAGCTATCACTGAGAGTATGAGGAAAGAAGTAGAAAGACTGACTATGGAAAACTTAGGTTATAGAGTTGGTCTAGAGAGTGTGGAAGAGAAGCTTAAATACTGTATTAAATGTGAGTTTGAGTATGTAGATAAGATCAATATTAGGTGGTGAAATTGATCTTAAAGATAGAGAGATTAAGATGCTTAAAAATAAACTAGCAGAGGCAGAGAGTGTAAAACAAAAGGCCCTAGAAGAAAAAGAAAAACATGTTGTTAGGGTAGCTAAAACACAATTTGCTTCTGATCTGGTTCATAAATCTATAGAGAGTCATTTAATGAAAAAGGGTTCTGGGATAGGATACAATAATATGCCACCACCCACTCTTATGCAACATGCACCACCTGCTAAAGAACTGTCATTTAGTAGTGAATTCAGTTTTAACAAACCTGTAGAAGGGATAAGTAAGACTGAAACACCTAAGATAAGTTCTGATAAGTCATCTGATGCTCCCACAATTGAAGATTGGGAATCAGATTCTGAAGAAGATAGAACTGAATCAACTAAGTCTGAAGAGATAGAGAAAGTTAAGAAAGTTGATTCTCAGCAAGTCAACCTTGTACCTAGATTTGGAGCTCAAATTGCTAAGAGAGTAGTTGAGTACAAGGAAGTGCCTAGGGAACAAATGAAAAGATATATACCTAGGGGAAACCAGAGAAAATTTAATGGTCTAATTTCTAACAGGTTAGGAGATGAGTTTCAATGTGTTAAAAAGGCTTGTTTTAAATGTGGTAGTTTTGAACACTTACAGAGAAATTGTTATAAAAACAAACCACAAGTCTGGAATCATTGGAAGAGGGTAAATCATCAAAACTTTTCAAAGAACACAAACCCTCATCCAAACAAAAACATGATTCCAAGAGCAGTGTTGATGAGGAATGGGAATACAAAATCTATAGTCACTGCTGCACCTAAATGGGTTCCAACCACTGCTAAGCAAAATGTAAACACGGCTAAGCAGAATCAAACCACTGTTAAGCAAAATATCACCACTGATTCAAAAGAAGTTTTAAAAATTCCAAAGGTGATAAGTGACACAGTGGTTGGAAATCATTTTTATGCTGTTGAGGCCTCAACTAGTTGGCAATGGAAGCCTAAGACCAAGGTTTTACCACATGTCAACTGTGCATCAATGGACCTAAAGAAATTTGAATATTTTGATGCACAGGGCAGACCCAAGTCAGTATTGGCTTGGGTCCACAAAAGGAATTAATTTGTTTAATTTCATGTGCAGGGCAATCTACAAACTGAGCTAAAAGATAAAGGAGTTTTTGATAGTGGTTGCTCTGGGCACATGACTTGGGATGGGAGCAACCTGGAAGATTTTGAAGCTTTTGATGGAGGATATGTGGCATTTGGCAATGATCCAAAGGGATGAAAGATAACTCAGTGTCGGTAGAAGAAATTGAAAAGAAGAAAAGGCATTCTGCAAGCACTGCTAAGCCTACTGAAAGCACTGCTAAGCCTTCTAAAACCACTGATAAGCCATCTTCTACCACTGATAGGTCAAGTGAAACCCCGGATCCAAGTACTGGTGATAGTACTTTCTTTGGACCACATGCAAAGCCATTATTTGGTGATGAGGAGTATCCACATGATCCTAATATGCCTGCTTTGATTGAAATTGATACTCCTACTGATGATGAAGACATGGATGATTTCTTTAATGCTGATTTGTCTAATTTAGAAACTGTCATTCATGAGAGTCCAATCACCACTACACGGATTCACAAGATTCATCCCAAGGAACAAATACTTGGAAACTTGAATACTCCAGTTCAAACAAGAAGCAGGGTTAAGAACACTGAACCCTTTCCTGAACATGAGTTCTTTGCAAGATCACTTCACAAAAGAAACAGTCATAAAGATCTGCAAAATTGTCTGTTTGCTTGTTTTCTGTCTCAAAAGGAGCCCAAGAGAGTGGAAGAAGCTTTATCTGAAGAAGGATGAGTAGAATCAATGCAAGAGGAGCTTTTACAGTTTAAGCTTCAAGAGGTTTGGACATTGGTTGATCTTCCTAATGGTAAAAGGGCAATTGGGACTAAATGGGTGTTCAGAAACAAGAGGGATGAAAGAGGAATTGTTGTAAGAAACAAATCAAGGTTGGTTGCTCAAGGATACACAAAAACTGAAGGTTTGGATTATGAAGAAGTGTTTGCTCTAGTTGCAAGAATAGAGGCTATCAGATTATTTTTGGCTTATGCTTCATTCAAGAATTTTGTTGTGTATCAGATGGATGTTAAAAGTGCATTTTTGTATGGCACAATTGATGAGGAGGTTTATGTTTGTCAACCTCCTGGTTTTGAAGATCATGATCATCCTGACAAGGTTTACAGGGTGAGGAAGGCTATGTATGGGTTGCATCAAGCTCCTAGGGCATGGTATGAGTGCCTGTCTACTTATTTGATGGACAATGGGTTTAAAAGAGGGCTGATTGATAAAAATTTGTTCATTAGAAAGCACAAAGATGATATTTTATTGGTTCAGGTTTATGTAGATGACATCATCTTTGGCTCTACAAACAAGGAGCTATGCAGGGATTTTGAGAAACTTATGCATGATAAGTTTCAGATGAGTTCTATGGGAGAACTCACTTTCTTTTTGGGGCTACAGGTTCAACAAAGGACTGATGGTATTTTCATTAGTCAAGACAAGTATGTAGCAGATGTTTTAAAGAAGTTTGGGTTTCAAGATGTAAAGAGTGCAAGTACACCTATGGAGACTCAGAAACATCTGCTACCAGATGATGGAAGTCCCAAAGTTGACTTGAAGTTGTACAGGTCCATGATTGGATCTTTGATGTATCTCACAGCATCTAGGCCAGATATTATGTTCTCAGTATATGTGTGTGCAAGATTTCAAGTCACACCTAATACCTCATACATGAATGCTGTTAAGAAGATCTTTAGATATCTTAAAGGTCATCCTAAATTGGGCCTTTGGTACTCTAAGGATTCCCCTTTTGATTTGGTGGCCTACACAGATAGTGACTATGCTGGTGCTAGTTTGGATAGGAAGTCTACTACTGGAGGATGTCAGTTTTTGGGAAGCAGACTAATTTCTTGGCAGTGTAAAAAGCAAACTATTGTGGCTAATTCTACAACTGAAGCTGAATATGTGGTTGCTGCTAGTTGATGTGGTCAAGTTCTTTGGATTCAGAATCAATTGCTGGATTTTGGGTACAATTTTATGCATACTAAGATTTACATTGATAATAACAGTACAATTTGCATTATTAAAAATCATGTTTTACATTCTAGAACTAAACATATTGAGATAAGGCATCATTTCATTAGAGATTGTAATGAGAAAAGGCTGATTCAAATGGTAAAAATCCATATTGATTTCAATGTTGCTGATCTTCTCACCAAAGCTTTTGATGTGGGGAGGTTTCAGTATCTTGTTGTTAGTATTGGAATGATTAATCTCTAAACTCTCAAATTGTTTTGTACCATTTTGTATAAGTATTGGACTGTTATTATGTAATCTTAGTATTGCTATTTTTGTTTCTAACCACTGATAGTTGTGTTCAAACCACTGCTTGTTGTTCTGTGTTACTACTAACTATTTTGCAGATAAAAGAAAGTTCAATTGGTCTAGGATGATTTATGAGGGGTTAGTACAAAACATTAGGAAGAAGGGTAAATACTATTTGTATCCTAGGTTTGTTCAACTTATTGTAGAAAGCCAAATTGATGAACCTGTTGAGCATTCTAGAGAGTATGAAGTACATCATATGCTTCCTAAGGTTTTTGCACATATGCAGAATCAGAAGCCAAATGTACAGATTAGAGATGTTCCTTTGTTTCCTCATATGCTTATTTTGCCTACTGATCCTGAGTTTGATGAAGGTCTTGAATCACAACCTATAGTCACTGAATCCACTGTTAGTCCATCTGAACCCACTACTAGTACACCTCAAATCACTGTTACACCGATTGTTTGGACTAGGAGACTGAAGGGCACCAAGCTACCTCAGGCTGGTGTTAGTGGTGTTGCTAATGAGGCTGTCACATGGAGTGGAGGTGACATGATTGGAAGGGCTTCCACTACTGATTCATGCTTAGATGCTGGTCAGGATAGTGGTAACATTAATAAGACCCAACCTTTGGCAACTCCTAATGTGGAGAGTTCCTTGGAACTTAACACAGGTGGAGGAATCCCTAGCCAACTGGCTACTCAAGGGTGCATAGATGATCAGGCCAGGTCTGATGCTATGTTTACTATATCCAAGGATTCACCTCTCGGATCAGTTAACACAGCTCGAAGTGATGAGGATAGTTTGGAACATGAACATGAATTGACGGATCCTAAGCTGGTACATGATGACTTTTCCAATGAACCACCTCTCGGACCAGTTCACACAGGTCGAAGTGGGGAGGATATTCTTGAACGTTTTAATGAATTGACGGTTAAATGTGCTAAAATGGAGGATATAATCTCAAGTCTTCAGGAGCTAGTTGTGTTTCAGGGGAAAGACATTATGCGATTGAAGCACAGGGTATTGGTTTTGGAGAAAATTAGAAGACCTGGGATTGCAGTTTTGAAAGCTATGAGAAGAAAGAAAAAGAAGGTGGACTTCTCTCCAGCTCTGAATATGGAGAATGTATCCAAACAGGGGAGGAGTGAAGGCATGAATTCAGGGGAGGCTGTTGATGGATCTATGAAAGAAGATGTTGATAGTGGAGATCAAGAATTTTTGGTATCTGATAAAGATGGGAATGAGGCAGTTCTTGAAAATGTGAAGAATGTTGTAGAAGATGTAGTGCAGGACACAAACACTGATGGTATGTCTGAAACCACGATTAGTACTCTTGTAACCACTGCTGCAGTTTCAGACATGGCAATTATACCCACTACTATCATACCCACTGCTATCATAACCACTTCCACTGTTGTCACAACTCTCTCTGTATCACCACTTAAAACTAAAGAAGTTGAGAAAGAAGCTGCAAGTACATTGATAAATCTAAGTAAAACCTCATCTATTTCTACACCCATCATTGCACCTGTTTTATCTGTTCAATCTACTGCAACTAAACCCAAAGGAAAAAGTTTAGTTATTGGTGAACCTTTAAAGAAGAAAGTGGTTCAATCTGATATTGGAAAAGGAAAAGGGGTTGCAGTACCGGAGCTGAAGTTTAAAAGTAAAGCAGAACAAGAAGCTTATGATGCAGAGTATGCAAAAAGTATTATAGCTGATGAACAAGCAGCTTTAGAGAAAAGGAAGCAAGATGAAGAAGAAGCTAGTCCGAGATGGTTAGCTACATGGTATGAATCACAAAATTATATTCAAGCTTCTGAATTAATAAATGATGAGTATACTGCAAAAGAATGGGCTTTGTTGGATGATGAGGAAAAAGCTAGACTTTTGGGTGAATGGGCAAGGAAGGTTGGTAAAGAAAAGAAGCAAGTTATAAGAAAGAAACCCCCTTCAATTGCACAGATGAGGAATGTATTAATGAAGATTATTAAGAATTCAGGCATACATGTTCCTGATAATCTTAATAGGTGTTCATTTGAAAGAATTTATGAGCTTTATGAGAGATGTACGAGAATTAATAAAGATGATTTCTGTCCAATGAATTCTAAAAAGGAAGAAGAGTGGATTAAAAAGTGTTAGGAATTAGAAATTCCAGTTATTAAAGAGTCGGTCACCTCAAGTATATGTAATCGTTAGAAAGCTCGTAGTCATAGTTATTTTAAGTTAAGTAGTATTTAGTTAAGTAACACCGTGGAGGACGGACGGGTCTTTACCCACTGTATGCCTGATCCACAGCCCGTTGTGTGGCGTTTTAGTGTAAGACTATAAATACTCTCTACCTTCCAAGGTAGAGAGTTGGAGCTCATAATAAGATTTTTCTTTCTCTCACTAAAGTTCCCTAAACCTCTAACTTTCTCTCTCTAAAACTCATCTTCTATGCGCCTAAGTTTGATTGTGTTATGATGTGTATGTGAAAACCAATATCCTACAAAAAGGATGAAGAGTGGATTCAAAGTAAACGAAAGAGAAAATCTGAGGTTCAGGAGACATCTGATTCTAAAAGACTTAAAGTAGTTTAAGATGTTAATCAAATCATTTCTTATGAGTTTAAGCTTAAAGTTGGAAGTGATGGAGTTTGGAAAATTCAAAGACTCAACAATGAAGTTTATGAGTATAATAAATTTTCACAGATGCTTCAGTATTTTGATAGAGATGATTTGATGAATCTTTGGATACTTTACAAGAATAAGTTTGGTGAAGTACATCCAAATGATTATCATGAGAGACTGGTTTATCATCATTTGAAGATTTTATTTGAGCCTACTCATGATGAACCTGAATGGAAAGGACTCTACAATGGTCAAGTTACTAGATGGTTTTTATATCAAACTTGTGGAGTTCATGTTTTAACTGTTTCTGGAGAAGTTATTCATATGCTTGTAGAAGGTGATTATCCTCAACTGAATAAGTATCCAGCAGTTATTGCTCAGATGTTGAAGCCTGGTATTATCAAGATGTTGTTACCCTATGATGGTCAAGCTTACAGTTTGTTGTTGAAGTATGAGAATATTCTTAAATCTGGCAAGTGTTTGGCTACATCCTCCAATTCAGATGTTTTGAGCTTAAAAGAAACTTGAGAATTCTCTTGGAATGTATCAAGTTTAGGGGAGGATTGTTGGGTTTTAGGTTCCTTGAATCAAGAATTATTCTACTGGAACCACGGACAGAATTGATATAACCACGGACAGAAGATTCTAACCACGGATGATGACAAACCGCGGCTAGTAGTATTGTGTAACTACTGATAGATTATTGTAACCACTGCTAGTTTTGTATAGTCGGTTTAGTATTTTGTATTAGATAAATATGGAAAAGATATTTACCTTGTAGGTTACGTATTGTATAATGTAAAGGACTCCTTAGCCTATAAAAGGAGGTCCTAGGTTAGATTAGATATATGTGTTTTATATCTAAGGTCGATACACTTCAAGGTTGTAAAACCCTAATACTGGTTAGAGTATTCGTATTAATAATAATATTGAGGTGTTGAATGTTTATTGTTCTTCTTCTTAAGATTAAGTATTAAATTCCGCGTGATACTTAATAAGCTTTTGTTCTAAGTCAGTTTCTATATTAGATCGTTTGCTCAACTGGGATCAACAAATTACGATTTCGCAAGTATAGTTATTTGTCGCTATACATCTTCTATTTGCATTAAATTAAAAATAGGGAAACAAAAAGAGCATATTCTTTCACAACTTGCGATACCCGTAGACACCAACAAGAAGTTGGTTTTTTGGAAACAAAATTTACCCGTTTTGTTCAAAACTTGCGAAAGGACCAAAATCACAATTCTTCACGTTTTTCGACCGTTCTTTTTGCAAAATCTCACTTTAGGATACGTATACAACCTTTAAAACGTATGTTTTCAAGATCAAACACCTTAAGATTTGAACGTTTTTCAGGTTTCGTGTAGAACAAAAAGACACAAAAATAGACAAACAAAAAATATATATAAGGAACATTTTTTTGAATGTTTTTGCTCAAATATTTTCTAAAACATTCTACGCACAAAAGAAGGTTAAGAACTCATAGAAATAGAAAGATAGATTTTCGAAAAGATAAAAACTCTAGATTATCATATAGCTCTAATATCATTTGTTAGTTCACAAACATGTATTATTTCACTACATATCATAAGGCTGCATGCAATAAGGTCGATCGTCTCTCGATCGAGGGTATAGGGCGATCGATTTCATCTCGATCCCCTTGCTGTGGTTCCAATCGATCGCCACAAAAAAATGAAATAGATCGTCTGCAAGATCGATATCCAAAGCATAAACATACAAAATTTTCATTTGTAGCCGTTGCAAAGTAAAAAAAAAAAAAAAAAAAAAAAAAAAAAAAAAAAAAAAAAAATCCTACCCTATAGATACACAACATATTTACACACTTAAACTCACAAATCTCATTTCACACATTCTCTATATCCAAATCAAAAAAAATATAAAATCCTACCCTATATTTACACACTATGAGTTTTAATTCTTACGAGCTATTCATTGCTGATTCGTCATCGGATGATGAAAATGAAGTTAGTACCGAGTTTATGATGTTTGCGGAAGAGTGTTGGGAGGCTTTTCAAGTGTCACAAAAACTCTCACGAACCCAAGTTAGTAGGGATCGTGTGGGTGCTCATAATTCAGGACGAACAGACGGCGATATCTCCCGTATTCTTTCCAGCAGAGCAGCACCGTTCTTATGATCCCATAAGAACGCATGTGGAATTGTTGGAAATTACCAGGGAGATATGCGACAAAACGACTCATCTTAGCCTCAAAGCCGATTTGGTAGAAGATATTTGGCATCATCATAATCAAAACTAGTTTAGTAGTTGTATTGTCGTAATGTTTTAATTTTATTTGAATTATCATGTAACGTTTTAATTAGACTAAAATACACCGTTGGTCCCTAAACTTGTATCGGAGGATCGCGATGGGACGAACCACGCACTTTTCATCGCTACCGGTCCAAACAGTACCCATTAAATGCCAGATTCGTCCCTTGACCAGAATTGGGACAGTCAAACCGAGGGTATTATAGACCATTCACTTTTTTGACCCAAGCTTCAACCCAGGGACCAATTGTGAGTATGGATATTAGCCGTTTCTTCCCTGATACGCTGCATTTAATTTCGCGGGAACAAATACACCCACCCAACAAACAACTTTGCCAATCACATAAAACCACATTATCCAGAAAAGATAAACTGCAAATCGAAATCAAGAATATAAATCCTCATTTCCAGAACTCAAAAGACCAACCCAACTTCCAACTAAACCATGTCGATCGATCGTTTTACCAACATGCCAGATGAAGTGATCACTAACATTTTGAATCGGTTGCCTTTGTTAGAAGCGGTGAGAACCTCTAGTTTAGCGAGAAACTGGAGGTCTAAGTGGACTTTGCTCACCGATGTCATACTTGATGAGGATTTCTTTTATTATTTAACATACGAGTTTGATGGTAGGCTTGTTACTAGATTCTTAAATCGGCTTATAGGTCCAATAAGAAAGTTTGTCTTTGCTGTAGAGCCAAGATCAATTATTGGAATAGACAACTTTCATTATGAACACATTCATGAGTGGCTCTTGTTTTTGGCTGACAATGGAGTTGAGGAGCTGATTATTACAAACTGGTATGGTGACCCAGTTACGTTCCCAACCCAACTTTACTCTCGCAGTGAGTTGAAACATCTGGTACTTCATGTTTGTGCTATGGCTACTTTGGAATATTTTCATGGCTATCCAAATCTACTGAGCCTAGAATTGATTCATGTCAATTTTCTAAGCGGTACAGTTTGGGACTTTATTGCTGGTTGTCCCTCACTTGAGTCTCTTAAAATGAATCGTCCTAGTACTAACGAGATGAGACTATGGGATATTGCAAAACTTGGGAATTTGAAGAAGTTACATTTGTCATTAGGTCGTTATAATGTTGTGACCACAATCACAATATCCGATATCTTTCACTTGACAAGACTTCAAAATCTTGAGACCCTTACATTGGATTTTGGTGATTGCACGGTAAGAACAATTTCAGTTTTACAACTTATAATGTTATAGAGATGTGTAACAGTAATGAAATTTAATCTGTAAAACTTCTTGTAGTTGATACATGAAGCTAATCCTAGGATGAAGGTGCCCTTTGTTTCCCTGATTAACCTTAAGCTGTCCGATGTCGATTTTGGGAATAGTGTTATGGTAGCGTTCACCATTGGAATGATTCGGTCATCTCCGAATTTGAAAATGCTGGATACGAGAGTAAGTGTAATGATGTAATGAATATGTATCAAATAAAACATTCCTAAATTGCCATGTTTGTGTATCTCAACACTATTTGATTTTTCAGGCTGCAAACACGCTTGGTGATCTACCTTTGCCCAATTTTTCCACTGTTGTAGATAGAAACACATTCAGCCATGGGCAGCTTCAGACGGTGGTGTTTCGAGCTTTTCCCAGATCAGAGCATGAAATAACTTTAATAAAGTGTATACTTGCGTGTTCCCGGTCGCTAAAGACAATCAATATCAGGGAAAGCGATAGGAGTCATGATGGGAATGAAAATACCAGGAACAACTGGGAGTTGGCTAGGAAGCTGTTGAAACTCCACCGAGCTTCCCCCACAGTCGTGGTAGATTTCTTTGACTGGTTGTAGTTTAAGTTTGGGTTGAATACCCTTGGACAATTAATGTTTCAAAATAGTTTTGTAATTTTGTACAGTAATTGTTATATGGTTTGCTTATAATTAGATTGTTCATATGTTGTTGTTTGTGCGTATTCTAGGTGATGAAATTTTGACATTCGAAAGTCAAACTTTCATTTAGCATTTTTATTTGATTGTAGCAAGTAAAACTGCATTTCCAGTTTACTTTAGTTAGTCAATACTTGAAAATGTTGAATGGGTTAACTGTGAACGAGAGTTGTAATGTCAGAAGGATTGAAAACCTTTGGAACATTAAGTGCAAAAGTCATAATGGTATTTGAAGTTTGATGATGAGGATGGCTATTGGAATGTTCAATAATATATACAATGGTATTTGACTTTGTAAAGTCAATATTGCAAAACCATTACTAAATATTTGTTTTGGAGTGAATTGATAATTTGACATGTTTTAGAAGTTTGACTTAACAAAGTCAAACTTCTAATGGTTTTACGGAAGTTGGCAACTTGAGGGACCAATTGTGTATCCTAAAGTGAATATTGGGCGGGAGTTTTAAGTGTGACAAATTGACAACGGCAACCAACACAAATTCAGGGACCGAGTGTGAAAAAAAGGAAACTATTAAACCGTTCACCGTCTTTTACCAGAGACGATATTAACTAGTGCACACCAAACGAGATACTCATCTACCACTTTTTCCACACACACACAACTTTCCAATGGCAGATTTCCCCATTTTAAACAAACTCATGGAGGTGGCTGATTCGCCAAATCTTAATGATCGGATGGCTATCTGGTTTGAAGATGAGGCTGCCCAAGAAGGGATTCTAAGGAAGCTACTTCTTCAGTGCTGCCAGCATCTGAAGACAGGAATCATCAACCGTAGGGAGCTGATACAAGAGAATCAAGCTCTGGGATCTCGTGGAATTGCGCTTGACTGTGTGGATGCGCTGAACAAAATCCAGTCTAGGCACACAAACCAACTTGCCCAACTCATACAGATTGTTGGTCAAACAGATGAAGGTATTCGGTTCAACCAAGAGTTTGTTAAGAAAATGGCTGAACATAATGCCTGAATTTTTGGTTTTCCATGGGGTAGATAAAGGCGTCTTTTAGGTGATAGTTTTGCTAAAAATGGTATGTAAATTAGATTTGATGTAGTTGGTTATGATGTTTAACAGAATTTATTAATGATAAAATATCATTTGGGTTATGTGTTGTTGAATCTGTTGTATTGTGATATGGGTTGTATTTTAGTGTTATTAGTATAAGCAAAACCAAACAGGCCCTTGTATCAGCAAAACCAAACAGGCCCTTGTATCAGCAAAACTTTAATCAGTAGAACCAAACACCCACTTGTATCAGCAAAAGCAAAGGCAATGGTTTAAAAAGATGTGGTGAAAATGCAAATACTTTGGCACTAAATCATAATGTATCAAATAAAACATCCGCTTGTATCAGCTAAACCAAACGGCCCCTTTTATCAGCAAAAGCTGTTACAGCAAAACCAAACACCCCCGTATCAGAAAAATTAGAGTCAGTGGTTTGAAAACACGGGTTCAAAAGGCAAACGCTTTAGCAGTAAACAACAATGTATTGACAATTGTGTATTGTAACATCTTGAATTTTGACTTACCAAAGTCAAACAAACTAATGAAAACCAACAAATTGTAACTTGGGTAAGTCAAACCTATTAAGATATGCAAAACGATTTCAAACACAATTACTTAAATAAGATCACAAAATTTTATTCATCGATTTCAATAACTACAAATGTTTACTATCATCTAAACATACACTTAGCTAGACCCACAACTCTCCCTATCATCGTTTTCCTTCTTTTCCTTCCTTTCCTTAAGATATTTAAACAAAATTTCCAGTTTTGTAATCCTTTCTCCCAAATCGTTAAACTTTGATATCAAGATGTCATCCTCTTCCTTCTCCTTCTTAACACCCAAACGCTTTTCATTTGCGCAGTCTGCTTTCATCAACGAACTCAACAAACCCTTACCCTTATCGTTTTGTGCCATTATTGTTTTTCTTTTTGCTTTGGGAAGAATGTGTGTTGATTGTATTTTAGGGTTCACTCTTGCTCGTTCATACATATATGGTTGAAGGTTGGGTTACATTTTAACTAGCTTGGGTCAAAAAAGTGAATGGTCTATAATACCCTCGGTTTGACTGTCCCAATTCTGGTCAAGGGACGAATCTGGCATTTAATGGGTACTGTTTGGACCGGTAGCGATGAAAAGTGCATGGTTCGTCCCATCGCGATCCTCCGATACAAGTTTAGGGACCAACGGTGTATTTTAGTCTTTTAATTATTAATGAAATTTTATTTTGTGTTAAAATTTTTTTTTTTTTTTTTTTTTTTTTTTTTAAAAAATTAACTTTGTCGCCCTTACTGGGGCACCTAATCGCCTGAAGGTCGCTGGAGAAAGAAAGCTGACGTGGCAGTGAAAAGTAAGGGGATTCAGGGCAGCCTAATCTAAGAACGAGTTTTTAGAGAGAGAAAGAAATAAAAGTAGAGAGAGAAATGAACTAACTAATCTAGAAAGAAGTAAGAGTGAAATGTTTAGAGAGAGGAAGAAACTAGCTAGAAAAAAATGAAAGCACACCCTACATCGCACTCTAGGCGTGTATATATAAGTGATTATAAAGTAGTTAATTGACTTGGGCCAGGCTTGGGCTTGCTTGTTGGACTAGACCATAAGTTAAGTCCAAGCCCGTTTACCCCTATTCTACCACACTATTAGTGCAAAGTTCGTTAAAATATAAGTGACCAACATTTTATTGGCTAACAATAGTTTGTAAAGATTTTCGAACAAAAACTAAATAACTACAAGTTAAGTGTCGTTTGTTTTTTCAGAGCTTTTACCTCTTCATCTGCAAACCATGTCTCCAAAAGAAGAGGTACATTTAAGCTTTTCATCTGCAAGAAGAAAACCATTTGTTTTTTGTGCTATTGAAGTAATTTTTTTTCTTTATTCTTTTCATTATGTAATGACGATATATTTTCTCAACTATTAACACTGAAAAGATAAACTAATATAATCGACGATATATAAAGTAATTAAAAGTCACAAACTAAAGATAAGGAGCATCTCATGGACAAAAATCAAAAACCAACTTCAGAGGCAAAGTAGTCCAATCTCTGCCACTTAACAATCCTTTACGAAGTTTAAAATTGATGCAATAAAATGCATTTATGAAGTATAATAAAGTTATTATACTTTTATTTTCATTTATAAGTATAACATGAGACATATAAAGGTATAGGTGAACTATAACTTATGCATGTGAAATTGTGAAATATACCGAATACGTCTTAAACGTTCCAACAACAGAAATATTTATATGAAGGATGCGTACGCATTCTTCACTATTACATCCCTTGGATGGGATTAATCAACAAGGATAATACATGAGATTTAGTCACATCTGGATGACCATGCCCATCTCCTTCACGGTACATGAATTGAGCCATTCGTCCAAGGTTCATTGCACAATATGTAAATTCTCGTGCAAATTTAGAATTTACACATTCTCGCTCTTTGTTAAATTTCTTCCAGGTCTGGAGAATTAAATCTTTTATATGCATTCTAGCTTCATCTTCGTAAGCGCCACTCTCATGCATGTAACACTCAACCGCTTTTGAAACATCTCCTCTTGCCATTTCGTACTTCAAATAACAAGATTATGTGGAAATTCATACATTAATATTTAACATTGTAATCGTTTTGAAATTTGAAAAATTGAAATATGCTTTTATAAAATATAGTTACCGAGGATGTCCCCAAGTCATCAGCAAGTCGCAAAATTAGCGACGAGCAGCGAATTATATTATCAGCTCTTTCCATAAATTGCAGGATTTCTTCCTTTGAAGTAATCGTTGTTAAAAAGTTAACGTGCATGAGTATTACAGGAGCTGATATCGATACATAAGCATTTTCCAGGTATTCCTCTAGTGTTGGTACATATCCACTTTCGTACCACTGTGCCTCTTTTAGGTATGAGTTACATAAATCCACCCACTGCAATTGGTACCAAATTTATGAAGTTACAAATTGGAGATACAAATTTCGATATCAATAATCATGAAGGAAACAAAATATTGATAAGTTAGTTGAGATGGTACCGCTTTCTTTAGGTATCGAAGAATGAGGAACTTTGTGTTTGTCAACGAGTTATATGCAATCTCATTTATCGAGTTATAGAATGCAATGAAACATATCTGCATATAATCTGGGAGTTCCTCAACCGCATTGATATCCCACCTAAACATTAGAATAAGTTTTAAACTGTAAGAAGTTTGAACAAACACTCTAGTTGATAAGCGTGCAATCTAAGGTAGCAACTGTATGTTAACAATTACCTATTGGTAACTTCAGTAAATTCTTCAAGTTCATCTATAGTACCAAACACATCATAGACATCATCAATAGTAGTAATCATCGCGTTAACCTTTGTTAACGTTCTCCTTCCAAGACTAAATTGAGGCAGGTAATTAACACCAACTGTCCATAGAAAATTTTCCATCAATCGATCTCGAGCAAAGGGTAACTCCTTATCCCAACATGTATTTCTCCACCACCTGTTCATACGCACATCCGCAACACATGGATAATCATGCCTAGCTTATATATACATCCCGTCTTGCTAGAACTTTAGTTTGAATGAATGAACAAATAGCTATCTTTAGGTGGATTATGTAAAATTTAATTCACCGTTTAAAAAAAAATACCTTTATACCATATATAACAACCTAACTAGTCCCCATATCATGAAATAGCTTGAAGAAATTTAAAGGAGAAATAATACCTTGATGCGTATTTTAAATCTTCAAGGTGGATTGCTTGGACCATATCAAAATCAAGTTTTGCAAGCTCGATCAACGTTGGATCATTGCCGCTTTTTTTCTCATAAAATTCAATAAACCATTTCGCCTCTACCCTTGGTACTCTCCAGTGGAGTGGAAGCTCTAAAGCGTGACTTACAAGTGACGATATGCTTTCGTTGATATTGTCATGATTTTCTTTGAGATATTTTGCTGTGAAGTCTCTAGCATCATCCAATATGCTTTCTTCCTCATATGAATGATAAGAAGCCTCATAGATGTTCAACATGACCATTACATCATCATGCAAGTCTGGCTTAAGGTTTTGAGTCTTCTCTTTAAAGTTGTGAAAAATCTCTAGATGTTGAGGAAAAAAAATATTAATTAAAAAAAAAAAAAAACAGATTTTATTATATTAACTTGGGTTAATGGTCTAGAAAACATACAAACTTTTCACTTTTTACTATTGTGACAATAAACTTTTTTTTTCCTATTGTAACAAAATAACTTCTTAATGACTATTATTGTAACCAAATAATAGTCATTAAGAAGTAATTAACTGTGGTAATTAACTATGCCACGTGGCATATTTGGTTACAATAATAGTCATTAAGAAGTTATTTTGTTACAATAGGAAAAAAAAAAGTTTATTGTCACAATAGTAAAAAGTGGAAAGTTTGTATGTTTTCCAGACCATTAACCCTATTAACTTCTCATCAATCTGTTGTCGAACCTTACTCTAATACATACTGGGCGTGTTTCTTAAATTAAATTATTTGGAGTAATGTCTAAATTTGCCACTTATTCAAGCTAGAGACGTTTTATTAGTTTATCCATTAAGATGAAACAAAGGTTTCATGAAAAAGAAACGCCTTTAAAAAAAGTAACTATATATCACATACGGTAAAAGATATATCCTTGGTTAACTAGTGTACCTTGAGGAACATGATAACCATGTTGTCTTAATAGTCTAAAACCAAGGACTTTAAAGTTCATATCCATCTTACTCCACTTGTTTTCATGATCATAGTAATCATGATAAATCATCTCCAAGACATTGGTTATTTCATCGTCAAAATGATACCATATTCCAAGTCTCTGCAAATCGTCAACCAACTCAAGGGCACTCGATGGATTTCCCACTTCGTGTATCATGGTCTTCACTATTTTTTTCAAAGAATCTGCTCTTGACACATAGTTTCTTCCCTGCATAGGTTAAATTCTTAAATATACATCATATATTATACCTACAGGTTATATTCTGGAACACGTAAACTGATAATTAATGGTACATACTGAATATTTACTAGATAATGATTGAACTTGATCAAATGACCATAATGATGGCTTATAGTTTGCTGAACGTCTACCAAGAGGTTCAACCGTAGTGATCCTCTTAGAGATGACGGCTTGTGTTAAATGTTGTTTGAAAATGTGATGGCGTGCTGTACATCTAGTAAAAGAATTATTATGAAGAAGATATGAACCGGAAGAGCACGTTAAAGCCATGGGGAAAGAGATATGTTATAAGATATAATTTGGTGAGATATCTTGTAAGGTGCTCTCATCATGCATGTATATATAATAGTTGGATACCCGCACATAACGGTGACAATAAATATAGTTAGTTTTTATGATTGTGTGTAGCCAACTATTTTTTTTCTTATTGTGTGTACTAAACTTTCAAAATTCGATTATTGTGTGTATTTTGTGACCATTTTACCCTTAATTTTTTCAAATTTCGCAGGGTAAAATGGTCATTTTACATGGCAGAATAGTCACAAAATACACATAATGATCGAAATTTGAAAGTTCAGTACATACAATAAGAAAAAAAATAGTTGGCTACACACAATCATATAAAGTGTCAAGTTCGATGCATTTTTTTGTCATTTGGCCTATTATAAATAGACTAAAATACACCATTAGTCCCTAAACTTGACAATCCGCTTTACGTTGGGACAAACCTGGGCATTATCATCGTCACGGGTCCAAAACATGGCCTTTATATGCCAAACTAGTCCTTTGACAAAGTCAATGTCTGATTTTTGTTTTGTAGTCGAGGGTATTTTAGTCCATACACATTTATACTTTGATAACACATTTATATTTTAGCCCTTCATCTTTCATCATCGTCATCATCTCCCCAAATCATTCACATTCCCAAATCATCATCTCCCCAACAATCATTGTTTGGAATCTGTTGATGAACATCTGCACACCTTACCGTAACAAATAAGCTTAAACAAACACAAAAATAAACACCCAAATAGAATGCAAAATGACTTTAATGAGTATTGAATTTTAATTTTTAAACATGGTAGAATTATGTTTACAAATAATTTTGTCATTTCACATGCTGTTCACACATAGACATAGACACACAGTGACACAACTTGAAATTTTCTAAACACTTATTTCTCATATGCAATAATTTCTTGATCAATCAAACACTAGGAAAGTGGCAAACCTATGCTACTGTACAACCGGCACTAGGTTACTTGCCACAAATAAGAAGTCATATGACAAAAGTGAATTCTGAATTGAACATGACAATGAAAACTGTTAATGTATTCCAATAGTCACAATAATGTATTCCAACAGTCACATTAGTATAGGGTGTATTTAATTCTTTGTATCCCTATTTTGTATCTTATGTGGGTATATAATAGATACCGAGGAAATTTCTAAAATAAACATATAGGGAACGGTGTTACAAAAATGAACCATTGAATTTTGTGTTGCAAAAATCTACCTTACGCGCAAAATATTTGCGCTCCCATTTATTTTTGCGCTCCGTGCTTTAGATCATTACACGTACACTTTAGGATCGAATCTGAACACGACACGTGGCGTTGGAGCGCAAATTTTTTGCTCTCCTTATCTTTTGCGTTCTCAAAGTTTGGGTTAGTGGGGACGGAGAGCACAATTTTTGCGCTCCCGACCATTTTTGCTCTCCAAATTAGAATATCATGCGGACATTAAATGGCCACGTATACGGAGAGCAAATACCTTTTGCGCTCCACACATTAAATGGCCACTTATCTTCCCTTTTTTTTTCTTTTACTTTTGGATCTATATTTAAATTTAAAATAAGTACATTGCTTATTTTTGTAGAGTTGAGTCAGCTAGATTTAAGTGAAAGTACAATTTCTATGGAGAGAAGTACACATTGTGAATGGAGGTTTGGATTGTATGAAGTAATTTATGAAGTGTAGAAAAGTGTATGACTATGACCACATATGTTTATGTGGGGCCCATTCACAACCTCCATATGTGTTATCCTTTTGAATTCGTTGGTTTTTAATATGGGGAGCGCAAAATATGGGGAGAGCAAATGTTTTTGCGCTCTGTCAATTTTTTATTCGCATTTCATTTGCGCTCAACGTAGATTTTTGTAATTCAAGTTTAAAAGGTAGTTTTTGGTAATGGCAAACTTTTAAGTGACGTTTTGGTAATTTTTTTATAGATACTCCCCTAATTGGGGAAATCACTTCCTTATAACATTTACATGGTATCATACGCTAGAAATTGAAGAGCCCTCTCTCTCTCCTGCGATATCTATTCCCCTCCCCTCCTGTTCAATTTCTCTGCCCTTTCTCCTCTCCTCCATGTCAACCTCATCCGATTCAACCCTCCATGTCAACACAATCATCCATCTCATGACTGTGAAACTCTCATCACACAACTACCTTTTATGAAAAAACCAAATGGGTCCTGTCTTCTCGTTCCAAAACATGGCCTCCCACATCGATGAATCAGTTGAAGCTACTGCCGCTAAGATTACAGAAGGCGGCAAAACCGCTGCTAATCCGGCCTATCAGACCTAGGCTAATGCGGATCAGAAGGCGATTATCATACTTCAAGCCTCGCTCTCTAAAGAAGCCCTAGGAGAGGTTGTCGGACTCAAAAATGCTCGCGCCATATGGCTCGCCCTCGAGGCGGCTTACTGCAACGCCTCGGAGGAACGCATCCATAACCTTCGAGATGCCCTGCGTACGATGACGAAGGGTGCCGAAACTGTGACCCAATATGGTCGCCGGTTCCGTACCCTCCTTAATCAGCTTGCTGCTGTTGGTGCACCGGTTGATGCCGCTGATCAGCGCCACTGGTTTCTTCGTGGTCTTGGCGCTGCGTTTGAAACATTCTCCACATCTGTTCGAACCTCTCGGCAGAATCCTCTTCTTCGTGATCTTGTTGGTCAAGCCGAGAGCCATGAACTGTTTTTACGATCCATCCATGGTGAATCTGCTCCTATTACTGCGTTTAATGTTGTCACTAACTCTAATGCGGGTCGTGGTTCTGAACAATCTGGACGAACCCGTGTAAATTATGGTGGTCGAGGAAGGGGCAGACGCCCTCCCCATTGTCAGTTGTGTAGGACAAGTGGTCATTATGCTAACAAATGCCCAAATCTGTCCCAATATGCGAATCCCTCTGCTGTTAATGAATTTGACTTGGCTAAAGCTCTTAATGCTCAGTGCAACGTGGCAGATTGGTTTGTTGATTCGGGGGCCTCAGATCACATGACCGGAACACCCAACAACGTTGAAAAACCCGCTCCCTACAACGGTAAAGGTAATGTTACATTTGGCAATAGATCCACTCTTCCCGTAACCCACATCGGGACGACTTACTTATCCTCAAGAGTTAAACTTAAAGATGTGCTTGTTGTACCAAACATTTCTAATAACATTTTATCAGTTAGTAAACTCACAACTGACAACCATTTGGATGTGTTATTTTCACAACCAAACTTTTACATTCAGGACCGCACGACGAGACAAGTGGTGGCCCAAGGAAGATGTGAAAACGGGATGTACGTTTTGGCACCAAGTTTTCAAGCCATGGTTGCCGATACGAAGAAAAAATGGTCCTTTGAACTTTGGCACAAGCGCTTAGGACATGTGTCTTTTGACACGATTTTGAAATTAAATAAACTAGGGGATTTATATGTTACATCCCTTCTTCCTAAACAGGACTTATGTTCCCCATGTCAAATGTCGAAAGGACATAAGTTGTCGTTTCTTATTAATGAAAAAAGGGCTTTAAATATATTGGATCTTGTTCATTGTGATTTATGGGGGCCATCTCCAATCATGTCTCATGAGGGATATCGATATTATGCTCTATTTTTGGATGATTATTCCCTTTTTGGATGGTTTTATCCCTTACATGCCAAGTCGGAATTCGCTACCATCCTGAGTGTGTTTATCAAAATGGCACAAACCCAATTTGGTAGAAAAATCAAAATATATCAAAGTGATGGGGGTACGGAATTTGTAAATTATCGGGTCAAACATATACTTGAGGAAAATGGGACGCATCATATTCTATCTTGTCCGTATACTCCGCAACAAAACGGAAGAGCCGAACGGAAACATAGACACGTTACAGAAACAGGGTTGGCTATGATGTTCAATGGACACGTTCCAACCACATATTGGGTAGAAACCTTCTCTACGGCCATCTATACAATCAATCGATTACCCACTCCGGTTTTGGGTGACATGACTCCATTTGAACTTGCTTTTTCTAACAAACCAAATTATGAAAACTTTCGTACCTTTGCTTGCAGGGTCTACCCGTACCTACGGCATTATGCGAAACATAAACTGGCTCCAAGGAGCATACCTTTCATCTTTGTGGGCTACTCATCTCAATACAAGGGGTATCGCTGCCTTGATCCAGTCACAAACAGACTTTATGTCACTAGACATGCTGTGTTCAACGAAAATGAGTATCCTTTCGGTGAGCATGGTCCACTGCCAAACCCCACCAACTTACCTCTTTCCACTTTCTTAGATCAGTTACCCACAAACATCAGTAACCCCATCAGCCCACCTCAAACTCAAACACATAGCCCACCTGCACCCAATAATATTCCCCTTGGCCCAACTACCACCTCTCACTCAAATCTGGCCCAACCTACTCCATGTGTCCTATGCGCCGATGATCAGCCCAACACCACCGAGAATATCCAAATTGTCCCATCGGAGCCCAGTTCCCCCTCCAGCCCAGAAACAACCCCTTTTTCCAGCCCCGACACTAGCCCCGCTGGTTCTCCGCTCCCTCAGACCACACCAGCGCAAGCTCCGCCCACCTTGCCCCTGACGACGGCGCCGCCACAGCCGACCCACCCTATGATAACACGTAGGAAGGCTGGTATTTTTAAAAAAAAACACCGGGCGGATCTCGCATTCGTGAATCATCATCCCTTATTCTCATCTTTGTTTGCTTCTCGTGACCCCAGGACGTTCAAAATTGCGATTAAAAGCTCTCATTGGATGGATGCTATGAAAAAGGAACTTGATGCTTTACACAATAATAAAACCTGGACCTTGGTTCCTCGACCCGTCAGCCACAATGTTGTGGGGGCAAAGTGGTTGTTTCGCACCAAATTTAAAGCAGATGGGACCATTGATCGATACAAAGCCAGATTAGTTGCTCAAGGGTACAGTCAAATACCGGGTTTAGACTACTCTCACACCTTCAGTCCGGTGGTTAAAGCTTCCACAATTCGTGTGATATTGTCTTTAGCGGTGATCTATGATTGGAAACTTCATCAACTCGATGTCAACTACGCGTTTCTACATGGACATCTAAGTGAAGTTGTCTATATGGAACAACCTCCAGGATTCGAGGACTCGCATTTTCCCGATCATGTGTGTCGATTAAACAAAGCTATTTATGGTCTCAAGCAAGCCCCGCGTGCTTGGTTTCAAAGACTTAGCAACTTTTTGCTCCGAAATGGGTTCACATGTAGCCGGGCTGACCCGTCTTTATTTATCTTCACCAAAGACAAATGCGTGATGTACCTCCTTGTCTATGTTGATGATCTCATCCTCACGAGGAACCAACCGCAAGTTCTCTCAAACTTCATTGATCGGCTCAACCAATAATTCGCCATTAAAGACCTTGGTGAACTAAATTATTTCTTGGGCTTGGAAGTCACCAAGGACCCTGCTGGTTTGTTTATGTGTCAATCTAAGTACGCGCGGGACATTCTGGAACGTGCTCAACTTTTGCATGCGAAACCGGTCAGCACTCCCATAGCTACCAACGCTGTCTTCAACTCGCAAGGTGAACCGTACAAAGACCCCACTCACTATCGCTCTCTAGTTGGTGCCTTACAATATTTAACGGTCACGAGACCAGACATTTCTTATGCCGTAAATCAAGTCAGTCAGTTTCTTCAGACTCCCACTGAGCTCCACTTTCAAGCGGTAAAAAGGATTCTACGGTATATTAAAGGCACCATCAGCTTCGGTCTTACGTTCACAAAACCGTCCCATGCATCTATTCTTGGATACTCAGATGCAGATTGGGCTCGGTGCATAGAGACACGACGTTCCACTTATGGTTACTCGGTTTTTCTCGGGGGTAAGTTGGTTTCCTGGAGCGCTAAGAAACAACCCACAGTTTCCAGATCCAGCTGTGAATCTGAGTATCGTGCTTTGGCAAGTGCAGCCGCCGAGATAATGTGGCTCACTCACTTGTTGCGTGAACTTCGAGCTTTACCTCCCGACAGGCCAACGCTATTATGTGACAATCAAAGTGCAATTTTTATGTCTCAAAATCCGGTTGCTCACAAAAGGGTGAAACACATTGACATTGATTATCACTTCATACGGGAACTTGTTACCTCAGGCAAGCTTCACACCAAGTTCGTTCCAACCAAGCTTCAAGTGGCGGATATCTTCACTAAAGGGCTCTCTCGATCTCAATTTGAGTTCTTCCGCTCTCGTCTATGCCTCGGACCGCCACCCTTTCGCTTGAGGGGGATGTTAATGCATTCCAACAGTCACAATAATGTATTCCAACAGTCACATTAGTATAGGGTGTATTTAATTCTTTGTATCCATATTTTGTATCTTATGTGGGTATATAATAGATACTCCCTTAATTGGGGAAATCACTTCCTCATAACATTTACAAAAACGGATTGAAAAGTTTTTCATACCAATCGATGTAACCATAGATATATTCATACTTTTTCCACAACGAATTAATCCATTTCCCCATCGACCCTAACGGCACAGCAACCAAAGCCGTAACCAACGGAGGCGCAGAAACAGTAGGCGCAACAACAGAACAAATCAAAACAGTACTAAAAGTAACAACAAAGATCACATTACACAACCGCCTCCACGTCAAACATTCCTCATTTTCTTATCAACCATCCCCTTCTGCACCTGCAACTTTTTCAACATTTTCACTTGCCGCGCATAAACCGCGTGAAAAAGCTCGAAAAACTCCTCACTAAACAACCCATCACACCCCTCAAACCTTTTCAAATAGTCCAACGTAACCAAATAGTCTCCATCCTTATCAAACTGATTAATAGCCACATTTAAAAAAAAAAAAAAAAAAAAAAAAAAAAAAAAAAAAAAAAAAAACATTTATAAAACTCAAACTATGCATAGCATTCTTCAAACAATCCTGTAAGGCTAATGATTTGTACACTCCAATTTCTTATTTGTACACTCAAATATGTGCATTAAGCAGTTGTACATTTATCATATGCAGCTTTACCGGTTTGTACATTTGAGTGTACAAATAACAAATGAGAATGTACCAATCAATACTCATCCTGTAAACTAGTACAAAAATCCAAAGTCAACAAACCAAGGTCAAAAAAATCTTACACCAAAACAAAAAGCTCATCATTGTTCCATGTGAAGTGATACATAGGCCTAAAACTTGGACCTAAAAGTGGACCTAAAAACACTTGGCAAGATATTGACGGCTGCACACAGGGACCCCGCTTATTTAACAACCCATCAGGATCTTGCCAAATGTTTTTAGATCTACTTTTAGGCCAAGTTTTTTGCCTATGTATCATTTCTCTTGTTCCATATATCTTTCTTAGACTCAATTAATATATTAAAAACTTCTTGGTTCATGTCTAGTAAACTAGTTGTAAATTTTTTTTTGGGTAAAGGGGAGTAATCCTGCACCCTGGTAAATATATTAACCAAATAAATGTTTAAGTACAATGTATATGAGTGAGATCCCATATATCAGCCCGTAGTTGTAACTTCTTTTAGGGAGTAACTTCTTTTAGGGAGTTTAAGGAAAGTGACCGCACTTCGACTTCGAGTGCGAGTGAGTTTATGGCACGGGATGTTGCTAAGATTTTGGCTCATTTGAATGTACTAAATGAACAATCATATTTTTTCTAATTTTTCTAAAGGCTTGCTTTTCACGTTTGTATAAATTCAAATTTATTTGTTGTAATTAATGTAATCCTGTGAAATTCATAAATAAATTAATTTGATTAGCAAGACGAACAAATGACTCTTGTAAGCTTGGTTACTTGAATGTGATGTGAATAAAATCCACCTAAACAAGTCACACGAGATCTTGCAAAAAATACTCAACGACGAAAATCACCAAAGAATTGTTGGAAAAACAAATATACCTTAGGTTACTTTTATTGTTCCGTACAGTAAAAAGTTGTCGAATGATCAAATACAAGTGAAGAAATTTTCATCATTAAGCATGCTTTTTGTTTTTCAGATTTGATATAACAAAACTTGAATCACTTTGTTGGCATATATAGGTTCTTGGCGTATCGGGGATATGATGATTTGGGGAGATGATGACCAGGATGATGTTGGGGATCGGAGATGATGATTTGGGGAGATGAATGATTTGGGAAGATGATGACGAGGATTAAAGATGAAAGGCTAAAATATAAATGTGTTATCAAAGTATAAATGTGTATAGACTAAAATACCCTCGACTACAAAACAAAAATCAGACATTGACTTTGTCAAAGGACCTGTAACGAGTAAGAAACTTGAAATAGGGACCCCCAACGATGAAAAGGCCCAGGTTTGTCCCAACGAGAAGCGGATTGACAAGTTTAGGGACCAACCGTGTATTTTAGTCTTATAAATATAGTGAATGAGTTGTGAACCCAACTCTTTTGTAATTTTTATTCGTTTAGTGAATTCGTTTTACAACACTCTGAATGTATATGTGTTCGTTGTATGTGTTTGTTTAACTTTTTCGTAGCTTTCCCGAAACACCATATTGACATCATCATTCTCACATGTACGAAGACCCTCATACTCTCTTACCCGTCAAACACTCCCTCCAAAAGTATATATTTTTTACGAATCAAGTTTGTATTGATTTAAATTAAGGTTAAAATTGTAAAAAAAAAATTGAATCAAAAATAAATATAACCCCCAAAAAAATGTAAAAAACTAAATTTTCATAAAGATATATCAAAATAGATTGGATTAAAGAGCACAAATTTAAAAAAATATGGTTAAATTAGATCATTAAAAATATAAGTAAATAAAAAGATATGTTAATTTGAAAATAAGTTAATTTTTTTGTTGATAAGTGACACATGTCACTTTATGATTGCATTTTTTTATTTAAATTTTTGATAGACAACAACTTAAATATTTTATATAATAATATAGATATAAAATTATAGATAACGAGGGATGTGAGCAATTATTAATGCATAGATTCATAGACATATTATTAAGGCAATGACAAAAAATAAACATGCTTTTTTTTAGGGAGGTGATTACACTTTTTATTTTAATTGAGACACTCATTATATAAGTATATAAAACACATTGTAAGTAACTAGCAGGGTACCCGCGCAATGCGGCGGCGGGTACCTGGTAATACATTTTGAGGCGAGCAAATAATTTTCAGTTGTACGTTTTTTATAGCAATAATTTTATGATTGAATAACAACTTTTGTTATGGATTTTTATAAATATACAGGGCGGTTACTAATGAAATACTTTTTGTTACTAATAATTTGATATCCAAAAAAAAAAATTGATAATAATTTGATAGTCCAATTAGGATAATAATTTGATAGTCTAATTTATGCTTATGTAACACTGCAGTCTAACCATATCATATATCGCAACCCAATAATCAAAACAAGATAAGGCGATAAGCAAACCACAATCTACGAGCCCAATACCAAATGGAATACCGGGTCAAATTCAAAGGCCCGATCCAATCACAACATATCCTATAACCAGTTAAATATATAAGACATATCACTCATTTTATTTAACCTAAACCTAATACACACACTATGTTTATATCCGCCCCCTCCTCTCTCATATCCTGTCACCAAAAAAATTCAATCTCATCTCATCTTCAAACACGTCTCATCTTATCATCATCAAGAACGGTTTCATACTCTCCTTTTCGTTTACTTTATACCACGAAGGAAGAACAAGAAAGTTTTCGTCTTGAAGATCTATAAACGGTCTCGGGTAGGTTTATTTTTTTCTTGTGTTTTGATAACCGAACAGAAGAGAGGAAGAAAACATAATTGTTTTCGTTCTTTCTTTAAATATTCGGATATTACACAGAAGTTAAGCTTAGAAATGAGATCAATGATGGTATACCTTTCGTGATTTTGATCTTTTAAAGGTCATGAGGTATCTTTGAATACCACGAGAAAAGGTAGACTGAGATCTATAGATTTTTCTTCAGTTTGTTGTTTGAGTCTATGATATAAATTAGTCATAGATCGATGATGATTAGCCTTCAAACAAAAAAATATGTTTTAAAAGATCTCGTATTATTTTTCATTTAGTGTCTTGTTGAGGCTTGTTGGATATGGATTTGTGATGTGGTAGTAGTTGTGATGGGATTAGGAGACTGATGTTGGATTTGTTGTTGATGTTTCAGCCGTGAGTGAGAGATGGGTTATTAGATTAGTTTTAGAGTTGGTTTTGTGTTGGATTGGTTATTGATGTTGTTGTTGGAGTGTGTTATGCTATTCTTCTTCTTTCATTCTTTTTGTTTATCTATACTTGGACCGATGGTGGTGATAATAAAATTGAGGTCATACTTGAGTTTGGTATTGTGGTTTGTGGTTTATAGTGAAGGTGGTTTAGAGCAGAGAAAAGAGAGTTGCGGGTTATAAAGTCTTTTGTGTGTGTCGGGATGTAATGAAAGAGAGGAGTTTATATATGATTTCGAATTAGTGTATGCTGTTACCATATTTTGAATTAGTGCTATTACAATGTTTTGTGATAGCTTAATTTTTAAGTCTTGTGTGTATGTATTGAATTAATAGCAAAATTAATACAAATATTTCTATTAAAGGGACTTTAAATTGTCTATTCAATGACTGCTAGTTGTTACAATATTGGCTGAAGTTTTAAGCTAGGTTGTGTAAGTATTAATTTAGCAAGACATATATTTTCATAATAAGGAAGTTAAAAAGTCTGAATTTTAAGCCTTGCTATTTAGGGAATGTCCTAAATGCATTATAAGGTAGTATAGATATACAATTATGTTCTGTCTAAAATGGAATGTCTCAGTCAAAATCTTTAATGTGCAAATCAATTCTCTTTTATTATTCATCTTAGTGGTAAGTGGTAACTATACATCAAATTTTTTGACGCACCAATTACTCAGTATCAAATTTTCATACATGCACACTAAAATATTGTAACTTAATTGTTTAGCCTTTTACACACATTTAACTATCTTTTGTCCGTTCTTTTAACTAGTTTTGTCATCACTTCATTGTTTCATTATTCCTCCTATCAAATACACTTCTTTTGCATTCTTTCAATCTCCCTATTCCTCAAACAATTGTATCTTTTTTCACTAGTACACAAACAGGTTTTTCTCAAAATAAAATTTGTGAGAAACCTCGAAGAAAAGGACCATTTACTATGGTTTTCACACGGAATTGTTTCGTTTGTAAAAACCTTATGGGTAAATATTTTTCTACTAAATTTCTCACGTACGATGACTATTTACCCACAAATATTGTTGTGGGTGATCCGTTGGTTTATTTCACACGGAATTCGGATGGATATTTTACTACGAGTTTCTCACAGTTGTTTTTGCTAATATTTCCCACAAAAAATATTCCTACCGTTTAGTTTCGGATTTCTAATGAACTATTTCGTGTGAAACCCGTGGCAAAATTACATAAAGATCAAGACATTTAGAGCACTTCCATTAATAACGCCATAACGGCGTTATAGCACAAAAAACGGCGTTATGGCCGTTACCCCTGTTGTGACCTCGGCGTTAAAGAGAAGAAATGAAGCCCACGTTGCCAAAGCAACGGGCGTTAAGGGGAGGTGCAAAAAAAAAAAAAAAAAAAAAAAAAAAAAATTCAAAAAAATTACTTTTTCTACCCTATAAATGCTACTAGCCGTTATTTTTTTAAAAAAAATTCAAAAACCACCCTAAACGGCTACTAGCCGTTATTTTTCAAAAAAAATTTCAAAAATCTTTTTTTACCACTATAAATACCCAATTAAAACACCATTTCTTTTCACACTTCCACTACTAAATCCTCTCCATACTCTCAATCTTTCAACTTCAATTAACTGCAAAAAAACAATGTCGGGAGGCAACGACGATACTTTCTACAATCTTCTCGCTGGTGGGTGGAATCCCTCAAACCCAGGTTCATCATCTAACCCGAACGCGGGTTCATCTTCAAACCCCAGCCCACTAGGCTTATCGAGCCAAGAAATGTATCAACAACATCAAGCATTTCTGTATTGGCAACAACAAAACCAACAAAACACCTTAAACTCCAACTTTAAAAACCTACAATTCACACAACAATCACAACAATCACAAACTGAAACACATGATGTTGCTGACACACCCACGTCTCCTCCAAAAAAAGGAAAATGTCGCATTAAGCGAAAATCAAAGAAATCCAAAGACCCCGAGCCCGCACCAGTTGATTCTGATGAAGGCGAAGTTGTTGTTAACGCACGTTGGACTCCAGGAGAGGAAGCATTACTTGCAACATGTTACATAGCTGTTTCGGAGGATCCGAAAGTTGAAAAGTGCCAACCCAGGGATACGTTTTGGTATCGGGTGCGAAATGAGTTCAATAAAAACAACTTTCAACGGCGCAACAAGGACATGCTGTCAAGCAAGTGGAAAACTTTGAACGGCTTATGCACAAAGTTCAACTCTCATTACAAACTTGCGAAATGGGATCAACGAAGCGGGGAAAGTGAGCTTGATGTGATGCAATGGGCAAAGCAATGGTATCGTGAGGAAACCAAGGGATCAGCTTTTGGTCTCGAAGACGCTTGGGAGGTTTTGCGTCATTATAAGAAATGGAACACGCCGGAACCGGTCGATTTAACCGGCGAAGTCCCAAGCGAAACAAACGAGGATTTGTTTGGTAAAGATGAACAACCTCGCCCCATGGGAAAGAAACGTGCTACCAAGAAAGCAAGATCCGAGACTACAACAAGTACTGGGGGAACAAGCACTGGAGGAACGAGCTCGTCAGCTTATTTCACCGAAACTATGGCAAACGAGTTTCGTATGAAACAAGAAATCTCCGAAGCGGCGTATCGGGCCGCGCAGGAAAAACGAGAGTTTCCAATGGTCGTGCAGTGGATCAATGACGAAAAAGATCGAATCATCGCGAAATATAACTTGAAACCTCGTCAGTAGATCGTATTCTCGTCATTTCCTTTCATTTGTTGTAACGTTTTATTTCGTTGTATTTTTTTTTATTTCGTTGTATTTTTTTTTTATTTCGTTGTATGTTTTTTTTTTTTTTTTTTTTTTATTTCGTTGTATTTTTTTTTTAGTCTCGTATTGTAATATGTTTTAAGTTTTAATGAAATGTTTGTTTTAGTTTAATAAATGAAGTGTTTGTTTTAGTTTAAGGGTTGAAATTGAAAATATGAAATATTAGTGGTGTTATGGTGTTATTGGGATGTTATTGTTGTGGGTGTTTTTTGAGGATGTTAATGTTAAATGGTAAAGCTGATGTGGCGCTGACGTGGACGGTGTTATTGGTGTTATGGTGTTATTGTTGTAAGTGCTCTTAGTATTTCATATAATTAATAAATCATGATCCAAAAACTAAATAGTAGTAATAATACAACCTGACAAGAAAAAGCTAATCCATATTTGGTGTCTTTTGTACGAAACTTATAAAGCGGTAATCTAAAATACTCTCTCCGTCTCAAAATTATAGTCCCCTATTGACTTTTTCGGTCTTTCTTCTACAATTTTGACCTCAAATATTTTTGTTTGTGTTATATAATACTTGATGAAAAATATATTAATGGATTGGGTTTTAAATGTATTCTCAATGGTATATCTTTCATCAATTATTGTATAACAAAAATAAAAATATTTAAGGTCAAAGTTGTAAAGGAAAAACCGAAAAAGTCAATAGAGGACTTTGTTTACAACACTATTTTTGTTACACCAATTTCCAAAGTAAACTATTCAACTTTATGCAGGAACCATAACACTACAAAAATTGGTAATCTAAAATAACCCTATATTTGTTACACCATGAGCACGAACCATAACACGTGTAAACCAACAAATATATTTGTTACACCAATTTCGACTGTAAGCAACTCGAAGAAAAATAAAAAAAGAAGTGTGCACATTCTATGACTTTGTTTACAACACTATTTTTGTTGTCGGAGGTAACAGCCCAGAACATGGTAAGATAATCAATAGCAGTAACAATGCAAGACTAAATTAGGTTATCGGATATCACTTGAAAAAGTCAATAGAGGACTATAATGCAAGACTAAATCAGCATTAGCAGGAACTATTCGACTTTATGAAAAAATCAATAGAGGACTATAATTTTGTTACACCATCAGCAGGAACCATTACACTAGCAGCATGAACCATAACACTACCAGTAGGAACCATCAGTTACTACACTAGCAGTAGTAACCAATACACTAGCAGTACTAACCACTATTGAGTCAGGGTGTTCAGGGACCTCATGGGTGTACACTTCGTACCTCCTTACCCAAAATCAGGTGTGAACTAATCCCACAAGTGCACTAAATTTTTCAACAATCTTCCCCAAATTTAGTTCACTTCCTTTGCATGAAAAACAAACATCAAACAAAACATGTGCATAAACGAAAATATCCTGAGGATTGAATTTCCATCTTAGTACATTACACGTTCAAATATTCGAGAATCAGGGTTATCTAAGAATTGAACCCTTCAACCCATTTGAATACCTGAAGATAAAATACACACAAGTTTTCAAACACTTAAAAATTCCTGACGCTATACAAGCCATGTGTCCATATCCAAATTCATAAATGTTGTAAGAGCCAAAAATCCAAAGCTCCCTGAAGCGGCAAAACTTCAACATTCACATAGGTGGTTCATCTTTATTCATGCTCCTGCCAAGTAATTTTTCAAAGAAATTAACCATTAAGAAGTAAAGACTTCATCCTCATTTTCAGCAGGTTCTGAGCACAACCTTGGGATGTAAAATAAAACATGTGCTCCACTCCACTGAATGTTCAACTTTTCACATTGAACTCAGCTCCCAAGTTTCCTTAGGAGGGAGTTGGGTGTCCTAGCATTCAGTGACTAAATTGGACTTAAACCCATCCCTTTAGCAGACTTTATAACCAAGTCTTTAGCCAAACCCTTAGTCAAGTGATCAGCTAAATTTTGTTGAGATCTAACAAACTCTATAGATACCACCCCATTCATGATAAGCTCACGAATCATGCTATGTCTGACACCTAAGTGTCTAGACTTCCCATTTTACATCTGGATATAAGCCTTTGCCAATGTAGCTGCACTATCACAACGGATAGAAATAGGTGCTATAGGTTTAGGCCATAATGGAATCTCAAGAAGCAAGTTTTTCAACCATTCAGCTTCTTTACCAGCAGCTGCTAGAGCCACAAATTCAGATTCCATTGTTGAACTTGTGATGCAAGTTTGCTTCTTGGATGCCCAAGAAATTGCACCTCCACCAAGTAGGAATACCCAGCTACTGGTAGACGAATTGTCTTTAGTGTTACTGATCCAACTTGCATCAGTGTATCCTTCTAACACTGAAGGATAACCAGTATATGAGAGACTATAATCCATAGTTCTCTTCAGATACTCCAGTACCCTCTAAACTGCTTGCCAGTGATGAGCACTAGAATTACTAGTATACCTGCTCAGTTTACCCACTGCAAAAGCAATATCAGGTCTTGTACAAGTCATGGCATACATCAGGCAGCCAATTACCCTAGAATACTCAAGTCGAGATACAGCCTTGGCATTATTAGGCATCAGATTCTCACAAGTATACATAGGTGTACTCACTGGAGTACAATCAAAGTAATTGAATTTCCTCAACACCTTCTCAATATAATGAGACTGGGAGATAGAAATTCTTTTACTTTCATGTTTAACCATTATACCAAGGATAACATCAGCCTCCCCCATGTCCTTCATGGAGAACCTTGATGACAAAAATTCCTTTGTCAAGTCAACTTGATATTGGTCAGTGCCAAAGATCAGCATGTCATCAACATATAGACAAATGATGACTCCTTTACCAGATTCATCAAATTTGCTATATACATATTTTTCAGCTTGGTTAAGAACATAACCACTAGACAAAACCACTTCATCAAAATTTGGATGCCATTGCTTATGTGCCTCCTTTAGTCCATAAAGAGACTTAATCAGTTTACACACCTTGTTTTCATTGCCAAGCATGATGAAGCCCTGAGGTTGGTTCATATAAACCTCCTCATCCAATTCACCATTTAAGAAAGTTGTCTTCACATCCATCTGATGAATAATCATATTGTGAATTGATGCCAAAGCAATCATCAGTCTTATGGTACTGATACGAGCCACAGGGGCATAAGTATCAAAATACTCTATCCCTGACTTTTGTTTAAAGCCCTGGATGACTAGTCTAGCCTTGAACTTTGTAGGGAAACGGTTACACTTTTATTAATAAAATCTAAATTACAATAAATAAAATTAACAGTAAATAAATAACAGAAAATTAAATACAAACAGAATGTAAGCAGATAAATGATAATTAAATAAAATAATAAAATAGTCAAAAGACTTACTTGATCACCAATAGAGATCAACAAATAAGCACTAAAAGCCGAGGCACGTGTTTGACACGCTTCTCTTAAAACAGATTCGCCGTCTGTTTCCCAGGGTACAACAGCCAAAACAGTAAGTTGTACTGTCGGACTTAACAAAACTGCATGGAATTTCATCTTAAGAGATGCGTATTCCATATGTTGGAAATCAATAATAACTATTGATTTGATGTGTGTAAAACTTGTGGAATTAGGGCCTCTATTTATACACAATAGACTCCCTCTAAGTTTACTCATCCCACCGATGTGGGAATGAAAATAAACTACTTTTCCTCTTTAGGCATGGTACCGAATGCCTAACTTTGAGACCCGATATCTCATTCACATCAACTCTATTTTGGACACATAAAGGCTTATTGCGAAGCTCTCTTCGAGGAGAACGCGAACCTACAAACTATTACTCATATATGTGACATATACATATAGATAATTGTGTCCAAAGTTGGTCAAAAGTCACGTTTGCCAACCAATTTTCCAACAATCCCCCACATGAATGGAGATCGGTCGTAAGACACAAAAATTATGATGAAATTCCAATAGTTGAATCTTGCAAAGGATAGGTAGGTGTGACCCTTTGAACCTTCCCTTGTGAGATGCACTTAGTCTCCTAGATCCGAGTAGACCCGATGTCCTTGAACTCAGCCTCTGTTTACGTAGACGACATTACACTTCACACAAGACTCTCCCTGACATTGTCAAGTCCTCATAGTCATGTTCGTTATGGTCATGAACACTAGCCTGGTTCTGCAAGAGCTCTTAGGATTTGCGCACCCATAATTCCCTTCAAAGCGACCCCACTTCTCTCTCACATAGGTGATTTCATCTTGAATCATTAAAAACATATGTTTTGTGATTTCATCTCGAATCATTATGCTTTGTGATTTCATCCTGAATCATTAAAGCTATATGTTTAACCTCTCAACAAGTCACATTTGTTATAAGAATGGACTAGGAAGTTACAATGTTAAGTAACTCCCCCATATTGACGTGACTTCCCCCATATTTATATGATTAGGTTGTCCTATTGAACCCAGATCTTGGGATCTCCAGTCAACTGGGTTAGGTTTTCCTTCATATAAACTCATTCCTTTAAGGGCTTTAGTCCCATTCCTTTAGACGACTTACTAACTAACTCTCTGATTAAGCCTTTCGTAAGCGGATCCGCGATGTTATCTATTGACTTTACGTAGTCAATCGTGATAACTCTAGTTGAGAGTAGTTGTCGCACCAATCAACGTCTATGATGGATATGTCTTGACTTACCGTTTTACATTGTGATATGAGCTCTGTCAATTTCCAATTAACTATCACACTTTATATAGATGGTCGTTACCGGTTTACGCCATCTTGGTATGTCCTCTACGAATTAACGCAGATATCTGCATATTCTATAAATTTATCTCAAATGATAAATTCAAATTCCACCATAGATTTGGCTATAAAAGTCTGTTTGAAATACTTTCAAGATTTCCAAGACACAGCTTCCCACGTAGAGTCAATACATCCGCTCTAGTGGATCTAGATTCTTTTATGTAAGAATCCATATTTGCATTACTCTATCATTAGATAGCAGTTGGATATCTTCCAAAATGCAATATCGTAAGTATCATAGTACTTGTATAATACTATTCAAATGGTCATCACTTGAATTAATGGTATATTTACTTAACTTGATTTTAACTTCTAAATCAAGTCTTACACACGTCATTAGACACATAAGACGCCAAATATTCTCTGAGTATTCAAAATAGGCAACACCTCTACCTCTATTATAAATAGATTTAAAAGATGTCATTGGAGTTCTAGCTAGGCCGGAATCCCCCACATTGAACCTCTGAAGAATATTGTCCTTATAGTGTTTTTGACTTCAAAACAAATCCATTTGGTTTCATATGATCTTAGTTCCAAGAACCATATCGAGCAGCCAATGTAATTCATGTCAAATCTTGACACCAACATTTCATTAGTGGATTTGATCATCTTGTTATCACTTTCAGTGATAAGTATACCATCTATGTATAGACACATGATTACATATATAC
Source organism: Chrysanthemum seticuspe (assembly GCA_019973895.1). NCBI lineage: Eukaryota > Viridiplantae > Streptophyta > Magnoliopsida > Asterales > Asteraceae > Chrysanthemum > Chrysanthemum seticuspe. Next base: position 322,797,759 of record BPTQ01000006.1, read on the forward strand.
CAACAATTATTTCTTTCCACAAACATCCGTTATTTTTTAAATCCACGTTCTGACATGTCGTGAAAAAAAAAATTGATGTCATTGTTTGGGAGCTTGCTTTAAGCCATATAATGACTTAACAAGCCTACAAACTTTGTTCTCTTGTCCAGGAGCCATGAAACCCTCGGGTTGGTTCATGTAGATTTCTTCTTCTAAATCTCCGTTTAGAAATGCCGTTTTCACATCCATTTGGTGAACTTCCAAATTTCTTAAAGCGGCAATAGCAAGTATCATCCTAATCGAGGTTATTCGCGTAACAAGCGAATATGTATCAAAGTAATCAAGACCTTCTCGTTGTCTAAATCCTTTGATTACTAATCTTGCTTTATACTTGTCAATGGTGCCATCGGCTTTCATCTTCTTCTTGAAGATCCATTTATAGCCTAGTGGTTTACAACCAGGAGGTAAATCCACGAGCTCCCAAGTATGATTTTGTAAAATAGAATCTATTTCACTTTTAATGGCTTCTTTCCATTAAGGCCCTTCTGAGGAAGTAACCGCCTCTCGGTATGAAGTAGGTTCGTTTTCAACCATAAAAGAAACAAAATCGGGTCCAAACGATTTCTCGGTTCTTGCCTTTTTGCTTCTTCTAGGTTCAACCTCTTCTTCCTCAGTTTAATCTTGTCTCTCATCTTGGAGATCATTATCAACTCCTTTGTTGTCTCTTATCACGAACAACATTATCATCTTGATGTCTCTCATCATGAAGGACTTCATCATTTAGTTGCCTCTCATCATGGACAACTTTACCACCAAGCCTAGATGAACATCCATTCTCCTCTAATAATCAAGGAAACACGGTTTCATACAATGAAAGTTTTCCTTGATTCGGTTATCGTATCTTTGTGTATATTCATCGTTTCTGAATCACATACAAAGAAATGATAAGCACTACTGTCATGAGCATATCCAAAATTATGCAAACCACAGTTTTAGGTCCAATATTTTGAACCTTGGGTGTCAATACAGATAGACACCCCCCACATTCGTAAGTACTTATAGGATGGTTTTCTTCCCATCCATAGTTCATAAAAACTATCTTCTTTTCCTTACAGGGGATCTTATCTAAAAGATAAGTAGCCAATAAAACCGCTTTCCCCCACATGCCATGGCTTAAACCATGACTTTAACAACATGGCATAACCATATCTTTAAGGCACAGTTCTTTCCTATCAACAATTATGTTGTGGTGTATAAGGAGCAATAAATTTATGTCTTATTCCATGTTTAGCACATACATGAACTGAAGACACATATTTACCTCCAATATCACTTCGAACCGCCTTGTTTTCGATAATAAGTTGATTCTCAACTTATTTGTATAGATCAATCTTGTCTATATTCTTACTCTCAAGTAAGTAAAAGTCGCAATATTTTGTACTACCATCAACAATTACGATGATGTACCTAATTGCTACCTTTGTAGGTATCGATTCCAAATCACATAAAACTATGTGAATCAAGGGTTCGGTTAATTTTTGGTCAACCGAGTGAAAAGTCAATCTTGTCAATTTGACTTCAACATAAGTTTTACTTTTGTAATCCGTGTTCGTTTATTTAATTAAACAACGTATTGAGTTAAAATTAACATGTCCGAGTTGGCCATGCTATACATTCAAAGGATCAAATAAGCTGAATTCATACTCATTTTTATTAAAACAAAAAAAATTCAGCTTAAACATTTAATGAAGGGCATAACCCGTACCGACCAAAATTTTATACAATGTTAACTCAATTTTATTTGATTAAAATAAAAATAAAGCCAAATTTATTAAGCAACCATCCAGATACAAGATTCCTACGAATCTCTGGCACATACAACATGTTGGTTCACTTAAGCTCTTTTCCAAATGTGAATTTCAACATCACATTTCTTTTCCCTTGCTATTAGCAGTTATAGAGTTGCCCATAGATTGCATCTCTCCATTTTCTGCTACTTTGAAAGAGTTAACCAAACTCTTATCATCATACTCATGACATGATGCCCAAGTGTTAATCCACCATTTTCTAATGTCGGATCCCGCCTTGGAAACAATTTTCATTTCTTTCAAGCCATTTAACCCATAGTTATGGCACATAAAATCTGAATGTTTTAAAGCATCTACCGTACACATAACTCGAGTATCGGTCTCCCTTTCATCAAGTTCGGGAGCAGATTTTTTAGATGTCACTCATGACATTCCGAACATTCTGTTAATATTCCGTTATCAGTGTAACACTAAATTTGGAATAATTAACAACTTGCTATATCACAAAGTGTTTCTTAACAAACACGATAACATCAAATTTTGTTTAAAACACTACTGTTTTGTACGATCCATTATACAAAACCGCTTTTAAACAAGTCTTTCGATTAAACAATTAAACAATATCGCATATTACATAATGTTTTGAAACAAAAACAAATTTGTAATATGATTTTGTTAATCATCCTTAACAATATCTTAATAGATCTGCATCACATGGTATAATTCTACAATGAAACTCGACAAGGTTTCAAAATAGATTTACTTTTTCAAAGAAACTCAACAAGGTTTCTATAGATCTACTTTCAAATGCATAAAATGTCAAGAACTATATTTAGTTTATAATTAAACTCAACCTGGTTTAAATAAGCTAAACAAGTCAAAGAAACTTTTCCACAAAATATGATAACAGCTTCTATAATGAGATTTTGTTTAAAACAAACTCATCTTGGTTTCAATAAACACGTTCTAGTAATCTAATAAAATAACAACTTGTATTTTATGAGATTTGTTTCAAAGAAACTCCACTTGGTTTCAATGAATCTGATTTCATCATGATATTTAACCATGTTAGTAATTGGCGCACCAATTACATTCGCAAGATTCACTAGGGTCACAAATTATGTTACCATCAGTTAACTTGTGAATATATAAACACTAAAACAGTTAAAAAACTGTTAAAACAATATGGTATCTAATAAACTCGACATGGTTTATGTAAACTTGTTATTGGAATCACTCCTAAACCATATCAAGTGTTAGTAATTAATATGTAATAGTTAGCTTTATTATGGCCTTTATGTTTGTTATTAGCCTTAAGCTTATGTAGAAGGCCCATGAGCTTAGGCCCAAGCCCATTTAAGAAAGGATGGAAACTAGGAGTGTTGTTCTAGCTTTCCTCCTATAAATACCTTATGTAAACCCTCACTTGAGGGTTGGTTGTTCAAGTTTTCTTTCATTCATACTCACGCCTAACCTTTCTTTATTTCTTACGCGTATGTGTGTTTGTTTACTTGTTCAATCGCCTTAACCTCTTTCTATATTACTTGTGTTTGTAAAACTAGTGACCTAACAGTGGTATCAATCGCCTACTAGTTGGGTGAATCGTGTTTGTTTTTGAAGTGGGTTTCGGTCCTACGCCTAAAACGCACCTTGATACTTTGGTTCGCTTAAAAACTTGTTTTTTTACACTTTTTAATCCAAGATTCTTGTACTTTCAACGTTTTAACAGTGGTATCAATCACCCCGTGGTATTTTCTTGAGTCAGTCCAAATATGCCCTTGAACTGTTAAACAAATTTGGAATGACAACCTGTGACACTTATGCCACACCAATGGCTCATACCAAGAAGCTAGATGCTGATTTACATGGGAAATTAGTTGACCCTACCAAATACCGCAGTATTATTGGGTCTCTCATGTATCTAACAGCTAGCAGACCTGATATTGTCTTTGCCGTTTATCTATGCTCCCGTTATCAGTCGCGACCAACTGAAACACACCTCTCTGAGGCTAAAAGAATCCTCCGATACATCAAGGGAACCATTAACTTGGGGATCTGGTATCCGAAGGATTCTAGTTTTGAACTAATCGCTTTTTCAGACGCTGATCACGCAGGATGCTTAGACTCAAGGAAAAGTACTTCAGGAGCTCTACAATTTCTCGGTGATAAACTGGTGTCTTGGCAATCAAAGAAGCAGGATTGTACATCGCTGTCATCAACCGAAGCAGAATATGTAGCCATGTCTGCGTGTTGTGCTCAAGTCATCTGGATGAGAACACAACTCAAAGACTATGGTTACGTATTTGATAGAATCCCGATGTACTGCGACAATCGGAGTGCCATTGCGATCTCGTGCAATTCAGTTCAGCATTCGAAATCAAAGCACATCGATCTTCGCTATCATTTCATCAAGGACCACGTGGAACAGGGTACCGTTGAATTATACTTTGTGGGTACTGAATACCAATTGGCAGATCTTCTCACCAAAGCCTTGCCTCCCGCTAGGTTTAATGAGTTGGTCCACAGGATTGGTATGAGGTGTTTGACTCAAGAGGAATTGGATGACCTCTTAAAACAGTCTTAAAAACCTGTAAAACACCAAAACTATCTTTTGTAAATAAATTTTTGAAAAACAAAATACAAAAATATAAAACCTGATAAAATCAAAAATACTCTTCTAATCTATTTTTCTTTCAACATGGCAAGTACATTTCTTCCGTCAACACCTTAATCTTTCAGAATTCGGCATTTTTCCGATCAAGTGTTGAGGGGGAGAAAACAAAAATTAAACTGTTTCAAAAACATCTATGTACTTGCATGTTATCTTATCTCGGTTGTTTCTTTTAACAAATGGTGGTAGATTTTCTGGTACATTGACACTCCTCGGACTAAATTTATAACCTTTCATTATTTCTTAAGTCGAGGGGGAGTGTCGTCAAGTTTCTTTCCTAAAAACTTTGTTTGGTAACCAAAATGGAAGTTAAATGGCTTTGTTTGAAAAAGGAAAAGGTGGAGGGACCAAAACTGTCAAAATGTTAAAGTTATTTTAAATAAAACACCTCCCCACCTAACTTTCACCTCACATTTAATTCTAAACCTAAACACATCTACACCTAAGAATCATTCGAGCAATCCGTTGTTTTGATCATCACTTTGATCAGAAAAGCTGAAACGTCCCAGAGACGATGAAGATAAGGATAAGGATAAAGACTCTGCACCTAAACGTCAGAAGCAGTCTGGTGAATCTTCTTCGATGCCACCTCCTCCTCAAAGGACTCTTGTTCAACAAAGGTCCCCTCCTCGTTCTTCAACTGCAAAACCTCTGGACGATTCCTAGTTACCACCCCTGACTCAGAAAACCGGTGATCACTTTGAGTATACGGGTGGTGACGATGAAGAGGTCCTTGAGCCCCTCCAACAACCCACCTCACCCAAACAAGTGCAGAAACCAGAATCATCATCAAGGCCTTCCAAAAAGAAGAAGAAGACGACTCAGCCTGATGTCGTATCATGGCTAGATGACGATAAAACCGAAGAGTTTGAATGGTTCTCCACACTTGTCAATCAAACTCCATACCCTGATGAAGGTCAAGACTTGGTAGACGGTTCTACATTGGAGCACGCAAAACTTTTGCAAGAAAAGTTCCATGTGAAGAAAATGACGAAATCTGAGTTGAAGCGAATCAAGAATGAAGCGTTTCAACTTCTAAAAGACAGCTCTGAAAGCGCCCTCGAGGTCGAATATCATCTTGAGAACATCGCTCGAGCTATGTCTAACAACATGGATTGGCTCAATCCGGAATCAAACATTGACTTCACACATAGGGACAACCCTTCATACTACACCGATTGGACCAAACCCCTACCGACCATTGGCCAAATAGATGAACCACGGATTCCCTTTCGATACTTCTTTAACAGAGACCTGGATTTTCTTTTACACGGTAGCGATGGTTCGCGAAAATACGCTACATCGTTGACTCTTCCATTCCCAGCGGCTATTTACTCAAACTGCATAGCTATCGAGGAACGTGCAAATCGCTTATTTTCTGACAACGTGCAAGAATACGACCGAGATGCATTGTATGGGATTCATCATTGGCCTGAACGTCGAAGAATCTACTACAGAAGCTGTCTGGTTCAGAAGTCTCAACACGCAGTGTACAGTTCTAAGGACATCGTGGCCATCAAACACGTTGATCTCAAGTCTAAGTGGGACTACACCTTCTTGAAGAATATCATAGTCAAACGACAAGATGAACAGGACTATGCATTCTCCGAAGCTGACTTTGAGAATTTGTCCCTCAACGACATCGAAGACATGTACCTTGCCAAAGTACAGGGTCGTATGAGACAATTCTCGACTGAAGTTCAACGTGAATTTATCAAGTCAATTCTCATCTTCATTAGACGCATCGTGATCAAAGAACGTGTAGAAGATATCCAGCTGGCTGTTGAATCTTATCAGACGCGTGTCAACCTCACTCCTCCAACGCTTGATCTTCCCGACATCAATCAGCTAACTCAATATACGCTCATCAGCAAACCATTCGGAGTTGTTTACCGCAGTGAACTTCAAAGAAACTGCTTAATGGCGTGTAGTGAACTTCAGAAATTCGGGGATCATACTTTGAAGCTGGTTAGGGATGGATTGGCGTACAGGTTGAAGGATATACGCCTGAAAATTGAGTCTCCTAAGCGCTGGAATTCTCAGGAAATGAGGGATGTGAGACGAATCATCACAATGATTGATGAAAGGTTGTTCAGACGGGATCAGTTCAGACGATTGGAGAGCTATGTTGGTGGTCGACCCAGGATTAACATAACCGGCTTTCAACGCCCTTTGCGCACTCCTGGGAACATCACTGCACTTCCTGGTACCCCTTGAATTGGTTCTTTCATTACAAATTTGGATGTATAATTATATATGTCAATGGCTTGTGCACACATAACAGTGTACAACCCGTAATTGTCAAGAAAGGACCCTGTGGTACGCTTCAGTGCCACAATCCTTATAAAAGGAGCGAAAGCTTCTTACTTTTGAGTAAAACCTATCAAACCTTTCAATTTTCAAGGTTTTGCTCAAAAGAACAAGTACTTCCCCATATGATTTTTCAAAACCTCAACCGTTTATATCACTAGTTGAGGGGGAGTATTTGAATTACAACTTTGTTCACAAATTGTTCACAGTGGTCGTCTTCCCGCAACACTCGAAATGGTCATATTTATTCTCAAACGTTCAAAAATAACATTTTTATATGCCATTTTTGAGGGGGAGAAAATTGTGTGATAAGAAATATGTTGTGCAAAATGCAAATAAATCTGTGTACCTCAGACTTAACCAACGAATTGACGGTACTAAACTGTTTGTAACTCGAAAAGACTTGTCCTGGACGGGTAATAATTTCAAGCTAGTTCGCTAGTAATGTAAACGTGTCTCGCAAAGGACTTGTCCAAGTAGAAAGTACCATTCGAGACACTCTTGGTAGACATGAACTCTGACGGGTATGACAACCTTTCGAGGTTTGTCTACACCTTCAAGGTAGTTATTAGAGCTAGTTGTCACCTAAAAACTGACAATGTAACTCTTTAACTACGCAACGTAACCGTGTCTCGCGGGGGATTGTCTATCTCGAGTGGATCAATTCAAAATGTGCGCGCTCTTTCCTCATTGTGCATTTCACCGTTAAAATTATTAAGCACATGTGGAGGGGGAGTATTTATGCAAAACCTTATCTCTCACAGTGGTTCAAACATGTTTTTCATTTACAAACCATTTGAGAGATTTTTCACAAATAGTGGTTTTAATGGCAACATAGGTTAGTCATGGAGTTATAAGGTGACTAAGGTTAGGAATAACCGTCCTATGATCCGCCAGAGCCGGAAGGATCTACCCAAGGACACTACCATTAGTTAGTGTTAGAAGTCCTTAGGAATGATTGTAAAAAGGAGAAAATGAGAATCGGAGAAAGAAGGAGTTGAAGAATCAAAAAGAAAATGAAAAGTAAAGGGTGAAAAGAAATAGCCCTCCAGATTACTCAACTTAGGGCAGACACCGGGTTCAATTCATATGCTACTGGTTGTCACTTAGTGACACCGGTATTGAAGATTAAAAGTCGTCATGGACCCAGTGACGCATGCACTAAACCTTCTTAGCCACTCAAGTTTCTCTCAACAGAAGCTTGTTTCATTCTCACAGGGAACCCTACGTAAACTATTGGCTTTCTCTTAGAGATCGCTGGTATTGAAGAAGGAGACCCTCTCCCTAGTCTCCGCTCAGGAAAACCAAAACGCACTATTGAGTCTAGAGCCACGAGATTTATCAAAAGATCTCTTAGGTACACTTGACATTTTATCACTTGACGTTCAACAATAAGAATTTCAGTGGTACATTATCGAGTCCTTCACAGATCTTAGCAATCTGTCGAGAACATTTATGAGAGGTTCACATCTATGATCCTCAATGATTGAATGGAAACTCCTGCCAGGGTCAACATCAAACAGCCCTGACAGCAGGTCACTTCGGTAACTCCCCGTGGATTACGCGGAGTGTGTCTCAAACGGTCTACAGTCATGAGGTGATGCTTCGGTATACCTCAGCGACTCATCTGAACTGTAGATGTACTTCGGTACATCGCGTTATCTTACTTGTGGGACTCCAGTTCAGGAACGGCCTTTGTAAGAATTAGAGTTGTGTTTTCACACTATGCTGTTAACACTCTCGAAGTTTAAACTTGTAAGTGCCGGAATCCGCTTATTACTAACCGTTTGACATGTTTTCTTCTTATGGAAGCTCCGGAGCGGAATGATCGTGCTGATTCTTCTCATGCTCACGCCAACATCATCACTAATGGAAGTTCTATCCAAAAGCAACACAACCGCCAGAATGATTCTTCGTCAAGCCAAAGAATCTACAAAGTTAAAGACTTAAAGAACTTCATTAGTATTGAATTCCAACGTCAAAGAGCGTGTGAGCATGTTGAAGAATGACGTGGAGACACTGGAGCAGCGAAGCAGACCTGAGACAGAATTGATGCAGACAACAACATACTATCACTTTCACCACAAAGAACAATGATCAAGAACAAAGTTAAAGATGACGTCAAAGCACAACTGTTCAAAGTCAACTATCTCTCTACACTAGGGAGATTGTTCGAATCAAGGCAATTCTTCTCACAAGAAAGAAGAATGTCAGGAGACGTCAGAGCTACTATTACATCAACGCCTTCACCGTTCATCACCAACACTTGAGGGGGAGATTGTTGGAATCACTCCTAAACCATAATCAAGTGTTAGTAATTAATATGTAATAGTTAGCTTTATTATGGCCTTTATGTTTGTTATTAGCCTTAAGCTTATGTAGAAGGCCCATGAGCTTAGGCCCAAGCCCATTTAAGAAAGGATGGAAACTAGGAGTGTTGCCCTAGCTTTCCTCCTATAAATACCTTATGTAAACCCTCACTTGAGGGTTGGTTGTTCAAGTTTTCTTTCATTCATACTCACGCCTAACCTTTCTTTATTTCTTACGCGTATGTGTGTTTGTTTACTTGTTCAATCGCCTTAACCTCTTTCTATATTACTTGTGTTTGTAAAACTAGTGACCTAACACTTGTACCATATATGATTCCGAGAAACACAAGCTTGGTTTCAATATCCAGATTTAAACAATAACATATGCAATAAATCAGTTTGAAAAGAAACTCATCATGGTTTCAATATAAACTGATTCAATAAACTGTTTTAAAAATCGTTTATAAATCTGTTATACCAAATCTGTTAATTAAAATTCTGTTTAGTTATAAAACTGATTTTCAAAGAAACTCAATCTTAGTTTCAGCAGAAAAACAGTTTGTATAAAATCTGTTAATTATATAAATCAGATTTTAATAAAAGTGTTTTAATTCTGTTACACAGAATCTGTTTTAAGACTGTAGGGAAACGGTTACACTTTTATTAATAAAATCTAAATTACAATAAATAAAATTAACAGTAAATAAATAACAGAAAATTAAATACAAACAGAATGTAAGCAGATAAACGATAATTAAATAAAATAGTAAAATAGTCAAAAGAGTTACTTGATCACCAATAGAGATCAACAAAGAAGCACAAAAAGCCGAGGCACGTGTTTGACACGCTTCCCTTAAAACAGATTCGCCGTTTGTTTCCCAGGGTACAACAGCCAAAACAGTAAGTTGTACTGTCGGACTTAACAAAACTGCCTGGAATTTCATCTTAAGAGATGCGTATTCCATATGCTGGAAATCAATAATAACTATTGATTTGATGTGTGTAAAACTTGTGGAATTAGGGCCTCTATTTATACACAATAGACTCCCTCTAAGTTTACTCATCCCACCGATGTGGGAATGAAAATAAACAACTTTTCCTCTTTAGGCATGGTACCGAATGCCTAAATTTGAGACCCGATATCTCATTCACATCAACTCTATTTTGGACACATAAAGGCTTATTGCGAAGCTCTCTTCGAGGAGAACGCGAACCTACAGACTATTACTCATATATGTGACATATACATATAGATAATTGTGTCCAAAGTTGGTCAAAAGTCACTTTTGCCAACCAATTTTCCAACAAACTTTTCAATAGTTCCATCTACCTTCATTTTTCTTTTGAAAATCCATTTGCAACCTAGAGGTTTGCAACCAGGAGGTAGATCAACCAACACCCAAGTGTTATTCCCCATGATGGAATCCATCTCATCATTGATTGCTTCTTTCCAGAAAGCAATATCCTGGGACTTCATTGCTTCATCAAATGTCTTGGGATCATCCTCAACAATGAAGCAATAGGAGTATTAGTCAGAGACCTCATCCCTTGTTCCTTTAATTAAGTATAATTGAAACTCAGGTCCAAATGACTTTGGATTCCTGGCCCTTTTGCTCTTTCTGAGCATAGGTTCAGGTTGTTGAACCACAACTTCATCAGGGACCTCTGATGGTTCTTCATCAGGGACCTCTGATACACCAGTGTCATGAGTTCCATTAGGAATCCTCTGACTTGGTCTAGGGACTGATGAGAATCTATTCTCATCAAAGTTTGCATCCCTTGATTCAATTATGAAGTTAATTGAAACATATTCATTAGGTTCAATAACATAGAACCTAAAAGCCTTGGAATGCTCAGCATATCCAAAAAAGATGCAGTCAATGCCTCTTTTACCCAAAGTTTTCAGCTATGGATCAGGGAGTCTTACAACAGCCCTACAACCCCAGACCCTGAGATAGTTCAGGTTAGGTTTCCTTCTAGTCCAGAGTTCATAAGGGGTAACCTTGTTCCTTTTGTTGGGAACCCTATTTAATAAATAGCAAGCTGTTAACATAGCTTCACCCTAGAACCCTTGACTCAGTCCTGAATAGGACAACATGGAATTAACCATCTCCTTCAGCACCTTGTTTTCCTTTCAGAAATACCATTTTGCTGAGGAGTATAGGGAGCAGTCGTTTCATGGATTATACCAACAGACTGAAAATACATAGTATCCATGTACTCACCTCCCCTATCAGTCCTTAATCTTTTGATCAGGGACCCAAGTTGTAATTCAACTTCAGTTTTAAATACTTTGAATTTATCTAATGCTTCATCCTTAGAATGTAATAGATAGACATAACAAAACCTAGAAGCATCATCAATAAATGTCACAAAGTACTTCTTATTCCCCAAAGAGGGAGTGGCATGCAAATCACACAGGTCACTGTGTATTAGCTCCAAGAGCTTAGTCTCATGTTTAACACCCTGAAAAGGTTTCTTAGTTATCTTGGTCAACATGCAAGTTTTACACTTTTCAGTGTCCATGGCAAATGCTGGGATTAACCCTTCCTTAGGCATATCTTGCATTCTTTTATAGTGTACATAGCCAAGTCTAGCATGCCAAAGGGTAGAGTCAGTCAGGTCAGTGGTGGTCACAAAGGCTGAATTAACACTATCAGTAACAATATTAAGCCTGGACATTTGATTACATAAATAGCCAAAACCAATAAAAACACCACTCTTAGACAAGACGAATTTATTAGATTCAGTAACTTGTTTATATCCATGATTATTCAAAACACTACTTGAAACCAAGTTTTTCCTTATATCAGGAACATGAATAACATTAAACAAAGTTACAATCTTTCCAGAACTAAATTTAAGATCTACACAACCACGACGATGCACCAAGGCTGTTGACTCAATTCCCATGTGAAGAATAGAACCATCATTCAGTGACTCAAGTCTTGAACCAGCTTCTATCTTTGCACAAATGAACTGTTGCACCAGAGTCAACCCACCACGCAACATCATCATCCTGCACATAATAAGATTCAGATACATATGTGATCTGCGCAAAACAGTCAAGTCAAATAGACTTAAAATAGCTTAAACACAAATGCAATGAAGATCAGAGAATACAGGGGATTCCCGGGTCGTTAAGTCCCAAGGAGACTTAATGGTGTGTTAAACACTGATTCAGACGATAGAATGATCACTAAAGATAGCGATCAGAAAGGATTGGGATTGAATATTACACTACTGAAAAAGATTATAAATAAAAGCGACTTAAATGTAAATTAAGAAAATTAAAAAGATAAAATATATTAAATAAACGCTATCACTATATTTAAAGTGATGAACGTTTAAAACCAAAAACGTACGTTTAAATTAAAAACTACGTGAACGAACAAAATAAAACGTGAAACTTATACAATATAAATCCTAAAAATATGAAAAATACATTTTTATAAACCTAATAATAAAAGAAAATTTATAGAAAAAGAAAATTATTTTTATAACTAATTAATTAATTATTATTAATTAAAAACTAATTTAAACTATTTAATAATACTCTAAAATAAAAGAAAATACAAAATAAGACTAGAAAAATAAAATTAAGACTTAGAAAAATCTAAAATATGATAAAACTAATTTTAAAACTGAAAATATATTTTTTTAGACTTTTTATGTATTTATTATTAATTTAAAACTATTTAAAACTAATTAAAATGCTAAAAAATACTTTTTAAACTAAGAAAATTATGGAAAAATACTTTTTATTACTTTTATATTTATCTTAACCTAAGAAAATAGAAAACATATTTTTTTTAGCTTTTTCTAATTTTTTTGTATTAAATGCTATTTAAAAATACTTAAAAACTAATTTAAATTGAGAAAAATAGCAAAACAACTTAGAAAAATCTGAAAATTTCAGGGAAACTCTAAAATAATATTAGGAAGCTAGGAAAATTGAAAAAACATGGGCTTATATGAAGGAATTAGAAACTGAAGAGCCAAGTGCTTATAAATAAGCACTTGGATAAGCCAAATGGAGTCCAACAGCTACCAAACTGAAACACAAGCTCTAATATGCTAAAGGAACTAGAATGGAACAAAAAACAACAAGCTAAAACCTCTGATTAGCATTCTGCAATGATTTGATGTTATGAGATTTTAAACTAAATCAGTTTCTAGGTAGTATGTTTGAGCTTATGCATAAGCCACACAATAAGCTAATATGGAAAATTACAAATTGGAACCTCTAGAGGACCTGGCTAAGTGCTTAAATACCAAAGAACAGACCTTGATGAGCCCAAGTGAGCCCTGTGCACCTTGCACAAAATCTGAGCAAAACTCAGTGAATACTGAGTGTCAGTGAGCAGGGCACATGGTGCTGACTTTGAGCTTATGCAGCAGCTTATCAAAGAAGCTTTAGCCAAAAACAGATATTAGGCCTTATAGACCACCTAGCTGACTACTCTTAAACCAAATCTCAGACTCTAAATTATTAAAATGAGCTCAGTAAAACTGCTGCAAGATCTAAAAAAACTGGTTCAGTCATGAACTTTGACTTTATGAAAACAGATGCTATGTTGACTTTCTTGAGTTTTAGACTTGATTTAAAGACTGAAATAGATGTATAATGATGAAATAAGGACAATGCAATCAATGTTTAAGTATTGCAAACACAAGACAAGATTTTGGATTTGTAAAAATCTCAACAGTTAACTGTTGAGATTTTTTAAGATGGATTCTGACTTTTAAGGTTGCAGGCACAAAGGAAAGACTCAAATGAGTTCTAAAATGATTAAATAGACATGAAACACCAAAAACTTAACACTGAACAGATCTAAACCACTGATTTAGAAGCAATTCCAAACACTCCTTTAAACTTCTGTTATGAACTTAAACCTACACAATCTACTAAACTAGCATACCAAATTGATTAAATTAAGTTCACTAGACCTAAAATCAAATGATTAAACAGACCTCAACAATAGATGACCACAGATACATACACAGTTACAATATGCAAATTTACTTGAAATTTGAAATTGAGAAACCAACTCACATGAAGTCCAGCTATGTTGCAGGCCAAAACAAACCCAAACTTAAGCTAACCTAAGCTATTTCCAACCCATATTCACCTCTGCAACAACCCATATCATCACCAAATCCATTCATGGCCAGATTTTGACTTTTGTTGACCATGTAACAATTTCACTTGAAAATGAAATGTGAGCTTATACAAAGCTTATAGAGAGTTTAAACTGACTTATTTAAGCTTAAAATAAGCTTCTAACAACTTGGACCATATACTTTGAAACTGAAAATTTAAACAGTAGACTTGAAAACATAAAGAGACATTAAACCTTGAATTAAACCTTAATACTGGATTACAACTTATAAAACACTTAGTTTGATTCATAAAAATAGAAATTACAACAACAAGACTTAAATTAAAACATTTAATTAAGAAACGACATTAAAGAAAAAAATAAAAAACTAGCTACTACTTTTTCCTTCTCTCTATCTCTTCTTTTATAACTCCACATGCTTCCCACTAGTACTCTGGATGAATCCCACTTGATCTCAGCCCTTGAAGTCATCAAAATTGCCATTTGTCATATTTGGCGCCAAAAGTCTTTTTTAACTGTTGGGGTTGAGTGGAATGGGTAATGGGTGCAATTAATGATTTTTGTAGTTGTATGGAGGTGGGGGAACAAGGAGAAGAAAATGTTGAGGAGGGGGGATGGGTTTGGAGGTGAATTGCAGAAGCAGTTGAGAGGATGGACTTTTGGCGCCATGGGTTGCTTTTGACCAGATTTGACCAGATATAATAATCCAAGGGGGGTTCACAATGTGTTTTGACAGGGGGCCAAAGATGAGCAAGGGTCCAAAAATGAGTGAAAGGGTTCTAAACTATAGGGACCTAGGTGTAAATTCTGAAACTTGAGGGGTTTAGGCTGCCAATTCAGAAAAGTTATTCCAAGGACCAAAAGTGACATTCTCAAAAAGTATAAGGATCAAAATTGCCACTTTGCAATTTTCCAGGGGCCATTTCTGCCAATTTTGAAACTTGAAGGACCATTTTTGTAATTTTCTCAAACTTTTGATATTTTTCATCAAAGGACTAAATTTGACAAGTTATGATTTTAAAAGGACCTTTGATGACTTTTCTTTTGAAATTATGTGCTCAGGGACTGTTTTTGACAATTTTAGAAACTTGGGGGACTAAAACTGCAATTTTTGCAAATTTGTTACGTTTTTCATCTGATTTTGATATTTTTGCATTTAAAACACATAAAACACTGATTTGTGATATTTTGATCATTTTGATGTGTTTCTGAGTGTTTTCAGATGATTTTGCAGTTTAAATGGTATAAAAATGATGAGTATTTAGACACTCATCAATCCCCCACACTGAGATATTGCTAGTCCCTAGCAATGATTTGAGAAAACATAATGGATTTTAAACTCTTTACCAAAAGCCATTACTTCTGGAGTAGCCAAATGTTTCAGTTCAAGTAAGAACCATGGTACACCGATAACCATGTGATTTTGAGCAAACCACCAGCTTTCAACGGATTTGATTTTGTCTTTACCAGAAGCCGTACCCTTCTGGACTAGCCAACTCTTAGATAAATTATCAATATTATCTTTGGTGAGCTGATTACCAATTATGGATTTTCCATTGCCTTTACCACAAGCCATAACCTTGCGGGCTAGCCAACTCTTCACTTTTTAGGATATGGTGAGTTGAATACCATACAATTTTGGGCAAATTGCAAGCCATACAAACGGATTTGAGAAATCTTTACCAAGAGCCGTTTGCTCCTGGATTAGCCAATCCTTTAGTCTTACAGACATGGCGGACTGATAACCAAATGAGTAAGTGTAAAACACTTACTCCAAAAAAAAAAATTTGGCCAAAAACCAAAAACGGGGGAATTGGGTAAATAATATATGAAATTCGTGAGAATTCCCCCCCACACTTAGAAATGAATATTGCCCTCAATATTCAAAGTACCGGCGGTTATGCCGAAACAAAGAACGTAAAAGGGAAATATTACGGCCATTATTTAGAAAGAAGATTCTTTTTTTTTTTTTTTTTTTTTTTTTTTTTTTTTTTTTTTTTTAGAGAGATATATATATATATATATATATATATATATATATATAACATGTGGGGCATTACCCCCACACTTAGGTGGTAGAAAGGGGTAAGAAGTCAGAAATATGGGTGAAAACCCATATGGTGTGTGCTACTGTTTTTGGTTACCGAGTCGCTAGCTTGACTCGACCCCGCATTCATTGGTTCATGGGGAAGCAAAGTGGAAGAAACAATCTCCATCGGACTTTCATTCAAGATGTTTGGACAAACATTTGAAGCACGCGAAAGTTCCACACCGATGAGATATACAGAGAACCGGCTCAAAAATGATAATTGAAAATGCCGGGATCAAAAATAGTGTCCTCATTCCCGAAGGAGTGAAGAAGAGAGGAAGACACATCATAAGTGAGGAATGGAAGGAAGATGTTTATAACAATTAGGATCCATTCTTCATCCTCAAATGTAGACATGTCGGGAGGAAGGGTGAAGGTAGTATCATCAATAAGCAAACTCTTATGATAGAGTACACCTTCCTCCGAGCCAATATCATCCTCAAGATCAAAATGGAAATGATCATATTCCGGAGGAGATATGTCATGAGAGAGTTCACCGGAGAACTCTTCATGAAGAGAATCATTGGAAAAAGCCTCAAGCTCGGGCTTGTCCAATGTAGAGACACTATCCACAACGGGGATAGGAGATGAAGCTGACTTAGCACAAAATGATTCGATCTTAGAAACGAGGAGATTTATATTGAACAATTGTTCACAAAGTATCTCGTCCTCAATTTCCAGATCATCAGAATCTCTCACTCCCTCTAAGCTAACTAGCTCAGAAGGTAGCTCCTCGACATAATCGATGTCTCCATAGGATAAAGAATCGTCAAACGAAGTACAATCGTTATCAGAATCGGAGAACATCTCGACATGATCATATGGAATGTCAAGAGGAGGAGAAGAATTATAATTAAGAGGCTCATCACACATATTACCGGAGATAACCTCGGACTCACTTGGGGTTGGAACAAGGCTCTCAACACTAGACGATTCCATTTCTGGAATAGTGCTAGAAGGCTCGTCCCCCATTATGAGAGAGTCTTTGGAAGCAATAAAAGGTAAGATAGGTGTGATAGCAATAGACTGAGGGAGTTGAGAAATAAGATCGTTCAATTGAGTAACACTCTCCTCGTCGTCCTCATAGTATTCCTTCATTTGAATACTATCCTCATCATCATCGTCATCATATCTGATTCTTATGTTCATCTGCTGAAGCTTACACACCATTCTTTTCATTTGTAGTTTCTTTCGAATGCGTATTTCTTCAGAACTTTGAGGAAGATTACACTCCTCGTAATCATTGAAATGATGTGAAGGCTCGGAAGTCTGATGACTGATGGAATACTGTGGGGGTTGGAAATTGTCAAAACCGGGAGAATTGGAATTTTGAAAATTTTGATTCACCGGTTGACATTCAAAAGTCTCATGAGGACCCCCGCAATTCTCACAACAGAGATAATTGGGAAAATAACTTTCACCAAAGTTCTGATTCTAACACGGTTCTGGCTCATAGACAAGCGGAACCTATGGTGGACAATCAAAACCGTAATAAGAATCATTCCCACAAAACTCGCATGAGTAGGATTCGTATTGGGGTTGTGGAGGTAGGTAGGAAAAATCGGGTGTTTCATTATTTGAAATGGGATCGGGATTATTGACAAACTTGTCTCCGAAACCCACATTGGTACATCGCCGACAATTTCCACCGTTAAATGGACCTCCACACCAGGAACATGTCAAATACCATGACATAGAGAATTAAACAGATAAGAGGGATAAGAGATGAAGAATTAAACGGTTATAGAGGATAAGGAATGGAGAATTAAACAGATTAGAGGATAAAGGAATGGAGAATTAAACAGATTTGAGGATGTAGAATTAAACAGATTAGAGGATAAAAGATGGATATTTTTGGATTTTTGAAAAATATGCTGCAAAAACAAATAATGAAAATATTTTTGGTGTTGATAACACTTCAGGAAAAGTGTTAATGAACTTTTTGAGATTTTTGAAAACTTTACAAAAAACTTTTTACAAAAGATGGGTTATGTGCAAGAATGGATCTGAAAATGGCTAAACACACGCTAAAGCCTCCCCGGCAGCGGCACCAAAATTTTGATCTGCGCAAAACAGTCAAGTCAAATAGACTTAAAACAGCTTAAACACAAATGCAATGAAGATCAGAGAATACAGGGGATTCCCGGGTCGTTAAGTCCCAAGGAGACTTAATGGTGTGTTAAACACTGATTCAGACGATAGAATGATCACTAAAGATAGCGATCAGAAAGGATTGGGATTGAATATTACACTACTGAAAAAGATTATAAATAAAAGCGACTTAAATGCAAATTAAGAAAATTAAAAAGATAAAATATATTAAATAAACGCTATCACTATATTTAAAGTGATGAACGTTTAAATTAAAAACTACGTGAACGAACAAAATAAAACGTGAAACTTATACAATATAAATCCTAAAAATATGAAAAATACATTTTTATAAACCTAATAATAAAAGAAAATTTATAGAAAAAGAAAATTATTTTTATAACTAATTAATTAATTATTATTAATTAAAAACTAATTTAAACTATTTAATAATACTCTAAAATAAAAGAAAATACAAAATAAGACTAGAAAAATAAAATTAAGACTTATAAAAATCTAAAATATGATAAAACTAATTTTAAAACTGAAAATATATTTTTTTAGACTTTTTATGTATTTATTATTAATTTAAAACTATTTAAAACTAATTAAAATGCTAAAAAATACTTTTTAAACTAAGAAAATTATGGAAAAATACTTTTTATTACTTTTATATTTATCTTAACCTAAGAAAATAGAAAACATATTTTTTTTAGCTTTTTCTAATTTTTTTTGTATTAAATGCTATTTAAAAATACTTAAAAACTAATTTAAATTGAGAAAAATAGCAAAACAACTTAGAAAAATCTGAAAATTTTAGGGAAACTCTAAAATAATATTAGGAAGCTAGGAAAATTGAAAAAACATGGGCTTATATGAAGGAATTAGAAACTGAAGAGCCAAGTGCTTATAAATAAGCACTTGGATAAGCCAAATGGAGTCCAACAGCTACCAAACTGAAACACAAGCTCTAATATGCTAAAGGAACTAGAATGGAACAAAAAACAACAAGCTAAAACCTCTGATTAGCATTCTGCAATGATTTGATGTTATGAGATTTTAAACTAAATCAGTTTCTAGGTAGTATGTTTGAGCTTATGCATAAGCCACACAATAAGCTAATATGGAAAATTACAAATTGGAACCTCTAGAGGACCTGGCTAAGTGCTTAAATACCAAAGAACAGACCTTGATGAGCCCAAGTGAGCCCTGTGCACCTTGCACAAAATCTGAGCAAAACTCAGTGAATACTGAGTGTCAGTGAGCAGGGCACATGGTGCTGACTTTGAGCTTATGCAGCAGCTTATCAAAGAAGCTTTAGCCAAAAACAGATATTAGGCCTTATAGACCACCTAGCTGACTACTCTTAAACCAAATCTCAGACTCTAAATTATTAAAATGAGCTCAGTAAAACTGCTGCAAGATCTAAAAAAACTGGTTCAGTCATGAACTTTGACTTTATGAAAACAGATGCTATGTTGACTTTCTTGAGTTTTGGACTTGATTTAAAGACTGAAATAGATGTATAATGATGAAATAAGGACAATGCAATCAATGTTTAAGTATTGCAAACACAAGACAAGATTTTGGATTTGTAAAAATCTCAACAGTTAACTGTTGAGATTTTTTAAGATGGATTCTGACTTTTAAGGTTGCAGGCACAAAGGAAAGACTCAAATGAGTTCTAAAATGATTAAATAGACATGAAACACCAAAAACTTAACACTGAACAGATCTAAACCACTGATTTAGAAGCAATTCCAAACACTCCTTTAAACTTCTGTTATGAACTTAAACCTACACAATCTACTAAACTAGCATACCAAATTGATTAAATTAAGTTCACTAGACCTAAAATCAAATGATTAAACAGACCTCAACAATAGATGACCACAGATACATACACAGTTACAATATGCAAATTTACTTGAAATTTGAAATTGAGAAACCAACTCACATGAAGTCCAGCTATGTTGCAGGCCAAAACAAACCCAAACTTAAGCTAACCTAAGCTATTTCCAACCCATATTCACCTCTGCAACAACCCATATCATCACCAAATCCATTCATGGCCAGATTTTGACTTTTGTTGACCATGTAACAATTTCACTTGAAAATGAAATGTGAGCTTATACAAAGCTTATAGAGAGTTTAAACTGACTTATTTAAGCTTAAAATAAGCTTCTAACAACTTGGACCATATACTTTGAAACTGAAAATTTAAACAGTAGACTTGAAAACATAAAGAGATATTAAACCTTGAATTAAACCTTAATACTGGATTACAACTTATAAAACACTTAGTTTGATTCATAAAAATAGAAATTACAACAACAAGACTTAAATTAAAACATTTAATTAAGAAACGACATTAAAGAAAAAAATAAAAAACTAGCTACTACTTTTTCCTTCTCTCTATCTCTTCTTTTATAACTCCACATGCTTCCCACTAGTACTCTGGATGAATCCCACTTGATCTCAGCCCTTGAAGTCATCAAAATTGCCATTTGTCATATTTGGCGCCAAAAGTCTTTTTTAACTGTTGGGGTTGAGTGGAATGGGTAATGGGTGCAATTAATGATTTTTGTAGTTGTATGGAGGTGGGGGAACAAGGAGAAGAAAATGTTGAGGAGGGGGGATGGGTTTGGAGGTGAATTGCAGAAGCAGTTGAGAGGATGGACTTTTGGCGCCATGGGTTGCTTTTGACCAGATTTGACCAGATATAATAATCCAAGGGGGGTTCACAATGTGTTTTGACAGGGGGCCAAAGGTGAGCAAGGGTCCAAAAATGAGTGAAAGGGTTCTAAACTATAGGGACCTAGGTGTAAATTCTGAAACTTGAGGGGTTTAGGCTGCCAATTCAGAAAAGTTATTCCAAGGACCAAAAGTGACATTCTCAAAAAGTATAAGGATCAAAATTGCCACTTTGCAATTTTCCAGGGGCCATTTCTGCCAATTTTGAAACTTGAAGGACCATTTTTGTAATTTTCTCAAACTTTTGATATTTTTCATCAAAGGACTAAATTTGACAAGTTATGATTTTAAAAGGACCTTTGATGACTTTTCTTTTGAAATTATGTGCTCAGGGACTGTTTTTGACAATTTTAGAAACTTGGGGGACTAAAACTGCAATTTTTGCAAATTTGTTACGTTTTTCATCTGATTTTGATATTTTTGCATTTAAAACACATAAAACACTGATTTGTGATATTTTGATCATTTTGATGTGTTTCTGAGTGTTTTCAGATGATTTTGCAGTTTAAATGGTATAAAAATGATGAGTATTTAGACACTCATCAATATGTAACATAATAAATCTGAAAAGACTTATTAAACATATTCTGACCTTTCAGTGAGTTGGTAGAACCACCACTCCCTAAAACATTAGTGCCTGATCCATTGGCTTTACCACCAACCTTAACACCTTTGCAATCCCTTTTAATGTGACCAGATTTGCCACATGTTAATACAAATAAGCCGTAAAAACGTTTATTTATATTTTACGATCTTCTAATGTTTTGTCGATAACAAACGTAAAATCATATTATCGAAACAAATAAAATACGTAAATGGTTTGAACTAATAGTTTCTAACATATTCACATTTTCACATAAAACACTAAAACAAGTATAAGTGATTTTATGATTTAAGTAATACATATGTACAACAACTAGTGTTTACATATTTGGATAAATATACACATAACTAGCATGTAGTATATTGGGTAATATAAATGGGTAGAAACTTAAGTATCACAACCCATTGGGCAAATACATTAAATGTAGTTGGGTACAACCCAAAGCCCATAACCCATTGCATGACATCATGCTTATATCATACATGAATAATATCCATAACCAATGGATCAACCCATACCCAAGTGACTAAGTGCAATGCACTCAAAGATACATTGTATCTAGCCAAAGATCCATGGTTCAACCCATGACCCATGACCCATGACCCATAACCAAAATACCCATGGGCAAAGAAGAGCGTTCCACGGATCCCTAGCTTTGTGCTAGCCGGATCCCAAGTGGAAGGGATCTGTGAGATCCGGGGAATAGTAGGATTTTTTCTCTATAAATAGTGAGCCATTTCTTCATTATTTCCAACCCCTTTCTAACACACTTTCTCCCTTGAGTTAAATCTCACTAACCTTAGATCCAAGAGATCTATGTTTGTAGTTTTGTTTTTGTGTGATCTTTTAGGTTCCTCTTAAAGGCAAGATCACCACCTTTGAAGTCGAGCAAACTCAAGTCCATGAGTTGCCATACTTCCTCATCATCAAGGCTACTGAAGTATTCTTGTTGATGATTCCTTTCTTTCTCCAAAGAAGTGTAGTGTTGAAGACATTAGTGAAAGATGTCTCAAGTGTCAAGACGAAGATATTAGTGAAGGGTATCTATCGTCTATAGGACAAGCACTTGTGGTAGGTGCTTAGAAGTCAAGACAAAGAAGCATTAGTGAAAGGTGCTTAGAAGTCAAGACAAAGAAGCATTAGTGAAAGGTGCTTAGAAGTGAAGACACAAGACATTAGTGAAAGGTGTCTTGTAGATCTAGTCAAAGGCAGTAGTGAAAGGTGCCTTAGATGTACATTCGATATGGTGTGTTTCGATGTACAAGATAGACTAGTATTAGATCCAAGGATATTGATATCCTTGATGATGTTGTAAAGGAGTAGATCTTCTTTGGGATTAGTCGTTGGTGTAGTATGGTAGTAGTTCCTCCATTGCAATGGAACTAGGTGCTTAGCCTAGTACCTAATAAAGGGTAGGCGACGTTGTGAAGGTGTAGTTCACCTTGGAGTGAAAGAACTAGGTACTTAGCCTAGTACCTTATAAAGGGTAGGCGACGCTGTGTAGGTGTGGTTCACCTTGGAGTGAAAGAACCCGGTGGTTAGCCTAGCATCGGAAAAAGGGTAGGCGACGTTGTGAAGGCTTCTCCGCCATAAGGATATTGGTGTAGTGATTACGAACTCTGTAGGTGACTCGGGAGTGGAGTAGGGCAAGGAAGGTGTCCTTGTAGCCGAACCACTATAAATACTCGTGTTGTGGTTTTGTGCTTCTTACTCTTATCTTTTCATTACTTACCTCTATATGCTTGTTTATCAACATCCAACACACACATCCAAATAGATTGACATAAGTCAATCTAAATAGTTTGAAAGGAAGTTTTAATTGGCAAAACTATTCAACCCCCCCCCCTTCTAGTTTTCCACAATTGGTATCAAAGATTCGTTACCAAGTTTCTTGAAGTATATTGTACTTTAAAAACTTGATACGATCCATAGTTAATTAAAACTACAAAGAAGTTTTTTTTTTTAAAAACAAACACCATGTTTTTTAAAACTATATGTTTGGATGTTGATTTGATAACAACATTTTTCTTATTTACTTTTTCATTTAATTGCACTAATCTTCTTTGTCATGTTGATTAGTCAAAGCTCATACCCACCAAGCTTTAGGAGTCGCTTGGTAACAAGAATACCTTTCTTAAGAAGGTATCTTGAATGCAAAGGAGCGAGAATCGTCTAAATGACATTTGCTGTGTCATTTGTAAAGACATTCCTAAGTACGCTAGAGGTATGTTTTTCTTTTTACTTTGCTTGATAATTAAGTATACCTATTTAGGTATTTATATGATTATCTTTTGTGCTTATACATGTTTTACATGAAGATTCATTAGGAAGCCTTTTTCTCACATACGTGTTCTATTTCTCGTCTAAAGTCGTGGTATATAAAACTTTGTTTTTTTCTTTTAATCCAATAATAAAACAAAACACGAATTTCAAAAATTCCTCCTTCCCTATAAATAACCCCACCATCGACCAACTCTACCAAAACCTCACTTTTTCAAATCCTCCAATTTCAAAAATTTCATCTTCCTCTTCATTCCATCTCAACCAAAACCAAGAAGATCCGTCATCAACATGGTTTACATACGGAGACATTTACTTTGTGTTGTTAATCTACGTTGGGGTTATATACCCAATCCTTTGTATCATCCTTAGTATTGAAATGCAATATTACTAGTTTATTATTATCATAATGTGTTTGTCACTTATCTTGATTTATATGTTTTATATTCTTTCGTGATACATTAGAAGTCATGTATGCATGCTAAAAGAAAATGTAGGATAAAACATATTTCGTGGTATAAAAACTGGAAAACCTATGTTTCTGTTACTACAGATCCACGGATCCCGGAAGATATACTAGCAGGATCCCTTTTGTTAAAGAACCGTGGGATCCGTCCTACTGGAAAACAGTTTTTCATGCAAATTAAAAACCACTATCTTTCTAAATGTAATAATCCACTAGTGAGTAAAGTTAAAATGTTAAATACCATTGTTAATAAAAATCTAGTAAAAACATTAGATTATCGTAGGTTAACCACAAACATCTCTTTTTATTAACTTATCATCTCTATAGGTTCAACTATGACGCATGAATATGAGTTTGATTTTTCACTCACTAGCGTCTACACACCGAACATCTCTCTCGAACCCAACACACATGGCAATCATGTCCGTGGGTTTAATAATCTCGAAAACCGTCACTTCCACGAATGACGTATTGTAGACACCTCTCTACAATTCGAAGAAGGTATCAATACCTCCTTCCGAGCCATAGGACTAGAATGTCTTCTTGAAATCAACGAGAAGATATGTCCAAGGTTCATAATGGAATTCTTCCGTCAAGTCGAACTCGTTCGTAACGAGGATCGCTCTCTATCTCTTTGCTTTTATATCAAAAACCAAAAGTTCACTCTAACCCTTGGGCATTTTGCTCACATCCTCCGGATTTCAAATCATGGACAATGTGCCTTCACCGAGGATTGGTCTCTTGATTCTCTCTTCAACTTTCGTGAAGAAAATAGTCCATATTGTTCGCACATACCCTCTCTGGAAGATTTAAATTGCATAATATGCAAACCTCGACCATATTACTCCGATCCAAACATTATCTTTACAAGGGATATCCGAGAAGAGTACAAGCCTCTTGCACTCATCCTACGTGAAAATGTTTGGAGTCTTAGGGGAAATCGAGAAATTCTTCCCGCTTGTTGTGCTCACATGTTGTACTGTTTGCTAACACAACAACCATACAATCTCGCCTACTTCTTCGCAAGGCGAATTTCTAATCTTCAAGGCTCCAAGAATAAACTCATCCCTTATGGAATGTTCTTGACACGCCTCTATCATAATGTTATGCACTTCCATCCTTAATTTCAAAGTCCGTTGTACGTACTTGTGAACAAGATGATGGAACCGCTAAACATATCTCTCATGAAGACTTTCTTCATTCTTGATTCCACCAACACTCATCAATCACATAATGATCCTCCTAGCGAAAACACTCAAGGAACCTAGTAATATTCCAAAATAGGATCAAATCTCTTGTACTCGTGCTTTATCAATGTAATCCAATTTCTTTCGTGAAATAAAACATCTTACATTTGATATCTTAGTAGTAGAACTCTTTTTAGACTATCCTTGAGATATAATGCATTGTCAAGATCATTGCATACCTTTAGTAAAGGTCCTGCTGAGCAGATAGGCGGATCCCAAAGATTGTGCTAGACGGATCCCTACACTTAGGGAACCGAGGGATCCGGCAAACAGAAAATGCAATTGCAAGCATTATATTTCAAGCATATCCTTAGAGCACCTCACACTAAGCTAAACATAGAGTCTTAAGGAAAATTAAGTCCTTATCAAGATAGGTTGATCCTTCCTACTCACACATAACTCACCAAGATCACACTCTAAGACGCATGTAGATCCACCGTTTCATTTTTTAATCCATTACTCTTCCGCTCTCAAACTCACACTTCATTTTTACTTGATCCCTCACAATTAGCCTTAGAAATATTTCGATTATGACAAAATTGATCATAAATCATCCTTACCTCAAAATTGATCAAAGTTGATCAAACTCTAGTTTTTCCCATCTCAAAGCTTCTAGGATATTTTTTTTTCAAAACACTATCCTAAGTCACAACCTGATCTCTAGGATCATCTAGCCTCAATTGACACTCTCATCTTTAGTGTCATCCTTGCTCATCCATTGGTACTCTTGAAAGTTCCAAATCCTTCCATAAAAGTCAATCATTAGCTACATCACTCATCACCTTCAAGTACTTAAGCACCCATTCATTTAAGACACTTGGGAGGACTGAAACACTCAAAATGTTATAGGTCTTAGATCTTAGAAACATCATTTCCACTCTTTCATGGCTGCTGAAAGCCGGATCCCTAGGATTAGCCTAGACGGATCCCTCTGAGGAGGGAACCGTGGGATCCGGATGACAGTTTATGTCAAATCTTGCTAAAACAATCATTTCAACTCATCTTCCTTACTCAAACACTCCATCTCATCTTAAATGAGTTCCTAGATCAGTAAAAACTCTGAAGTTGACTCTTGTGCATGTTAATCATCACATTCAAATGAATCCTAGTGGCTTAAGGCTTAAATGCACTTGCCAAATCTCTTCCTTGTTAGGACCTCCATAGTCATCACTCTCATCTTAACTTTCAGCTCTTGCAACCTCCTAAAATCATCTCATCATGAAGAAAACCCCAAGTAGTAACTTATCCACCAGAGAACCACCCATGAAAAAGGCTCGTGTTATACGCGAAATCTCTTCAACCGAATCATCTCCGGTCAAGCCAACAAATGATAGAATCCTCCATCATCCAATCAAACCAATTCCTAGGCCAAACAATATTATTTCCACTAAACCATCACCATTGATTCCTAGAGCTATTTCATTTACATCCCCACTATCATCACCACACCTCTACAATTTAGAGGACTTGCCTCCTAGGCCATCTCATCCGCTTCCGCCGACAACATTCTCCTCATTAGGAGGACTAATGTTTCAAAATCAAGGTGTTGAGTCAACACTTGCTCCGGCTTCCTTTTCGCCGTTTCCATCATATAATCCCATTCGGATTATGAGAAATCATCAAATTCAACCACCCGACCATATGGAAGTTGACACTTCTCTACCACCACTATCATTCTTGGTTGAGTCATTCTCAAATGCACCTCCACCAATCCCTCCATCATTTGAAGCTCCACAAGTCGCTTCACTTGATCCTTCGCATCAAGCTATTTCTTTTCTTCCACCACCACTACCTAGCCATGACAAAGATTGCTATCATTGTCAACATGTTGAAAGTTTGATACATGAAGTACGTGAAGACCAACATTTCATGTTCTATCATCTCCTCGAACATTTCGACGAGATCAAACCTAAACAAAACTTGAGCTAGAAGATTTTAGTGGTGTCCTAGCATCAAGCGATAGTTGGTTTAGAAATTCCTAGTCATGTATTTTCTTATTTTCTTAGCTTTTAGAGTCATGTATATCATAACTCTAATTTTATTGAATGGAATTACATGCTATGTGTTATTGTGTTGAGCATATGATTACTTTGTATTCACATCTCATTTTTTTTATAACATTACTTGTTATATAACCTTTGTTGAAATTAAGCAGCTAAAACGGATCCCTCAGAATTGCCTAGACGGATCCCTACTAGGAGGGAACCGTGGGATCCGTGAAACAGAAAGCTTTCTTTTTACCAACTTGAATCACATTTGCAGGAAATTGTGAATTATACTTGCTTTCTAACCTTTGTTTTGTAGTTATTCAATTTACACATGAAGACTTTGACATCCCAAAGCTAGGGGGAGCTTTATGTCAAAGCAATACATTGAAAATTACTTGCAATACTAGGTTTACATTTCGTGTCATCCCCTTGCATAATGGCAATCATCAAGGGGGAGCACATTCGTCTCTTAAACGAAATCTTTTGCAAACTTATTTACAAACAAACTAGACTAGTATCACTTACTTGACGCCCTTACATAGGGATGGACTCGTCAAGGGGGAGTAAAGACGAGATCCTTTCCCGTTACTTGCTCTCTATCTCTTTTTACTTTTACTTCTTCACATGTTTTTCTTAAAAACGATGTGTTGCTTTCCTTCAAACACTTTTTGTTTCGACAAAAAGGGGGAGAAGAAAGTAAAAACTACAAATTCAAACTTTTACGAATTTTAGCTTTTCCTTAAAATAATTTTATGTTTTGTCATCAACAAAAAGGGGGAGATTGTTAATACAAATAAGCCGTAAAGACGTTTATTTATATTTTACGATCTTCTAATATTTTGTCGATAACAAACGTAAAATCATATTAACGAAACAAATAAAATACGTAAATGGTTTGAACTAATAGTTTCTAACATATTCACATTTTCACATAAAACACTAAAACAAGTATAAGTGATTTTATGATTTAAGTAATACATATGTACAACAACTAGTGTTTACATATTTGGATAAAATATACACATAACTAGCATGTAGTATATTGGGTAATATAAATGGGTAGAAACTTAAGTATCACAACCCATTGGGCAAATACATTGAATGTAGTTGGGTACAACCCAAAGCCCATAACCCATGGATCATGACCCAAAACCATTGCATGACATCATGCTTATATCATACATGGATAATATCCATAACCCATGGATCAACCCATACCCAAGTGACTAAGTGCAATGCACTCAAAGATACATTGTATCTAGCCAAAGATCCATGGTTCAACCCATGACCCATGACCCATAACCAAAATACCCATGGGCAAAGAGGAGCGTTCCACGGATCCCTAGCTTTGTGCTAGCCGGATCCCAAGTGGAAGGGATCCGTGGGATCCGGGGAACAGTAGGATTTTTATTCTATAAATAGTGAGCCATTTCTTCATTATTTCCAACACACTTTCTCCCCCGAGTTAAATCTCATTAACCTTAGATCCAAGAGATCTATGTTTGTAGTTTTGTTTTTGTGTGATCTTTTAGGTTCCTCTTAAAGGCAAGATCACCCCCTTTGAAGTCGAGCAAGCTCAAGTCCATGAGTTGCCATACTTCCTCATCATCAAGGCTACTGAAGTCTTCTTGTTGATGATTCTCTTTTTTCTCCAAATAAGTGTAGTGTTGAAGACATTAGTGAAAGATGTCTCAAGTGTCAAGATGAAGATATTAGTGAAGGGTATCTATCGTCTATAGGACAAGCACTTGTGGTAGGTGCTTAGAAGTCAAGACAAAGAAGCATTAGTGAAAGGTGCTTAGAAGTCAAGACAAAGAAGCATTAGTGAAAGGTGCTTAGAAGTGAAGAATCAAGGCATTAGTGAAAGGTGCCTTAGATGTACATTCGATATGGTGTGTTTCGATGTACAAGATAGACTAGTATTAGATCCAAGGATATTGATATCCTTGATGATGTTGTAAAGGAGTAGATCTCCTTTGGGATTAGTCGTTGGTGTAGTGTGGTAGTAGTTCCTCCATTGCAATGGAACTAGGTGCTTAGCCTAGTACCTAATAAAGGGTAGGCGACGTTGTGAAGGTATAGTTCACCTTGGAGTGAAAGAACTAGGTACTTAGCCTAGTACCTTATAAAGGGTTGGCGACGTTGTATAGGTGTGGTTCACCTTGGAATGAAAGAACCCGGTGGTTAGCCTAGCACCGGAAAAGGGGTAGGCGACGTTGTGAAGGCTTCTCCGCCATAAGGAGATTGGTGTAGTGATTACGAACTCTCGAGTAGGTGACTCGGGGAGTGGAGTAGGGCAAGGAAGGTGTCCTTGTAGCCGAACCACTATAAATACTCGTGTTGTGGTTTTGTGCTTCTTACTCTTATCTTTTCATTACTTACCTCTATATGCTTGTTTATCAACATCCAACACACACATCCAAATAGATTGATATAAGTCGATCTAAATAGTTTAAAAGGAAGTTTTAATTGGCAAAACTATTCAACCCCCCCTTCTATTTTTCCACACCACATTTTCAACAAGTAGGAGTAGCCTTCTTGTTAGGATCTTCCCTTGTGTTATCATGATGTTTACGTTTGCCTTTGTTGTCATTGTACCTGGTGGAGTTGTTATACTCCACCATATTGACAACAGATGCACCAGTAGCATTGCTCCTTCTTATGTTTCAAGGTATGCTTGAAATCTTTCCAAGAAGGGGGAAGTTTATCAATGACACAAGAGACTGAAATAGCCTCATCCATGTGCATATTGTGTTGTGTAAACCTTCTAAGTATACCAAGAAGTTCATTGTATTGTTCCATAACTGGTCTTGAATAAGTCATTTTGTAATTTGTAAAATTACTTACAAGGAACTTCTTACTTGATGCATCCTCAGCCATATATTTGGCATCCAAGGAGTCCCATAGTTCTTTGGAAGATTCAAAGTTCTGATAAATGTCAAATAGAGAATCAGACATACCATTGAGAATTAAACCTCTGCAAATGTAGTCATCATTCTCCCATTTGCTCCTCCTTCTGATTTGCTCCACAATAGCATCATCCCCATCATCAGGAATAGGTGTAGTCAGAACATAGACCACACTCATGCTTGACAGCAAGAAGTGCATCTTCTTCTGCCATCTCCTAAAGTCCACCCCTTCAAACATATCAAGATTGGCAAAGTTTGAAGCCATGTGTTTCATTGCAGCCGCGGCCCTTGATTATCACAAATAGTTTACTTTGATTGTTGGAGGTAACAGCCCAGAACAGGGTAAGATAATCAATAGCAGTAACAATGCAAGACCAAATCAGGTTACCGGATATCACTTGGAATCGTGTGATCACTTTTCAAAGTAAACTATTCGACCCTATGCCTGGGTTACACGAATATCTACTTGGGATAAGACCAAATGTTAGTTATTGGATTAGGCACAATCAATAACCCTTACGCTTATAAGTGTTTAGCTTTATGTTTGTTTCTCCTGGTTTCAGTATATTTTTCAGTGTATTCATGCTGATGAAGTCCATCTCTATTTATAGTAGAGAATACTCGCTCCTAGTCAATGGACATTATGAATAACGGCCAATTAATCACCCATAATAAGCCTCCATTATCATAGGAATAGTGGTTACATGACCAATTAAACGTGGTCATAAAGCAGTCATAACAGCCAATTGAATGAGTCAAAACTGTTACAAATTAATCACTGCAACACTATCAGTAGGAACCATTACACTAGCAGCAGGAACCAAACACTACCAGCAGGAACCATCAGCAGGAACCATTACACTAGCAGCAGGAACCATAACACTACCAGTAGGAACCATCAGTTACTACACTAGCAGTACTAATCACTATTGAGTCAGGGTGTTCAGAGACCTCATGGGTGTACACTCCATACCTTTTTACCCAAAACCAAGTGGAACTAATCCCACAAATACACTAAATTTTCCAACAATTGCTACCTAACTATTCAAATCGTCAATATCTTCTATGATCTTGACATTTCATCCATTTTGGCCATAAGATTTTTTCCACCTGTATTCATAAAATACAAAACAAAATCAGTGCTTGTAACCAAAATAAAAAACTCAACAAACACAAAGTTTAAAGCTACATAAATGTAACAATAATTCAATAATCAATCAGTGCTTGTAACCAAAATAAAAAACTCAACAAAGACAAAGTTTAAAGCTACATAAATGTAACAATAATACAATACTCATTAGAGTAAAGTTATTTTACATACCAAACTTCTTTTACATATCAAAAGACCCGTTTTCACCCTCTATCTAAAAAGAAATTAATGATTGAGATTAAAAGCATTTTATTATTCCACATATTTTTTTTTAATTTAAATATTTCTTAAATCGTTAAGCGAAAATAATTACACCATTGCGACGAGCATTTAATTATCAATAGACGGGCACTTTGATATACTTTCGAAAAAGAAAAAATTTGTTTTTTCACGTTTTTTCCTTTTTTTTTTTTTTTTTTTTTTTTCTTTGTGAATCTGAGATTTGTATGAAAAAAATCACATGTGATTAAAAATTAATTTGAATATCACATGTGATATTAGTGTTAAAGCACATATGATATGTAATATCACGTGCGATATTAGTATTAAATCACGTACGATATACATATCATATGTGATTTAACACTAATTTAACACTAATATCACATGTGATATTCAAAAAACGTTAAAACACGAAAAAACAACTTGTCTAAAGTATATCAAAGTGCCTATCTATAGAAAGAGAAATGATTGTTGTAATAGTATATTTTTTTCGCTTAACGATAAACGGTTTGAGATATATTAATATTTGAATTGAAAAAAAATAATAAAAAATATGAACCTGGGTTTTTTAAATTGTTATGATTAATCTCATCTATTAGATCAAATAAAAATGAAGAGAAGATGGAGGGTGGAAATTGATCCCTTACGTTCTGTTCTAAAGGTTTTTTTTTTTTTTTTTTTTTTTTTAAAGTAATGGAAGACGAGGGGGAGAGAAATAAAAAAAATGGGCGTTCTTGAGTTTTTTTAAGATGGAAAGGTAGGGGACAGGAAGGTGGGAGGGAGGGAAATGATAGGCTTTTGAGTGTTATTTTGTTCGGTCCAATTTTGAGCGGATTGGGAAGGGAAACGGGTATAAAACGTTACAAGCCTTTGTTAAATTACAATATTATCCTCGATTTTCATAAAAGATCTTTTAAATATAGTCATGGTCCTGTCATATATGTACTTGATTTTTAGTGCTAGTCTAATTAGCTTCGCTGTCCTCAAACTAGAGAAGGTTTGGTAGTAATGTTCAAATTACTTTCACTGTCCCCAAAATTTACACTAAGCCATTATTCTTGCAGTGTAACCTTAGAATGATAGTATAACATTGCTCATCTTCAACTAAAATGTTTATGGATACTGTTACCAAGACTTGCAATTTGAAATAGTTTTTTTTTTTTTTTTTTTTTGGTGAAAGGTGAACTATATATTAATCAACCAAAAACCGATTACATCAATTTGAAATAGTTGTTGTAAGCTCTGATGTTACTTTCATTGTATCGGACAGACGGACACAATACTAAATGCAACCTCAGTGTCAGTGGTACCGGGTCATAAATCACGGGTTTTAGGATGGGGATATGTATATTCAATTTGAATGGGGGTACGAGGAAATGTCTATGTCTAATTAAGTTATCATAAAGATATTTATGCGAAGTTATGGTATATATGTTGATAATAGTTACTTTCTACAAGTGACCGACAAAATCACGTCGCATTATAGGAAAATGATTGAGCCAAACATTGCCAAGATGCACCTATTGGCACCACAAGTACCCTGTTAATTTGAAGGACATTTTATTGCTATAGTACTACACACTTTACAGCACCAGACATTGAAATTCATATATGAAAACATTAGGTAGTTTGTCACTTTCCATCTTTTAGGCTGTAATTAAGGTTGCATGCATTATCTAGTCAATGTTACCAACTTAGAGGCACTTTATTTTGCTTACTTAAAAATCAATGCTTACTAAGGGATAAATCCCCACCATCCATCTAGTATAATTTAATGGTGGGGATTAACCTAAGATTTAATACTTAAACCTAAGTCCATGTTTTTTTTATTGTCTTTTTGTCTTTCTTTTTTATTAACCTTTTTTTTTTGTCTTTTTTATTAATTTCCGTTTTTCTATATATTAACGTTTTTTCTTTTTTTTTTTTTTTTTTTTTTTTTTTTTTTTTTAATTTGCGTTATTCACGTTTTTTTTTCGCGTTTTTTTTCGCTTTCATACGTTTTCCTCTGTTTTCATACGCTTTCGTACGTTTTCATCTGTTTCGTCCGTTTTCATCTGCTTCGTCCGTTTTTCAACGTTTTCGTCCATTTTCTTACGTTTTCGTCCATCTTCATATGTTTTCGTCTATTTTCTTACCTTTTCATAGGTTTTCGTCCGTTTTCATACGCTTTCCTCCGTTTTCAGACGTTTTCGCACGTTTTTATACGTTTTCATCCGTTTTCATAGGTTTATATACGTTTTAGTCCGTTTTCGTCCGTTTTTAGACGCTTTCGCCCGTTTTCTTACGTTTTGGTCCGTTTTCATACGTTTTCGTCCGTTTTCTTATGTTTTCGTTTGTTTTCATACGTTTTCGTCCGTTTTCATACGTTTTCGTCCATTTTCATACGTTTTCGTTTGTTTTTTTACGTTTTCATGTACTTTCATCCGTTTCTATACGTTTTCTTCGTTTTCAGACGTTTTCGTCAACTTCTATACGTTTTCATCGGTTTTCATAGGTTTATATACGTTTTCGTCTGTTTTTTTACGTTTTCATCCATTTTTAGACGCTTTCGTCTGTTTCAAGACGTTTTCGTCCGTTTTCATACGTTTTTATACTTTTTCGTCCGTTTTAAGACGTTTTTATACGCTTTTCATTCATTTTTATACGTTTTTTCCGTTTTCAGACGTTTTCGTCCGTTTTCGTCCGTTTTTTGTAGTTTTTTTATACGTTTTCGTCTATTTTCATACGTTTTCATGCTTATTATTAAACTCTATTATATTACATGTCTAATATTAATTGTGATATTTTATAAAAAAAAGTTAATGTCTAATATCACTTGTAATATTTCATAAACAAACAAGCATGTTTTTTTAACCTTTAATATCACCTGAGATACTTCATTGCTCTGTATATTTTTATATGTTATCACCTATGTGTTTTCTAATATTTTTATAATTTTCAGTTACATGATAGTTTTTGTACCTTTCATCGCAATTGACAAGCGTATATTTTTTTAATGCAACCAGTGTTATCTATCACTTGTGATATTATACTCTTAGTAGAAATAAAATGGTTAAAGTCTCTTTAGGTGAATTCTTATTTTGTTCAAAAAAATGCTAATTTAATGCAACACTTGTTTGAATTTGAGAATATTTCAAATCTCTATTTTCATCGTTTGCTTCATTTTTATTCATTTTGATATTTTTAAGTGGCACTTATTATCTCTTGTGATATAACACTGTAAGGAAGATGAAGAGTATTACATTCTTCATCATGTATGTGTTATCAATTTTGATACTCAACTAAGAATGTGAAATATTATATTCTTACCAAATGTGATAAGAATTTAGTATTTTACCAAGTATATATGAAAGAAATAATAATATACATCACTTATTATATCACTGTGATGATTCTGTTCATTTTTTTATTTGTGTTTTTGAAAATATTTAGGAAGATTTTTGTATTTTATGATAATATGAAATATTAAAAAATGTGTTTAACTGAAAACAAGAGATGTTATGATACTTTGGTTAGACTTGTGGTGGAATTTTCTTTTTAATAGATACATTGTGCATGTTTCGATAGGTTTTATAGAGGGATTTAAAAATATCTATCGTTGAATCAACAAACTAAAGAAGCTATGGTTGAAGAAAGCACAACAAACTTAGCAAGCTCAAACACCTGTGATATCACACATGATATCACAAGTGATATCACCTCGCTTTTGATATCACATGATATCACAAGTGATATCACTGGTGATATCACAAGTGATATAAACTATGATATCCCACATACTACCACCGGTGATATCACACATGATATCACAGGTGATATCACCTGTGTTATCACACATGATATCACGTGTGATATCATGTGATATTACAAGTGAGGTGATATCACCTGTGATATCATGTGTCATATCACAGGTGTTTGAGCTTCCTCAGTTTGTTTATAAAGATGTGTGCTTTCTTCAACCATAACTTCTTTAGTTTGCTGATTCAACCATAGATATTTTCAAATCCCGCGATAAAAACTATCGAAACATGCACAATGTATCTATTAAATAGAAAAATCCACCACAAGTCTAACAAAAGTATCATAACATCTCTTGTTTTCAGTTGAAAAACGTTTCTAATATTTTATAATATCATAAAACACAAAAATCTTCCTAAGTATTTTCAAAAACACAAATAACCCCAATCATCAGAATCATCACATTCTTAGTTGATTATCCCAACTAATAACACATACATGATAAAGAATGTAATACTCTTCATCTTTCTTACAGTGTTATATCACAAGAGATAAATAAGTGTCACTTACAAATATCAAAATGAAAACGTCTTAAAACGGACAAAAACGTATAAAAATGAATTAAAAACGTATAAGAATGTATGAAAACGGACAAAAACGTCATAAAACGGACAAAAACGTCTGAAAATGGACAAAAACTTATAAAAACGGATGAAAATGTATGAAAACGGACGAAAACGTATACAAACGGACGAGAACGTCTGAAAACAGACGAAAACGTCTAAAAATGGAAGAAAACGTAAAAAACGAACGAAAACGTCTGAAACGGACGAAAATACATGAAAACATAAAAATAGAGACAAAAATGTCTAAAACGGACGAAAATACATGAAAACCTAAAAAAAACAGACGAAAACGTATGAAAACGAACGGAAACGTATGAAAACGAACGAAAACGTAAGAAAACGGGCGAAAACGTCTAAAATGGAAGAAAATATAAAAACCGGACGAAAACATATGAAAACAGACGAAATCGTATATAAACCTATGAAAACGGATTAAAACGTATAAAAACGGACTAAAACGTATAAAAAATGACGAAAAACATGAAAAATAAAAAAAACGGACGAAAACGTATGAAAATGGACGAAAACGTATGAAAACGGTAAAAAACTGGCGAAAACGTAAGAAAATGGAGGAAAACGTTGGAACACGGACGAAAACGTATAAAAACGGACGAAAAACACGAAAACGTAAAAAAACGGATGAAAACGTATGAAAACGAACGAAAACGGACGAAAACGTATGAAAATGAACGAAAACGGGCGAAAACGTAAGAAAATGGAGGAAAACGTTGGAAAACGAACGAAACAGATGAAAACGGATGAAAACATACGAAAACGTATGAAAGCGGAAAAAAACACTAATAAAAAAGCGCGAATAACGCGAATTAAAAAAAAAAAAAAAAAAAAAAAAAAAAAAAACGTTCATTTATAAAAAAAACGGAAATTAACAAAAAAAATAAATAAAAATGAAATTAAAAAAAAAGGTGAATAAAAAAGGAAGACAAAAAGACAAGAAAAAAAACATGGACTTAGGTTTAAGTATTAAATCTTAGGTTAACTAGATGGATGGTGGAGATTTGTCCATTGGTAAGCACCAAAATAAGGGTAAGCAAAAGAAAATTCCTCTACCAACTTAAAAGAAAAGCACACATATACATGATATTAGAACTAGAATGAGGTTTATGTGAGATAATTTTTATAGTAGACTAGTGTAGGAAGCGATAATATAATGCCATGTGTAAATTAACCATTTAATTAATTACAAAACTAAAAGGGCAAAACAGGTATCTGGCTTTTTCTTTCATTTCTTAGTAAATCATTAAAACGTCATCTCTCTCCCAAAATAATACATGGTTCCACAAAAAAGCTCCTACCCGGCTCCGCTATTGTCTCACTTCTCGACGTTTTCCTCAAGCAGCAATCTGACTTTTAAACAATCGTCATGGGACTGAATTCGATTTGCATCCTAGCTAGTGTGTGTGTCGATAGTCTTTAAAAATGATGTATCATATTTTAAGTTGTATAGTACGTAGCACAAGTTGTGAAGTAGCACTCGAAGCAAACGAAAAAGTATTTCCAGACAATGAAATCGACCCCGTAGTACCTGAATCCTCAGTACCTTTTCAACACTCTTCATATTAACATTAGCGGGAGTGACTGGAATAGTATTAGCATCACTCCATGAACATCATAAAAACTCCGTTGGCTTACGTAGTTTTCTGGCCATTGAAACACACCGGACTTATGGTGGTCTTGCCATAAACTGTCCATTTTTTTGGTTTAGTGTTTGTGTGGTTTTAATTTTTGGGGCAATTTCATATTTCCTCTCATTTTAGTTGAAAATTTCATATATACCTAAACATGCATTAAAAACATTGTACATTATGCATTCAATACTTGCACTTTGGGTATATATGAAATTAATCATGAAAGTAGGGTGATATATGAAATTAATCCTTAATTTTTTATGGTTATGGGAGTTTACTTTTTATAGACACCATTTGCTTTAGATATTGAAATAAAGTGTATTTAAGGTCGGGTCGGGTAAGAGGGTATTTTTGGATCCACCGATCCGATGAAAGCAATTTCTTTACTTTTACAATGATAAAAGTGGATTTAATTAGTATCATGTTCTTTAATAATGTATCATATGTAAATTTGGATACAAAGTTTGTGTACGGGATAATAGTTCAGTACATATATCAATATCTTGACTCGTAAATATACATCTTAAAATATGATGTATCAATCTTCTAAGGTGTATATCAATTTTTTAAAATTTAGTGTAAGACGTTATTAAACTGGTCATATAAAATAGAATTAAAGGTTGGTTGTTTAGTAATATGATTATCTATATACTATATAATATATGACAGTTTTGTACTACCCCATTAAGCTTATTAAAATTAAATGTTTTGATGTAATATTTCATATTTAACAACTTTGTACAACACCCCAATGCATCCCTTCATTCCGCAAACCACGTGATAGAGCACGTGAGGTAGCCCAAGACTTTCGATAGTGCGTTTCTTTCTGTGTTTTGGAAACTCATAAAATTTTGATCATCAATTTTGGAAACTCATAAAAAATTTCAATGATGCGTTTCCTTCTCCTAATTAAAACCATATGAATCTTCTGTTTCATTCCAATCAACAAAATCACACGTTTTCTTCTTCCATACGTTTTTCCAAAAATTCAAAACCATCCTACATATCATCTCCCAAAATAACTAATTTAGGTTCTGTTTGCTAGCATCCCTGATGATTTGGTAATGATCTTGATTGTGAACTAAACTTGTTGTAATTTAATTTCGTTTTTGTTAAATTTTAGTTTTTACAATTGAATGATTAATAATTCATTATATGCCCAGAACCCTAAAAAAATTGGGGCTTTTTTTTAGGGTAGTATATTTGAAATTTTATTTTTGGAAGATGATCAAAGTATTAAAAACATTCTGATTATATGATCCCTAATTGTCAGGGCGTTTTTGATAGTATAAAATGAGTATGGCGTTGGTGATAAAGATGCACATCTCAATTACTTACCTAATCGTTGAATATCAAATCAAAGAATGTCTACCTTTGTTTCTGGGTATATCAACGATTTATCACCTGTTAAGGACAACATCAAGTTACGAGTGCGTATTCTTCATACTTGGATGCAACCTATGGATAGCAAGCCAAATGTTGTTTAATATGGAGATGATTGTTTTTTATGAGCATGCAAGTATTTACTTCTTATATGGTCCATATTAATCTTTTTATTTTGCTATATTTAGATGAAATGTTATTTGTGATGTTCATTTTGAGATATGTTTTACATAATGTCCAAATGTTTTGTTCCAGCACACAAGGATGCAAGCAACGGTATAGTCTTGGTGAGATCCAACACAAGTTTCGTATTGTTAAAAAACCTCTGCGCCTTAGCTTCCTTTCGAATAATGTAATCGAAAAGTGTCCAGATTTCACCTGTTCCGTATGGGTTTGACTTTCGTCCCTATGGAACCATTACTTCTCTAAAGAATGAGGAAGTTGGCCAGTTTGGTATGTACAAACCTTCTAATTATTTGTAAAAACTATGTTTTGTTAAATGATGATATGTCATCCAAAAAAAATGTGGCTTCAACCAATTGAAACTTATTTTGTTTGAACATTATGCAGATGTGATAGGCCAGTTGGTTGCTTGTGAAGAACTGGATAATTATGACAAGAACGGCAAGTCTGGCAAGAAGAAACCCATCACGATCATTGATGCTGAGTAAGTCATTCTAAAGTCGTTTATATAGTTTCATTTAGATTGGTCAATGAATTTATATGCATAATATGCACAGGGGCAATGAGGTGACATGTACTTTGTGGGGTAGTTTTGTTGAACAATTCGCTGACTTTTTGAATAAATGCTCGGAACATGGTAAGATCATTGTTGTCGTGTAGCTGGCAATGATGAAAATCTGGGATGGTATGTTCCGCTTTATTTTTATTTATAGCCAAATTATACGCTTTCGCACTAGAGTGAATAGGTATACTTCCAAAAGCATTAACATGTTTTAAATTTGTTTTTGAATACACAGGAAAAATTGCCATCCAAAATGGTTTCAATGGAACAAGGTTGTTCCTCTTCAACGGCAAAGATAGTATATCCGGCTCTGAATTTGAAGATGTAGATGCTTTTAGGAAAAGGTATCTGAAAACAAGTTTTGTGTATGTTTTTTTTAATTACTGAATATATTAGCGGTGTCTTACTGTCTTAATAACTTTGGTATGTTAAACCATATGTAGTTGGGTTGCTGCTCAAGGAAAGGAGGATTCTCAACAAACTGCATCACGTATCTCAACTGCTTCAAAGAATTCGACGAAAGATGATTTCGTCACTAAATTCTAGTTGAGAAACATTGCGAAAATTTTGGATGTTGAACAGGTAAATACACACTTCTACCAACTACACCATTTACATATGCAGTCTATATGCATTTTGGAAACCATATCTACAACCAGTTGTACCCCTTTTGAAGCAAACATACCATTCCCATATATGTAGCTCTAAACGTTTGTACAAAAATAACATCAAGTTTGTTATACATATACGCAGGGTGTTCCGTCCATTATTGTCGCAACTATATGCGCTATCCAAGAGGAGGAAGGTTGGTGGTACCTCGGATGCAGGGCATGCAGAAAGAAGGTGGTCAAGTCAGCAGGTATTGTTGACCTTGAATCAGATAGCACACCAAAACCGGCTGGTGGTCCTAACGAATGGTGGTGCTCAAAATGCAATGCTACTGTTACATCAATCAAAACCCAGTGAGTTTATACTTTCGCTTGAAATGGATCTGGTATACTATTGGTTTTTAGTAGTTAGTTTCTCACTGCATATATACTATTGGTCATTTAGGTTCCGCTTACAGGTGAGGGTTCAAGATGAAACTGGCACTGTATCTGTTTGTCTATTCAACGATGAGGTCCAGGCTATTCTGAATAATTTAACTGCCTATCAGTTGGTGGATAAATATGGCAAGGTATTCGTGCTTATCAACATTGCTATTTGATTTAAATACTTTGTACATGCTAAATTGTGCACCCATTTAATTGTTGTTATGTAGTCTGATGGTGTCTTCCCAACGGAGATTATGGACATTGTTGATAAGAAATTTGTGTTTAAGGTGTCTGTCGATGCCAAAAATAAAGAAAAACTAATGCCTATCTTCAATGTCTTGCGGTTTTCTGATGATCCCGATATCATAAAATCTGTTTGTGCAGCTGCTACACCCGGAAAGGTGATAACTGAAGTTTCTTTGTTAAACAGTTTTACGCAAACTTAATGTTTGTCTAAGTCAAAACCATATAAAGTTTACCCATTTTATATTTTTAATTTTTTTCCTCAGGCTGAAAATGAAGCCACCAGTTTAAAGGTTGCTGATGTGACGCCATTTGTAAGTATTCTTAATTATTTGCTTACAAAATTTTGTAGTATACATTTTGTACCTTTATTTGCCACGTTTGTTGCCAAGCATTTTAAAAGAGTTAACCTACCTTTTTTACTATTTGCAGGATTTGGAGTCATAGACCGATGAGAACACAACGCCGGTTGCTGGCCTAAAGAATGATGTTGCAAATGTTGAGCAGTCGTCTTCTGATACGACGTCTCAAGAAAAAAGGAAGGTGGATCCATTGGGTAAGACTGACTTGCTCCAAGGCAAAGAAAATAGTGCAACCAAAAGGACAAAGTTGGTTCTTGACAAGGAGATTAAAGTTGAGAAACCGTGAATGAAGTGTGTCTTTTAGTTCCAACTTTTGAAATGCTGCCTAACTGTGGATGTAGTTCCACATAAACAATACATTATGTTGGCTGATGTTGGTCTTTGATTTTATTTTCCTCGCGTTTGCGATGGTGTTTGGACTTTTTTTCCCTGTGGACAATGTCTTATTATGAATAACGCATCACTAATGTGTGCTTGAACAATTAATCGTTGTGCTAAAAGTTGTTTGTAGGTTTTAACATATAGTTTATGCATACTGTAACTGTTTTCCTCTGCATATGGCTTCATCAAGTTTAACCACCTTCAGTCCAAGAAAACGTATGCAGTTTGGCAATATAGCTTTATTTGTACGAGAAAGTTTGTTTGCATAATGACCAATGTATACTTGCACATTTCTGTAATAGTTTATATGTTCTAATGAATACGTTATGATAACATTGGCTCTTTATTTATGACTTTTTTATCTTTTTGGAATTATGAACACAATTGTTTTGTATATTGTTTTCTATGTTCATGATAATCTATTACCTTTATGTAATAAGAAAACTACTTGAATACCATGTGCCAAACGCAGAACATTTATTTTTGAAACCATATGTCTATTTAAATTTCATATTAATTTTTTAACCATCTTGAACAATGTTTTAATGATATCATATAGGATTCACTTTTGTATATATTCTCACAAATTGAACATAGGAATTCGATGATGTCAATCAAGTTATGTTTAAGCGTACCAGCAAGTCTTCAAAAACTTTCATTTCAAATAGACAATATTTGACTATTTTTGTACAACAACCACTAATGACACCATTGTTGATTCCAAATAAATTTATGAAGAGGATGAGCACTTGATTGAAGAAGCGATTGATCATGTACATCATTTGTATTACTTTAATGAAAATGAATCTATGCACACATCCTACAAAGTTGAGTTGCGAAACATCAAAATTTTGGTCTCATTGATCTATAGGATGATAAAGATGTTGGTAATAAATTACACCGAATGTATTCACAAACTTCTATTGCAAAGATAAGTTGTTGGACTATTTTTGATGAACACAATAATGACATCATTGTATATTCCATATAAATTGATCAAATCGCACATCTAAAGATTATAGAAGCTAATGATCATGTATACTATTTGGATGACTTTGTTGAAAAAATTACATTTATTTATGACCTACAATGAAATAGGTTGGTAAACAAAAAATGTATGTTCTTATTGATTAAGATGACGATGAAATCATCTTGATGAGAAGAAAAGCAAATGTCAAGATGTAGTACTTCACATTGTGCTTCTAAAAAGTAAAGTTCCCTTAATTGGGAATTGAGCTTAAGTTGCATGCTAATTTAGTCAATCTGCTATATTAACAATTGCACAATAATATGAAGTGGCTCAATGTGTATAAGTGGACTCAAATGAATCAAGTATAATAGAATTTGTTGCACATGTAAAGGTACACGTTACAATTATTTGTTGTGTTAAATATGAATATGATTTTCGCAATTATCTTATAAAACAAAAACCTATAATGGTTATGTGGGAACCAAAGCCTAGTGAAGTATAACAAACACTATAAAAAGGTACTAAGCCCAAGACTATCAATATGTTTCAAATGCGAAGTATGCCCAGTAAACTGCTTACTACAAAGGGAAGTAGTCTCTTTAAACAATAACAAACACTCCTAAAGGGAATTAAGAATAATTAACAGATGACTACAAATATTACATCAACCATGAATTTGCAGTAGTTTAAAGTAGTTGATTCAACAAAATTAGCAATAAGAACTGATTGTTAACATACGAAACATGTCGATACTATATGGATAACACCTTAAACAACTTAGGATAATAGACGGTAGTCATTATCATGTATCCAGACATTATTAAACTTAACACAAAACCAAACTAGAAAAGTCTTGATATTAAACATAGATTGAAAAGACACAAACCATTGAAGCCTTAAAACAAAAGACGAGTCTTCGATTCAATACCCTTCATTCAACACATATCAAAGATTGGAACAAGCACAGGAAACTCGGGATCAACTGTCTCCACAAAATCTGTCATCACGTCAACCAGCTGGAAGCGTATCATTTTGTCTTTCCTGAAACGTCATTGCCTGTTGATATGTTTCCATTTGTCCTTTGCAATCATGGTCAGATGGTTCTTTCTAACCTTCATCTTCGGGGTCTTCTTGTGCCTTATATTGACCAGGTCCACCGGAAACTCCATCCCACCGTGGCGAACAATTGCATTGTCAAACGTGTACAGATCAGTCTTATCAACATACTGTAGCAACCGGTAATCTTCCTAACCTATTTTAATAGTAAATGTATATTTATTATTAATTGTTTTTCATTTCGACCAATTCCTGAGCCAATTTAAACTCAAAAACGAGAAGTTATCTCGTAAAGCGTGAGAACCGCACACAACGCATTTCGGCAACCGTAAACCTTTTGTTTTGATTATTATATTAATTACGAGAAAATTATTCGTGTGAATACTCAATTTTTCAGAAAAACTAATTTAAAAACAATAGCGTAAGTTTTGTAATTTATATCTCGCGTTTACTTGTCCAAATAAGTCCCAAACTTAATATTTGCTGCAAAAGATTAAGAAAATTACAGCAATGGTCCCTGTTAGGGGTGGAAACGAGCCGAGCCGCTCGTGAAAAGCTCGGGATCGGATCGGTAAAAAGCTCGAACGAGCCGAGCCTAAACGAGCTCGAGCC
Organism: Chrysanthemum seticuspe; assembly: GCA_019973895.1. Lineage (NCBI taxonomy): Eukaryota > Viridiplantae > Streptophyta > Magnoliopsida > Asterales > Asteraceae > Chrysanthemum > Chrysanthemum seticuspe. The sequence continues at coordinate 322,842,555 of BPTQ01000006.1, forward strand.
CGAGCTCGAGCCTAAGTTTGGGCTCATTTAATAATCGAGCTCGAGCCCGAGCTCTATACAAAAGGCTCGTTTAGGCTCGCGAGCCTAAACGAGCCCTAGAAATATATACGTATATATATTTTCTATACGTATAACCGTGTTAACGAACTCGAGCCTTGTGTTAACGAGTCGAGCTTTGTGTTAACGAGCCGAGCTCGAGCCGAGCTCGAGCTTGTGAAAAATTTCACGAGCCGAGCTCGAGCTCAAAATGTGAGGCTCGAAACGAGCTCGAGCTCGAGCTCGAGCTTTTTATACATAAACGAGCCGAGCTCGAGCCTAAACGAGCTCGAGCTCGGCTCGGCTCGTTTTCACCCCTAGTCCCTGTGAAGAAATTCTGCCCGCCCCCAACATTTATAGTTTTTACATGTATGGTCCTTGCCTAATATAAAAGGGGAAAATCTAACACATAGGGCCATTAGCAACCCTAAAAACATCATTTCAGCCTCCCTCATGCATTTAACCTAGCCGCCACCCTCCTCCTCTTCTCCACAACCGTCACCTCTTCCCTCACGCCAACACAGTAGTCGCACCCTCCGCCCCACATTTCTTTGGTTTTCGTTTATATGTCGAGGGTAAGGATGGATTGGAGCAAGAGAAGCTTGTTTGGATCGTGTTTGGAGTTGCACCACTGTGAAGCCGCCACCATCATCACCACCTCATGCCACTGCTGCTATTTTAACGCAGGAGTTAGATGACCAAGGGTTGATTTAGATCGGGCTTTAATAAAAGGGACGCGAATAGGTTTGCCAGCCGAGTGAATTTTTGTTGTGATGTATCGTCATGGTCATGTGAGGAAACTGTCTTGGTCACAAATTTGATTAAGGTTTGTGGCTCGTGGTCGTTAGGTTCAGGTCGTGTGCCCTTGTTACAGCACCTTCGATTTGTGGTATGCCAACACCTGAATATGTTTTATTAATTTTGTTTATTTGAAAATATAAATACATATGAGTTGTTTAAGTTTTCGTGGGTTACAAAATGGATTAAAGCACTTTGATAATAAGTTTCGTGTGGTAATCAGCTTTTAAAACTATGTTATATCGTGTTTGGAATCTGGATCGTGTTGTGTAACGTTTGTATGGTCGTATTGGTCTAATTACAGTTTGAGCACGGGTCGGTTCGGACCGGAGTGGATTCAGAACTTGATAACATTATTGTTGCTGTGCAAATTTTAAGTATTGATGGTTTTGATATGTGTTGATTCAGACTCGAGTCTAATTACAGTTTGTATAGTAGTAGTTATGTTTGAGTTGATTATTAATTTTAGCAAGATAAAATTAGCATTTGTTTTGAGTTGTAATTTATCAAGATAAGTTAGTATTGTGGTTCTCGGTTTAGCTAGTATTTGTTGCGCTGGGTTTATGGGCTAAGCAGCCCATAGGGTGCGTTAATGGTGATAATGTTGGACCAAAGCCCAATATGGGTGTGTTTGGATTTATTAACGTTAGTGAGGGAAACCTTATATAAAAGGTCTATATTACGGACTATCGGGTTCTATGGGAAGTTTCGGACACTTGAGACTACGATTTGATTTACTTGGTCTTGGATGAATACAAAATAAAACGGATTAAATTGGACTACCTCTTATCGGTATTATCGGACTGTAAAGACGATAACTATTAAACATACAACCGGATTAATAATTACTACAAAAATGCACTCTTAAATTCTTTAAGTTATTTTAACTCATCAAATCGAATTAATTATTATCGAAACATATTTTTGATTAACGAGTCATATTAAACCTTCATTTCTCTGTTTAATATATATTACTGTTAGAAACCTATTTTGATTAAGAACCGATTATAGAGCGAAAAGTATAGTTTATTAAGGATAAAACATTTTTTTCGTTTACTTTTTATTTTAAAACCATGTTATACTTAAAACATATATTTTCTTAGCAAATCTAATTGGGGTTATCGGGTAAATGATCTAAACTCAACCATCTATTTATCTTTTCATTATTTGCTAATTGTTCCTTACTTGTTTAATTTCGTATTGTGCATGTGGGACGTTTTGAATTTATTTATCATTTATTCTCTGTGTTGGCGTGAGTTCTGGTTAGTATTTTCCTGTCTATGTCGTTGTCTATTCCTTTTTTATGTCAGTTGCATGTTGAGTCTATGTTTCCTTACCACCACATGAAACGTTAAAACTAAACTTTTCGAGATGGACTTTTGAAACTAACAATACAAGTATTCTACGAAAACCAAGACACGCTGTTCTTCGGAAATTCATTACTCCACTAGATTTATTCTAAGTTAGCAAATTCGTATTAGCTTGTGCTGATCCCGTACCATGTGCCTGTACTTTCAATACTGTTGTGTTATGCTTCTTGATGCCAGTTGTGACAATTGTGATTCTTGCATTACTTCATATCGAGGTGAGTTCATATCCCCTACTTTACTTGTTTTGAAACACTTTTGGGGGAAAATACATGCTAGTGTTATTAAATTCCAATATTTACAAATGCTTTGATATCTTAAAACTTTATGTGTTTTGCTAAATAACTTGTTCAATTATTTCAAGTTTTTAATGCTCTGGTTAAATGTTTATTTTTATTATTTTGGACAAGCTTGTGTGTGGATATAATTGCGTTAGGAGCACTAGTGGTTTCTGGTTATTCTGTGTGATATTTCTGTGTGGTTCTCGCGTCATGGATTTAATCCACTTGACGTGAGAGTGCCCATGTTTTAGCTCCAGCTGGTAGGCATACATGTTGTACATATATATTTCGGAGATGAAGATTTGTAGATGAAGAGTGTGGGGGTTATTATCGGTGGCAACCTGACTAGCCAATGATTATGGGTGGTTACCTGATTAGCCAATGATTATGGGTGGTTACCTGACTAGCCATGTGTTTGATTGTGATATATCTGTTTGCCCTACGCTTTATTATTGTTTGCACACTTGTCCTACTCGTATATCAATACACAGCAAAAACTGATTTACTACTTTATTACAAACCTATGAACTCACCAACCTCGTGTTGACATTTTTTGCATGTATTTTTAGGTTTAATGCGACAGCTTACTTTGGAGGCTTTCGGCATGGCATGGCATGGTCATAGGATACTCTGACATATTTGGGACCGCTTTATTATTATTATTATTATTATTATTATGGGCCTGTATTTCCGCACTATTTTTGAATAATGTAAACTTTATACATTTGTTTATGAATTTTCTTAATGTAAAACTGTTGTTCTATACTTTGTGTTGTGATACCAATTAGTAGCACGCCACGACCCGAATGCTTCTGCTGTGCCAAATTTGGGGGTGTTACACATACTTTACAGGTACAGTCTATAGTCAAATATAAAACCACAATAAGCTCATTTTTTTCCGATAACTTAATCAAAACTTAAATATACAAACACAGACATGCACTAACAATTATAGCTACTTACCAAACGGTTTTTATCTATGACATAGGCAAGCATTGGTGTGTAAAAACATGCATCTTCGTTCTTGTGCTGATCATGCCCTTCCTAGTCGCATATGTGAAACATCCTTGGATCTATATTGCAATTTATTAACACAAAATATTATAATTATGTAATTATATATATAATATGTGTACCATAAATTATAATAAAGTTGCTAACAATAGCGGAACATACCTTTGTCCAGGGGACCTCGACAGATAGGAAAAGCATCATGCAATTCTGTTCTCGGGATGTCTTCAAAGCCTAAACCATGTCCATCCCTTCAAAAATTAATCATATTAATGACTGCACCACCAAGATTTGTGAAAACCATTGGTTTCCCGGGGTACCATGTGTTGACTCTCAACAACAGTATTCCAGCCATCTCCATAAAACAAGTTTGCATATATTTTCGGATGATCTGTTCCTCGAATATGAATACAAAGATGGTTAACTCTTGCTAAATTCATTCCTCCCATCCGAATATCATATTCGTTAGTCACTATATCTTGCAGGAAATCTCCGGGAAGCAACTACATACAATTATAAATAATCAACATATTTACACACTAAACAATACTTATATAAACTTAAAAAAACACGTTAAAAAAAAGGTTAGTTCGTGTATGCTTACCGGAGAACGTCCAAGATTCTGCACCTGAAATACTAAGCATCTCATTTGCCTGCTGCCTATCTCCCTGCGGTCATATCCACCGCATTCAACACCAGCATAATTGTAGGCAGTTACGTAATAAGTATCTTCTTCTTCCTTGATAAAGTGTAACATTTCCACATTTGTATACCTACTGTGTTCCACAAACTTGGCTCACTCATCTCCATACAATTTGTAATGGTTTTCTGACTTTTGTTTGATCCATACTTTGTGTTTTGTTCCACGGTTGTGTATTAAGTACAGCCACAGCGTTCCATTGTAGAAGCTTTTAGTGAACAGAGACGGTAAACGCTGACAACACAAACAATATACAACTGTTATTTCTTTATAAACAGCTTAACAATATACAACGTTTAAATTATGACCTTATGCACATACATGACTTTCCGCAAACTTTGCTTTGTTTACAGCAAAAACAAATTGAAGACTCATCCTGTCAAATTATCATTAACATAAATAATATATTAGCTAAATGACTGATTTAGTAAGAACAATCAAAACAAATTTAACCAATCAGACTCAATGCATAACACAAATATCAAAACAATTATCCATTTTAAAACATATGAATCACTTTACAAATATAAATTCGCATATCGTATATTATAAATACACAAATGGTTTACGTTGATTCACTATATGCCTTAGGTGATTACTTTATACCTAATACTAATTTCTATTTCCAATATAAACATAACACCTTTATAAAAATTATGCACTAACACTACACTTCTTTTTTCCGTAAACTTTCGACTATATGATTTCACCTAATAATCATATCATACATACCATCTAACAAAATAATGAAGGACATAATGTCTTATTGTTATAACTAACTTTTAATAAAAACATACACCATGGATCATTAATCAACATATATTAGCTAAATGACTGATTTAGTAACAACAATCAGAACAAATATAAGCAATCAGACTCTATGCATAACATAAATATCTAAACAATAGCAGATTTAAAACATAGGAATCACTTTACAAATATAAATTCGCCTATCGTCTATCATAAATATAAGAGTTAATTACATAAATCGTCCTTGTGGTTTAGTAAAAATTACTGATCTTGTCCCTGTGGTTTTTTTTAGCGCATTTCGTCCCTGTGGTTTACAAATCTTACGGATCTTGTCCTTGATCTGACCCGGTCCCAAAAAAGGACCTCCCTTGCAAATACTCTCTAACGTGAGGGATAACATTATATTTTGGTTTTAACGACCGGGTCAGATCAGGGAGGTCCTTTTTTTGGGACCGGGTCAGATCAGGGACAAGATCCGTAAGATTTGTAAACCACAGGGACGAAACGCGCTAAAAAAAAACCACAGGGACAAGATCCGTAATTTTTACTAAACCACAAGGACGATTTATGTTGATTCACTATAGGCCTTACATGATTACTTTATACTTAATACTAATTTCTGTTTGCAATATAAACACAACACCTTTATAAAACTTATACAGTAACAATACACTTTCTTTTTTCCGTGTCCTTTCGACTATATGATTTCACCCAATAATCATATCATACATACCATCTAACAAAATAATGGAGCACATACTATCTTATCGTCTTAACTAACTTTTAAACAAAACATACACCATAGATCATTAATCAACATATATGCTTGAAGACTTTTATCCATATCTAATAGAGTTTATACAAACTACAAAACAAAAAATCTTTAAAGTTAAGCCTTTTTTATCAAATAAGAAACCGCATACCCCAAGCAACTAACTATGTATCAACATACTATAAATTACTACAATCGTAAGGCTTAAGAATCAACCTAAACCCTAAACCGTTGGTGTTGACTATATTATAGTTGTCATTCTTACTTACATGCAGATCGAAAGAAAACTAACAATAAAATTATTAGATTTTTTTTTGTTTGAGATCATTACCTGTTCTTGGTACTAACTTTGCAACAGTGTTTGCTTCTCAATGAATGAGGTGTATGTGAGAATTCATCTACCACCATTTCATTTATCAAGGCAAAGTTGATATTTTAAAGATACAACAATCATTACCTTTGAAAAATACACGCTTAATATAAATGCCATATTTGTAAGTATCTTTGTTATCTTTGTATACAAGTGAATAACCAATGACCCAATGTTAGACCATTGTATATCAATAAATCATAAAATAGGAAAAAAAATGTAGAACATTTTGCAAACAAATTTCGTGTTACTTACACAAACATACTTGCCTAACCATGTACAATAGTCTTATTAACACAGGAGTATTTCAATGTAATATTTTGTTACTAAATATATTTAACCATGTACAATAGTCTTCTTAACTATTATACTTACAAACATATTTCCTTTTTTACATTTGCTTATACAATTAAATGATTTGATGTAATCAACTCACAAGTACTATGTAATTTAAAAATAAAATTAGAATATGTTAGAGATCAATTCTTAATTTAACTTTCTCTACATTTTGTATAAAAAGTGCCACCAATGTAGGACGTAAACACGCAATTAATCTCCTACAATCACATTATGATGAACAACGAGTCACCCAAGGTTCGTATGTATTTTATGAAATTTAGAAAGAAAACCAAATGACTAAACTTAATTTTACTTTTCAATTTATTTGCATGCAAATTTGTTCAATTTACTATTAATTTTTTTGTTTGTTTGGATGTAGGTTCCCAAAAAAGAGGAAGGCAGTAAAGCATTAAATACTTTGGATCCACCCGAGAAAGATATATCGTTTATCGACATATCAGATGACAATGTGGTAAGAATTTCAAACATATATATTTTACCGTTTACAAAAATCCGTATTGTATTTTTACAATAAAATTCAAACACACAATTTGTAGTAATTTTAACCGATTATTACATTATGAAGAAGTTCCCCGTATCTCACAAATGTGGAAGATTGTTGAAAAATGCTGTTTCTGTGAATAACAATGTTGTTGACATTGGTTCTTCTGATGATGAAAATGTTGAGCCATTAACACAAAAGGAAAAAACCGATGATGGCACCGTAAACAATTATAATTTGGTATGAATTGATCCGAATAGTATATTTATTTTGCTATTACAATTTTTCAATTTATGCATATACAAGATACCACTAATGTCATGTTGCACTACTTTTTACATAGGAAGTTGATGAAGATGGACCTATAACGTTTAGTCGATCACAAAAAAAACAAAAGACTTTGCCATCAAATGCACATCCATTTAGGCTCATGGACGAAGAAACAAATGATGATTTTGATAACATTAGCTTTGAAGATAATTCCATTCGCATTAGCGATAACATTGGTGGTGGTACTGATGATGAAGAGGAAGATGGAATTAGTTTAGCAGATCTTGATACTGATATTGACGAATCTATCGATGATATCGATGATGATTTGGCCGATTTTATTGACGACGAAGATGCAACTCCTTTTCCTACGGATGATGACGATGTTTGATGCTGAAAGATACGTAATTGCAAAAAAATGCCGTTTTCTCAATAAGACATGTTTGAGTCTTGCTATTCTGTTTCACTATGTTAAGTTTTAAAACTATATATTTGTTTTGGCGTTTTTGTGGTCATATATCTCTTACACTTTTTTATTATCGTTTGGAGTAATTCATTTGCATTATAATGAGATCATATATATATATATATATATATATATATATATATATATATATATATATATTGTGTGATACAATTTCTATATATAGGTTTTTAGAAATTTTTATACTATGTTACAGCTTTTGAAATTTTATTTAACATATTAGCCAATCATCAAGGATCACATGTGTAAAATACATAATAATAGACACAAAATCTCTATAAATACTCCTAATAAAAATACATATTCCAATACTAATTTACCCATGGCATCATCAAACCCTTAAAACTATGATGATGGAAACTCAAATACGGCAAAAACGAATTCAAATGTGCATCCTCCAACCGTTGCTGCTATCAATCCTTCAACCCAACCAAATATTGAAGCTGGAGTGCGTGATCGCGACAGAAAAGAGCCAAATACTAAAGTTGATGATGCATTGAGATTTCTTGCATCACTTTTTGAAGAAGGTGAATCTTCTCAACATAATAAAGGTATGTCATGTAACTTTTATACCATATTCTAAATAAATTCATTATACATATTAACTTTATAGTAGCCAATGTAATTTTGTTATTCCAGATGAGTTAGACATATCCATTTTTCTTGATTGGCTTAAAGTAAATGTTGGGGATCTTGAAGAACAAGCCAAGGTTCTAAACGCTGTAAGGTCTAAGGTCCTAAAAACAGAAGCTATGATTAATGAAGTACGCGCATGGGTCATGATTTGCCTGATGACTACGTTGTCGATTTAAACTTCTTCGACGAGGATTGAACTTTCATCATCAAAGTATATTGCGCATGTTTAATTTATGTCACTTTTATTAATAAATGTATTTGAAGATCAAGGCTTCATAAATTACTTTGATGTAACACCATTTCTGGGTTGAATATTATGTCTGTTTTTATAAAACTGTTTGAAGTTCAAATCATTATTTCTGTACATATTTATCATTAATATTAACAAAATTAAGTTATTCTAATCATGTATTAATGTCATTCAATATATCAATTAATATAATCAGCTCCTTTTATGCTAAAAAAATGAATAGATATGTCAATAAATGTGATATCATAATAACGTTTCGAATTCAGAAATCAAATTTAAAATTGCATTTATACACCATATCATATCATTTATAACTAATCAATGCATTAATACTACAAACTGGATCAAAATATGATGCATATAAAAGCTGTGATTCTCTTATATTAGTTACAATACTGTTGCTACGCTATTAAGTTGGATGAAAACAATCGCAGATATTAAAGCATGCACACTTTTTTTCATACAATTTTACCTATAAATTGCCAATCTATTTATACAACTTCAACTTATAATAGGACATAAAACCAATGCATCTAAACTATTACATTCCAGAAGAATGAAAGTAAGTCTAATCACAATTAGTATATGTGTTAATTTGCTTAATGTAATTTCTTCTTGATGTTATCAATGAATGCTATTATTTAAAGCTGAAGTCATTTTGAATCAACACATTCACCAACAGTTACAAAATATCAAACAATCTAAATTGTGCCATTATAGAAGTCCAAAATAAACCTTGACAATAAAATAGAATGTATTCTACAGATATCACAAACGTTTACACATAACTTCATAACGTTGTTGTAGTTACCATTACATACATATCATATCATTATATCATATTGTTCATGCCATATACGGCCAACCTTCATAACCACTCCAAAACACAAAACATTAAACAGAAGCATTCCAAATGTATTTTCTAAGGCTTGCCTAACCATAACATGTCCAATCATAAACAAACACATAAAGTTTCTTGACGCATGATGGCGGGTTTCTTAACACATGTGGAATACAGGAATTTCAACTTTCTTACCTGAAGGCAAAGAGACGTGGACGTCTGGAACTTTCTGAACAAGCTTGAAGCGGACCATTTTGTTAGCTTCCCAGCCACAAACGCTAACAATTTCCTTCCAGCTGCAATTGATCGTAACATGATTTTTGCTTTTTGGCCTGTCACTGTGGTGTTCCAAATCAACGTCAACATAGAACTCCTCTTCTCCAGCGTATTGCAGCAAGGCATTGTGGTACTTCCACATATCATGAGCCTTCACAAACTCATGAGGAATGTTCTGCATTAATATGAATTGGTCTATTATTAACATAACAGTTTCATAATCATAAGTTTGTGTATATTTGATACGGTAAAACAATCAACTCAACGTATACCTAACACGATAAACTCAACTGAGTAAATATGTTCAGTCACTAAAGTATATATTAATATCAATCACTTACCAAACGTCCTTTGTCCGTAATGTACGCCATAATCGGTGCGTAAAAACAGTCCCTCTCATTGTCATGTTCAGTGTGTCCTACCCATTCGCACATATGTTTCATCCTTTTATCTACATTTCAAATAAACAAAAAAAAATTATATATAATATTAGTATATTCAAAGGTTTTTATCTTGAGAAATAAGTTCATATATTATGCCTACAGTTTCAGTAACATACCTTCGTCAATTGGATTTCTCATGAAAGGGTTTCTCCTGTTCAGAAACATACGTTCTACAACATCATGACGCATCTCCACACCAGCTGGGTCAAATGGCATCAATGAAACAGAATTGTTTAGCAAGTTTTTTAAGACCAATCTTGTGCCAACAACCAGGTTTTCTACGTGCACTAAAATATACCATCCCTGACCGCCGAATACATGCACATGTCTATCTTCGTCCAGCAGCTCAATCTTACGATGAATGGCAGTTGCTACAACCACTCCACTCACAAGAACGCGGAATCGAGGATTATCAGTTGAAGTTAGGAAATCGCAAGGAATGGCCTACGTAACAGTGTGTTATACAAAACAAAGTGTTATTTTCTAATTGGGTTTTCATGATATTTCCAATCAAGTTATACAATTTAATGATTATATTTTAGTAATTACCGGATATTGTTCAAGCTGTTCCAAAGTTACCGAGCATCTTCGCTATTTGTAACCTACAAGAGCCAGGTTGTATCCATTGCATTCATATCCATCATTGTTATACGCTATTACGTATTAACAGTCCTCTTCTTGCCTAATGAAATGGAATGTCCCGACGTTCCTGTAGTTGCTGTCATCTAAAAATACCCGCCACTCACTTTCGTACAGCTTAAAACGCTTCCCGCCAGCCATCTTTATGTAAACTTTATGTTTCCTTCCGTGATTATGGATTAAGAAAATCCAATTGTTCTTAGGTTTCAGTGCTCCCGTAAACAGAGTATGAAGAAGCTGTAATTGAAAAAACATACTGCATGTATTAATATCAATAGTTTCGAATAAACTACTAAATTATATAAGTTGATCTAAGACAACATACCTGTAATGTTCGAATGTTAATTTGGTTTGCCTCAACCAGAAACTGCATCGTCATTCTATTTAATAAAATCACATACGTGAAAAGGGTCAACACGTTTTCACATCAACATATATATATGCACATTCGTATAAACATTGAAAGTCTTTGATCAAAAATAGAATTTCAGTTGAGGTGTCTACCAAAAAATGAAGATTATATTACTACATACAAAAGTGTTGCACACATCTATAATCATATAGCCATTTCACAGTACGTATACCTATTTTTGGCTGTTCACCATCTTATACCATATCACGCGCTTTCTCATATGCAAAAACTAATCCACAATCTACCCAACCTACCTTCCCGCCATACTTGCACACAATGTTCATACCTATATTCAGTGCATAAGAAGATATTCATTAACTATGCAACCAAGTGGTACTAAATCGATACTAACCTAACTCATACATGTCTTTAAAAGTACTAACTTCAAGTTTGCATATCTTTCATAGAATTCAACTACACTTGCATTCTGAAATGGCTCCTCATATTGTATAATCATATAACCATTTTACACTACGTATAAGTATTTTTGGCTGTTCACCATCTTATACCATATCGCGCGGTTTTTCATATGCAAAAACTAATCTATACTCTACCCAACCTACCTTCTCGCCATACTTTGATACAATGTTAATACCTATATTCAGATGCATAAGAAGATATTCCTTAACTATCTAACCAAGTCATACTAAATCGATACTAACCTAACTCATACATATCTTTAAAAGTGCTAACTTCTATTTTGGATATGTTTCATATGATTTAACTACACATGCTGTCTGAATCGGAATTTCATTGTAACCGAACCATTTTTTTCCTTTTCTTTTTTGTTGTGACAATATGCCAAACATTCAAATTAGTTTGATCGGTGCTTAATCGCTACATTATTAACAAAGTTACGTTCAAGAAAAAATAATAATAAACAATTTCCTTCGAACCTGTATTCTTGCAGAGAGAGATGGAGAAGATCAAGTAGAAAGCGTGTTGTGAAAGTCTTTGGTAGTGGCACGTTAACTTAACTCAACCGTATTCTCACACATATCAATATGCTTTACTCAGAGTCATGATGGTCTTTGTTGATTTTTGCCGATTAATACAGTATTTCAAGCGTTATTATTATTTTTTTTTTCTTATTTTGTTTAACCAAATAAATTACATTTAGACAAAAGTATATGGGATTTTGTTTTGTAAAAGTTTTTTAGTTAAACATTTTTTTATCATAAAATGTACCTTTGTATTCATATTTTGAGTGAATACATTTGACATACATACATTGCTTTTTTCATAACAAATATTTCATATAATCAACTCTTAAAAGACGTATGATATACAATTAAAAGAAAAAAGACGTTACGTTAGATTTTGTAACTTTTTGTCAATGTAGGCAATCAATGAAGATGAACCTCTAAACCATTTAATTCTGTCTATCTCCCGGTTGATTATATACCATTTACCAAGCAATGTGGACAATCATGACATTCACGATAATGTTCAAGTGGGACGAAGGATGCGTCCGTCATTTTTGGTCTTGAGAACAAATTTCTAAGGACGTCGTCATAAAATCCATATCCGTTTAGTATTATTCACCAACACACGCATGATGACCTTCATAACATTATTGTAGATAATGGCACTCATATTAGCAATACTGTTGAAGAAGTTACCGATCAAGAATATGTCATTACTTTAGAAGATTTTGGATGTAATAGTGAACAATCTACATATGAGTCAGAAGATGTTATAGATGACTTATCCGATTTCATTCACGATGAGGAATTTTTATATTCCAAACATCGTTATTGCACGTTCTAAGCTTTTTTCTAAATATACGTTTCTCTTATTATATGTTGCTTTTTATGAAGTATATTTATAATTTTTTTTTTATTTTGTTACATTTTTTATGCATCTTATGATGTTTATTTTAATAGATATCTTTGCAAACCAACCATGTTTACGTTTTACACGCTGTGTATATATAATTTGTTTGCAATTACACCTTTTACATATACATAAATACACATGTAAAATTTCTATATTCTAACAAATTAATTGAGTACACAAATAGTTAATTAAAAAATAGTGTATCAAATCATTTACTAAAGTATTATTCAACTAAATAAAATCACATACATTAGTCAATTTAATTTTAACTCAATGCAAAATGTTTTTTACCCAATAACAACCCTAACATTGTATTCAATAGAGTATCCTAATATACGTTTCAAAACATGATGTACCTATCTACATTTTCATTTACAAGCTATACTCATGATCGACAATAACACCAACTGTCCATGATGAAACTACTTCAACAAAATCAACAAACCGTACATCTTCTTAATAAATGTTGAATAAAAAATCACAAAAAAGATCAAATTACTAAGACCTCCAGTAACAATTCAAGATTGTTTCACTCTTATTCTTTTTTTTGTTTAGAGAATGTTCCGGAACCCATGTTGATATATTCGCCTTTATCTAAACAAATAATTTATTTCGTTGTAAGCTTCTATTTCACATGATGTACTTATTTATATATTGTGACAATCGGTAAATTTCCAAACTTTAATTTAATAATAAATTATTATGTATTATTACCTGAACGTTTTAGAGTAAGCATTAGCTCACTTGATATAATTATGGGAAGTTATCCCGCACATTGAAAGAATTTAAACTATTTATGAATATAAAAAAAAATACATCATTTATATTTTCTGACCACTTATGAGTTTTTCTAACTTATACGAGAAGTTATTTTTTCTTTATTTAAACACGAGCTCACGTATGAACCGACCCATAAAAAGTATGGTTTAGTCTAACAAACACATTTTGGAACAAATATTATTGTTTTTATATTTCTTTTATAAAAAAAATACACTCGAAAACATATTCTACGCGTTAACGATTTTCAACGTGCAACCAAAACATCTCGACTCATGTTTAAACTTAAATGTACTATGTAAAACATTATGGGAAGTCACATTTTAAATTCCTACTCTTTTAAAATTTTATTGTGTCGCATTTTATGCAACCAAACACAATCCAACTCATTTATATATGTTTTTCGTATATAATTTTTTTTTTTGATTTTGAAGGATTCTTTCTTTTCCCATGTTGCCGTCCAAACCAAAAAGAGAAAACACTATGCATGCCACTTTTCCTTTACCCTTGTGTACTAAAAGCTTAATGTAAAATATGTTAGCGTAGCAGGGAACTTTTACAACTGACTTAATACTAAATAAAGTATATTAAAATATGACTTATCAAAAGTACATTTTTTTATGACTTAAACATTGTAAAGTGTAGACATTCTATGAGATGAACCTCTAGAAACAATTCAAATGAATTTCGTCGAAAACATATATCACATACTTCAATTTGATTTTTTTTCTTTGCTTGTTAGCGTGCAACAAAAACACAAAGACACACACATGCATGTCCTTTCTTTCATATGTGAATAGCAAACATCACATGTCTACTTACCTTTACTTTGGATGACACACTCAATCTCACACACTTACTTTACATTTGTTTTATTCTATCATTGCATGTATATTAAGGGTTGAGTTATTAGGACCCTCCCTAGTTGTTTATTAAGACCTCCCATAGTTTTTTTTTTTTTTTTTTTTTTTTTATTTATTTTTTTTTATTTTTTTTTTATAATTTTGTTTATATCAAAAAGCTATAAACCTGAAAATGCGGAACTGTAAATATAAAGTTTAATAAGCCAAACGCTTAAAACTGTCAGAAATACGGAACATAAACTGACAAAAAACTATGTTGTACTGAAAAAAAGGGGGGACAAAAGGAATATTCCCTATGATTTGACATCATAGGGAGGGTTCCAATAGTAGGACCCGTATATTAAACGTGTTCTATCCTTGCGTGTGGGTTGAACAAACAAAAACTAGTACACAACAAGAACAAGTACTCAAAACAATGACAAAGTCACATGCTATTTACACGCATGTGGAACTGTTGTAGCTTGGTAACATGAACTTAGAGCTCGAGTAATAAACATAACCACTTTTATTTGGAAGACTCCTTACACGCGGTGTATCGAGCACACTTTTGTCCATAAAACAAACTTGATTGCTTTACTATAAACTTATGAACTCACCAACTTTATAGCTGACCTTTTTAGCATGTTTTCTAAGGTGTTTGGTTTTGAAGTGTGATGATGTCAAGGCAGGGCTTGGCATGGCATGGTCATAGACTACACTGATGTATTTGGGACCGCCTTTTATTAATGGGCTATTTTCCACAACAATTAAACTCTTGTAAACATTATTAATTTAGTAATAAAAGTTCTTAAACGGGTTTTATTATCCGTTCTTTATTACCTGTGTTATGATGCCAATTGAGTTGCGCCCTCGGTTTTTGGGGGTGTTACAGATTGTTATCAGAGCCAATGTTATAGAGAAATATGCGCAAATAAGTCCTAAGCTATAACCACTTTTACGAAAACTTTAACTATGACCAACCACATGACAAACACATGCCAACATGCCTTGCTCACTACCTTACTTAGCATGATTGTATATTATGTTCACTACTTACTTCCTGTTTATTTAACGCAACCTTGTGTCATACACTGCTATATACTACCATATTACTTGACACATACTTTTTATTTTAATTACTTGCTAATTACTTATATGTATATACTGACTTTGTCACAGACTATGTCTTACCCTGCTCACTCATACTCACATATACTGGATTGTGATAATCCTACTATATACTGGCTTATAATCTCATAGTCATGCCTTCCTTTACATGAACTTATCATGTACCCTCGAGTTTGAATACTAGCCATGATTTACCTGAACTTATTGTTCAACTTCGACTTTGAACACTCGCCTCATTCTATTTGAACTTATTAACTAACCTCGAGTTTGGTCACTCATCTTAATCTTTCAAAACAACTTTTAAAAGCATTGGAACATACTATTAGTGTAACTGAGCTGAGAATTTCAAAATTCATTGAACCTCGGTGGAATATAGACTGATCACCTATATTCGACCAGGGACAGTGGGACATAGCCTGATCACCAATGTCCGACTCAGAGGTGAATTTTGCAATACTGAGAATAGTTACACTGAAATTATGTTTGAAGTAAATTCTTGTTAAAAACTTCGGGAGCTACAAACTTTTTGTGTGAGTACACAAACTTTTCATATAACAACCCCCGCATTATTGTATAATGCATATCTGTCACAATCCTACCTCGTCACAATTTCCTCCACCCTACACCTTATCGATGAATCGGTATTCATCACTAACCATTCGAGGAATTACTCTTCTTTACTCACAAGAAAAAACCTTTGGAACACTTTGATTCGCTCCGAACGGTCTATCTTTTATTAGTCAACCACTTGTGAATGGTCAACCATAAAAGTCAAACAGC
This sequence comes from Chrysanthemum seticuspe, assembly GCA_019973895.1. NCBI lineage: Eukaryota > Viridiplantae > Streptophyta > Magnoliopsida > Asterales > Asteraceae > Chrysanthemum > Chrysanthemum seticuspe. The sequence goes on from BPTQ01000006.1 coordinate 322,859,098, forward strand.
TCAGAACAAAATGCAATTAAGTCCAGAGGAGTTTAGTGTTTCCCAGGGTCGTTAAGTCCCAACGAGGTGTGAACACTGTAATACAACGAATCTGTGATCGGGTGAATATTGAACAGGAAAAGGTTATGATTGATTTTACACTAAGGAATCTGAATCTATTAAAGACTTTGAAGTCATTTTAATTCTATATTTAAAATCGATTAACGTTTTAAAACCTAAAACGTACGTTTAAATAAAATTACGTGAACGTACGAAATAAAACGTGAAAATAAAGAAGTAGAATACCTACGGATATGGAAAATACAATCCTAAGAAGTAATTAAACGATGCTAAATTACATCCTAGGGTGTTAAAATGCAAAAACGCGAAAAATCGGGAACTCACCGAGCCCCGAAAGTGAAAAAGATGAAATTTAAGTCCTACAAGTGCAAAATCAATTTTCCTACATTCTACATGACAAAAAATGATTTTAGAAAAAAGCCGGGTATTTTTTTTGAGTTTTTATTTATTTATTATGAATTAAAAACTAGATTTAACTAATTAATTAATTAAAAATACTAAATGATTTTGGAAAAATCTGAAAATTTCACAAAAACTACTATGTTGTATACTAAGCCTAAGAAAAATAAGAAACATGTGCTTGTTTTGGAAATAAGCCACGAAATAAGCTAGAAAAAAGCTTTAGCTTAAAACTGCAAACTTAGTTAAGTAATAAATGTTGCAAGTTAAAACACAAGAAAGACCCAAGGGCAATTGGTCATCCAGGTACACACTATCACTCTCAAAGGTGGGAGGTCTCAGGTTCGAGCCTGCCTCTCCACCTTTTTGTTTATTTTGGTTTTAAACTTGGAATTCGACTTTCTTTAAAACATTAATTAAACGCATTTATAACAAAGACGTTCCCAAGCTCGGTTGGTTTAAGTTGTGTGGTGTGTGGACGTGTGCAGCAGACCTGCAGGTCCCATGTTCGAATCCCTGTACCAGTTTTTATTTTCAACATTTTTTTTTTGTTTGTTTCTTTCTTTTGCAACTGAACAGGAGACCAAAGTAAAACTTTTTGACACAATCTAAACTTACAAAACTATAAAATAAGCTGTCAAGGGACTGTTTGGAACAATGGCAGCTAAGGGACTGTTTGGGACAGAAACAAGACAAACACACCTGATCAGTTATGAGCAAAAATTAAGCTAAAAAGATTATTTAATAAGCAAAACTATGGCCAATTAAGCAACACTGTCTCAAAAGAAGCAAATTGCAACTGAAATAAGCTAGAAACAATGAGGGTAAGCAGTTGGAATAAATGCTACACTACGGGGTGTCCTAAACTAACTACATGAGCAAAAAGGCAAATAAGCAATCCAAGATACAAATAAAAGCACTAAATAAGCTAAAAAGTCAACTAACTTGATTTAAATTATACCGAAAAGCATCTAAGAATCTGAATAAGCACAAAGTAAACTTATTAAGCACAAATAAAAGGCGTCTAACCTGTTGTGGTGCTGATTGTTGCAACAGAACTGAAAACAGCCCACTTGGGCATCTTTGAGACAAAGTTAAGCTAATCATATAAGCTATAAAGGCCACAATAAGCTACAACATATCATCCTAGTACTACTAAATACTTGTAACATCAAAATCAAGCCCTACTTCTAACGTTATCCTACCTAAAATCTAGCTAAAAAAAGAACTAAATGGGCTGTAACAGTGAACAGGACAGAAGCAGATTTTAAGAAAAGAAAAGAAAAAACTGACTTTATAAAAAATTTATGAGCTCCTATGAAAACTAATGCTAACAACTAATCTAACACTAATTTAACTCAATAAAAGCTGGAACTGACGAATTCACGAACCAAAGTGGGTCAAAAGTGACTTTTGACCCAAATTCTATGCAAATCCAAACACCCCCTTTAGGGCAAAAAGGCAAGCTGTTTTGAAAACTAAAATGGTGTTGTAAATCTTTTGATTACTTCCAAGTTTTTAAAGCAAAAAGCAATTGTTAACCAAGCATTTAACCGAATTCCAACATAAATCTTACACAGAAGTACTCGAAATTGAAACAAGAGGAACTTTCATTAAAACTTAAGAAAATTACACGAAATGTAAATTGAAAGCGTTTGACATAAAGTAAACTTTAACTATTTAAAACATTACAGAAATTAGAAAAATGGACTAGAACAAAGAAAATTCTAGACTGGAAAATAAAAAAAACTAAGACTGCCTATATCAATGGCATACATGACTATGTATATACTACAACTAAAAAGGTCTTCATCTCTCTTCTTGGTGTCTTTCTCTTCCTTTGGCTGTGTTTCTTGTGTGAGTGGAAAACCAGCCAAGTTGGCATGAGACCCATGTGGGTTGTGGGGGAGGGTTGCTTGGGAATCAGTGGGTTTGGGATGGACAGGGTAATGGGGGATGGACTGATGGAGGTTGAGTGGGGAAGAGGGAAAGCAGGAAAGCAGTTGGGAAAAAGGGGTGAAGGGATTTTGACGGCAAAATAAGTTCTTGGTTTGGATTATTTTCTTTTGTTTTCTGGTTTTGATTTGGAAGTAATACACAAGGACCATATTTGCCATTTGACCAAACTTGAAGGACCAAAACTGTAATTTTCCAAATTTCATCATAAGGACTAATTATGACAAGATTAATTTTTCCAAGGACCAAAAATGATAATTTTCAAATTAAAAATGTCCCGGGGTAATTTCTGTCAATCTTTAAAATTCCAAGGACTCAAGTTGTCATTTTGCAAAACTAGACTTTATAAGGCTAAATTTGACAACTTAAAAACTCCTGAGGGCCTTTTATGAAAAATTACATGTTTTGAATAACCAGGGACTAGATTTTGACAATTATTGCATAAAATACAGTCTAAATATTTTTTCTGTCTTTTTGAAACTTTTCAAAGTGTTTTTGACTGTTTTTGCAGTGTAGAAGGAAAAAAAATGATGAGTATTTACACACTCATCACACTTTGCCTTGAAACAATAAACAATGAACATTTGAATGGGATTGTTAAGAAACGAACTGATACATCATTTACAAATTTTCAGGTGTTAGAATTATTTGAGACTAAGAAGCAACTCCTGAACTCACATAAAGGACATGTAAACTTCCAGCTTGGAACCAATTCTGTGTTGTCACTTAAAGTTTTTATTTACAAAAGCTGAAGTTCAACAAATTTCTCTACATTCACCAAGTTCTCTTCCGAAATTTTAAAGTCATGAACTTTCCATGTTCGTATCATCCAAACATGATAGGACGGGTGACATCAACTAGCCATCATAAGGAAATCTACCAATGAGCACAACCTCAATCAATAGGAATTACCTACGGTAACCACCTTAAGAGTTGTACGCAACTCAACTCTAGAAATACCTAACCTTACTTTACTCCTTTCGATTTCAAAGGATCTGGTTGTCAAATAAATAGCCTCCGGCTATCATCAGAACTTAGTGTTGTGCACAAAAATTTCCACATGTGTAGTCGGAAGAAATACGACTTACGAACTTTCATCCTAAGTAACCATAGAAATCAAATAGATTTCTACACAACTTGACCATCTAAATACAGTTTTACCTCATACCCTATATTAAACTAAGGAGAGAAACCACATCCTAAATTGTCTTAGGACAACCTACTGACAAACACGGTCACCGGCAATAACTTTCTTAAAAGTTATAACTCCAAACTATTTACGGAAACCAACTACGTAACTCTCTATTTCTCCCCGTAACTTTTCTAGTTCCGAGAAACCTCATCATCAAGTACTTTGGTTATAAAGTACATCATTAAGTCAACCAAAAAATTACAAGTAGCAATCAACACCATCCTTCTAGAGGAAACTTGAAGCTTACCAGTAACCCACACTATCATTTTAATCACACAACAGAACATGACATTTCGACGTCATCATTCAAATAGAATGGCCATCAAAAATATCATATCATGAGCAACTACAAGTAGTAGGTTGTTCGAATATCCCCCAGTAACAAAAACCTTGAGGAACGAGGTGATAGAAATAACTTCAGGAGTACACCTGGACTGAACATCATTTCCTTGGAGTGAATTCACATCGATGAAATGTTAAAACCTACTGAAACCATGAGTCGGGAAGTCAAAAGGTTGGAGTATAACCGTATCCCGATTGTCAAAACACTCAAACTCTATCGAGTAACTCAAACTGAAATTCGAGGATGAATTACCTTATAAGACGGGGAGACTGTGACAATCGGTAAATTTCCAAACTTTAATTTAATAATAAATCATTATTTATTATTACCTAAACGTTTTAGAGCAAGCATTAGCTAACTTGATATAATTATGGGAAGTTATCCCGCACATTGAAACAATTTATGAATATAAAAAAAATGCATCTTTTATATTTTCTGACCACTTATGAGTTTTTCTAACTTATACGAGAAGTTATTTTTTCTTTATTTAAACACGAGCTCACGTACGAAACGACCCATAAAAAGTATGGTTTAGTCTAACAAACACATTTTGGAACAAATATTATTGTTTTTATATTTCTTTTATAAAAAAAATACACTCGAAAACATGTTCCACGCGTTAACGATTTTCAACGTGCAACCAAAACATCTCGACTCATGTTTAAACTTAAACGTACTATGCAAAACATGATGGGAAGTCACGTTTTAAATTCCTACTCTTTTAAAATTTTATTGTGTCGCATTTTATTCAACCAAACACAATCCAACTCATTTATATATGTTTTTCGTATATAAAATTTTTATGATTTTGAAGGATTCTTTCTTTTCCCATGTTGCTGTCCAAACCAAAAAGAGAAAACACTATGCATGGCACTTTTCCTTTACCCTTGCGTACTAAAAGCTTAATGTAAAATATGTTAGCGTAGCAGGGAACTTTTACAACTGACTTAATACTAAATAAAGTATATTAAAATATGACTTATCAAAAGTACATTTTTTTTATGACTTAAACATTGTAAAGTGTAGACACTCTATGAGATGAACCTCCAGAAACAATTCAAATGAATTTCGTCGAAAACATATATCACATACTTCAATTTGAATTTTTTTCTTTGCTTGTTAGCGTGCAACAAAAACACAAAGAAACACACATGCATGTCCTTTCTTTCACATGTGAATAGCAAACATCACATGTCTACTTACCTTTACTTTGGCTGACACACTCAACCTCAAACACTTACTTTACATTTGTTTTCTTCTATCATGATATTAAACGTGTTCTATCCTTGCGTGTGGGTTGAACAAACAAAAACTAGTACAAGTACAGAAGTACTCAAAACAATTACAAAGTCACATGCTACTTACACGCATGCGAAACTGTTGTACCTTGGTAACATGAACTTAGAGCTCGAGCAATAGATACAACAACTTTTATTTGGAAGACTCATTACACGCGGTGTATCGAGCACACTTTTGTCCATAAAACAAACTTGATTGCTTTAATGTTTTACTATAAACTTATGAACTCACCAGCTTTATAGCTGACCTTTTTAGCATGTTTTATCCGGTGTTTGATTTTGAAGTGTGATGATATCAAGGCAGGGCTTGGCATGGCATGGTCATAGACTACACTAATGTATTTGGGACCACATTTTATTAATGGGCAATTTTCCGCAACAATTAAACTCTTGTAAATATTATTAATTTATTAATAAAAGTTCTTAAACGGGTTTTATTATCCATTCTTTATTACCTGTGTTATGATGCTAATTGAGTTGCGCCCTCGGTTTTTGGGGTGTTACATATGAGCATTGATTGGGATGACTAACTCGTATGCCTAATAATATGCCTAAACATATGTGTCAGCATCCTATTGGGGACAGCAGCGGGACCCGCTTCTTCACAAACCAATAATTTATTGACACATCTATTAGGCACACAATTAGTCACATATTTTAGGCCTCCTAATCATTTTCCGTTACATATATTGCCTTGCGTTTTCATATTGTATTATTAATTTTGAGTATTCCATTTATTATATGATGTAGTAACTGTAAATGTTGATCCATGTAGTTTTCCAATACACGTTCACCATTAGACACAAATCCTTCAGATATCTTCATTGTTAATAACAACGTCTCATGTATTGAATCTTTATCCTTTGTAACGTCTTTTTTATATCCGTCGAAACATTACAAAAAAAAAAAAATAAAAAATTCTGAGCACAATCAGTCAGTAATATTTTTGTACATTGATTTCATGTTAAAATCTTATTATGCTTCATTCTTTTAAATGATTGGTTCCTCTCTTTCTTCTACACAGATTCAACCAACAACTAATCCAACACTGCCGCTTTCGGACTTAAATAATAATTAGTACTTTTAATTTTACACAACCACTTCAACTTTCTTTCATAATACTTACGCAACTATTTGTGTTTCATCTACACTAAGTTATTTTATCATTGTTTGACATATATCCTCCATGTATATCCGCCACAAATACATTTTAAAGTAAATACAGTTTACTTAACAATATGTATACAAAACAAATATTTCATGTAATCAACTCTCAAATAAGTTGTCTACAAATAAAAAAAATTATACAACAAATCATTTCCTAATATATTGTCACCTTCATATTCTATAAACGGAACCATGCGAAATTCTTTAAACCATCATTCATAATATATTTCGGAGTACATGAGAAAAAAAGAATGTCAAACTCAAAGCTTCTAAACGAAGGTCTGTTACAATCATAATCGATCTTTTTCTTAACTTTTATTCGTATTTTTATAATTTTAGTTTAGAAAACATTTATTTGCCTAAACCGTAATACAGTGTATTCATTTGCATTTATTGTAGGCCAAAAGTTTGAATCTGTTAAGGAAAGTGTTGCAGGAACAAATGATGAACCTGCTAAGGAACATGGTGCAGACAAAACGGATATTATTGGTTTTTATGAAGCATCAGTCGTTGATGTGAAGAAAAATGAAACATCAACCATTTTGAAAAATGAATTTGTATATGATCCTATGACAGGAAACAATGATCAAAAACCACAATAATTTGAACCTGGAAATAGTACATATTATGATTCTGATGATTCCATAGATCTATATATACTTAAAAGTATAATGGAGGAGAACTGTCATTTGTCTTGTTTGTTCAGGAACTTGCAAATGCCCACCTGGAAAATGTGAATGCTCATATTGCTCGCCTCCAACGGCATAATTTCTGTTGAATTTTCTAAATGAAAATACTTTTGTTTACCTTTTGAAAGCTATGTATGTTTATGATTAGTATTCTGAAATAATTATGTATTTCTTTTCATAAATTGATCGAACCATTTCGCTGTTTTTTTCTATTTTATTAGATTCATAACATGTCTTATAAAACATTCATAAACTATTGTCATTTCTTTATAATAGTCGTATATGCACTATAAATTATCGTGACTCATTTTTTTAGTTTTAAACAATCAAATCATTGTCTAAAAAATACACACTTTAATGGGCATAAATCATTTCTATAATTATTATTGTGGAATATGTATAAATGATGTGCAACATTACATCCTCACCACATTATACACTACAATGCCTCTACGATTCAACAATGGTAATCGTAGGATTAGAGCTTACACGTAAGTTTTACAGTTTCCTTCCTAATCGTTTGTCGTAAATTCCATGCTATCTAATCGTTTAGTTTTTTTTTTTATTATAACAGTGAATGGGGTGTTGCTCCTCCTACAATTGACATATGCATTCATCATGGTGGTAGAGTTGTAACTACAAACGTTTTTTATGATTATTGGGGCGGAGATGAACTTATGATATGCAATGTGTTAACACACAATTTAACCTACACCACCCTTAGACGATTAGTTCGTCAACATCTAAGTCAGTACACTGATGTAATTGCTTACTACTTGCGTGTTCCGACTGTCCAAATGGAAGAACCAGATAGTCTTCGTAAGATAGAACATGAATGGTATATTGATGGCTGGCTACACAACATTCAACTTGGTCAACCATTGGATATATACTTGGCACATTATTGTTATCCTACCCTTATTGACCCTAATCGTCAAAGATGTCTGCTAAGAAGATGGGAAACAAACGGCTGGATAAGTAGACATGTTGAAGCGAATCGAAGGGCTGCTCGGTTGTCAGCTCGGAGACAGGATTCATCACGTTAATTAGCATTTCATTTTATATTTTAAGTAGACTCTCCATTACAATATTATCATCATTCATGTTTACTTAGTAAATTTCCTTGAAACAATGAGTCATGACAATATCATTAACAATGGTTCTTATTTTTTGCGAAATCGAATGTAACATTTAAGGATTTCTATCATTTTTCAAATGTTACTACGGAATATTAACATGAATAAGAATGAAACAAATACATTTAACAATTTTGTTTGACACAATTAACATAAACTTGAAATCATATCAAATTTACAACTAAAATATATTATTTTGTAACTTATAGGATTTCACAAACACATCAAACCAATAACATATGGGGCGTATAAAATGTTTAGAGAGAGAAAGTTCTAGAGAGAGAAAGGGAAGAGAGTTGGGAACTATGTGAAACAAAGAAAAATGGTATTGAAGCTCCAACCCTCTACCTTGGATAAGAATTCATCATGTCTTCGATAAAGATGGTGTATAGATTTGAACCCCGTGTTCCTCTTAAAAGTTCCACACCATCAAGTTCTCTAACGAAACATGTATGTTTTCTAAAATCCACCTCTAGATCGGAATCACAGAATTGACCAACAGAAGACAGATTATGACCAAGACCTTCTACATAATATACTCTGGAGATTACACTATCACCAACAACATAGTCTCCATAACCCATAATTGCACCGAAATGATCGTTACCGAATCTAACAGTCCCAATGAATTTACTCACGAAGTTCATGAGCCGCGACCGGTCTCCAGTCATATGCTTGGAACAACCTGAGTCCAGGTACCACATAACGATTTGAACGATCTGCAGTTGAACACATACAAGAATGGATAACTGGATAATTGGGATCCCCATGAAAGAATGGGTTCCATTTGGTTAGTAACAATGATTGGAACACCCACATCGGAAGTAGAAACAATGGAATCATCAGGGATTGATGCAGTGCTGGTGTATGCGTTAGACCTATTCAAAGTATGTTCACTTCTTAAAGGAATAGTTCTACCAGTAGGCATCCATTTCCTAATGGGCATTGATCTAATAATTTAGGACACAATATATTAAGACTGAATTTGTGACCAATAGGTATCCACTGATAACCTACATTACTAAATTTTCTTCCTGTGGGTTTCCATTGTTTTCAAATCTTCTTCCGCCTTTGCTTTCTAGCCTTCTTAGCTCGATTTTTGGCATTAACAGTTTTAACTGGGTTTTTAACAGCATTAATCAAATCATTCACACCACATACATGATTAGTAACAGAAACCAAGCAATCATCATTACATGTTTTGCCAAAAGTAGCAGAATTTGAATTAATTACAGTACGCTTATAGCTAATACTAGAATCAACACGATTCGTTTTATTCAACTCAAACTTAATGTTCCTAGGGTGGTCTTCTACTCTCTTCCATTGCACATTTTTAGCTTGCGAGGTCCTATCTTGCTTTGTATTGCCTGGAGGCTTTGAGCTTGCTTTTGTGTCACTGATTACTCCTGTAGAGGGAATTATGGGAACATTAGTTGGTTGGGCTACCTTTTGCATTCCTGAACTAGAAGTGCAGGGATCTGAACTACTTGAAGGCACTTTAGAGTTCACTTTCTTAACACTGGGCATATAATGGGTTGCATACTTAGCACTAGGCATAGAACAAGGCATCACAACTTTATCTTTCTCACATAAGGATTTAGGACAAGTTGCTCTTAAGCATTCTAACAGCTCCTGAGATTGTTTGGCCTGAATGCAGGCAAACCTAATTTCACTATCTAGTGGCTTATTTATGAAATCCTCTTCTACAATCTCACGGACACATTCTAGACTATCCTTAAGGTGAGCGAAATAGTTATGAAACACAAGTTCGTTATTTCTTAGATGAGGAGGAATGTATTCAACAGCCACAGTATATTTAGAGTCTGCAGATGACTTTGATGCAACATTCTCATTAAAGACAAGTGGCATTTTCCCTTTTACCTGACTCCTCAGATTCTCAATTTCCTTTTGTAAAGACGTTATTTTTTCATTGTTCTTGTCACGAGTGACTTTCATTAAATCATATAACTCTTTAAAGTGTCGTTTAACTTTTTCATTTTCTTCTAGAAAACTCTCATTTTCCTTTTGTAAAGCATTAATCAAGTTTTGAAGATGAAAAGTTTGAGAACACTGAGAATCTAAAGGAGGAGGTATTTGGGAGCCAGTCACATTGTTCTTTTCACCCTTTAATTATGAAATTTAGGCTTTCAACTTTTTGATCGTGTTACAGTGAGCTTGAATCTGTTCGTCACGTTTGTTTATTTCAAAAAGTGCATCAAACTCTGGAACCTTTGAGGATGTCTTGATGTTTGAGGTTTTGACATTTTCTTTGAGAAGTTGATATTTTTGTTGCAAATCAAAATGTTCAACTTCTAGCTTAGAAAGATGTTTTACCAAATTATCGTGATCAACCTGATCAATTTTCTCATTTAGTTATGAGTTTTTGTTTTCAAGCTCAATGACACGATCATGGGAGACTTTCAAAGCAACAGTTAATTCATGAAATTGAGAAGCAGTAATAGAATGATTAGTAACAGTATAAAACACATCTTGACCCACACAGCTCAATATTAAGTTCTCATTTAAGATATGCAGATTCTTCCTTTCAATTTCATTATATTTGAGTTCCCGTTAATAATCATTGACCTCAACAATCATTGCATCAAATTCCTTTTCCATTTCTTTAATATCTGAGTCTATTTCTTTTTGAAGACTTTTAAATTGACCTTTTAATTGTTTAAAGAAAGGCATGACCTTAGTTAAATTGCATTCTTAAGTTTGCTCAAAACCCCTCTCCCCTTCAGTTATCCTAGTAAGTGTGATCCTTTTCTTACATGTGTTCTCAAAATCAACAAATAGTTGATACACAACATACATGCTGATTAAGGTCTTGCTCTTAGTGGGAATAGATCTAGGAACTAAATGCATTGTGGTATTCGGAGGATACACAGTGGCTGGAGGCATTTTCCTAAGGGGAGTGCTTGTTTTAACAAGTGCATTAGCTTTTTGCATATCTATGTCCTTTTTCCAAAAAACTTGTTCTGGGGTTAATAGAGTTTGAGGCTTAAACCTGTTCAGGGAAATCCAATTTTCTTTAGTGTAATCATGGGGTTTGAACGTTATATTTTGCTTTTCACACTCAGGATCTTTTAGCTTATTATTCATTTTCTCCATAGTGACTTCATCTAATTGCCTATCTTCCTCAGTGCACTCAGCGCAACTAGGTTTCTGCCTAGGCTTAAGGATTTCATTACCATCATATATTACCTTTTGAGCTTCTCTAGCCACTTTACCATATTCAGGATTGGGTTCCTTTACGAGGGGAATGCTATGCTTATCGCTGAGAACTCTATGCTTAGTGATTGTGAGCAGTCTGAATGGTATTCCCTTGTACGTACAACTTATTTTCAAGCTTGTTTTTCAAAGTTTTTAGATTGGAAAAGTCATTCAAAAGTTTTGATTCCTTAGCATTAAATTCTTGTTTAAGCACTTTAACATTATTTTGGAGTTCTTGTTTTTGCTTAACAGTTTTAGAAAGCTTTTCTTGTAAGGAGTTTAACTCTTGTTTTAACACTTCTTCTCTAAAATTACTTTTTCTAATAATTGTACGCATTTGGTCATCCATTTCCTGCTCACGGGTAGTTAAATCAAACTTAGAACGTTGTTCATAAATAGCAACTTGTTCTTTATAGGCATTCAGTTCAGAGATAACAGAATCATCAAGGGCACATGGAGTGAATTCATCAAAAACATAGTCATTATTGACTGCAGAAGATGCATCACTTGGTACAATCTCACTTTCACTTTGTATCACATATTAATCATATGGGAAAATATTACTATTACCCACATTATCCATATCTGATTCATTAGTTACATGTGATTGTACTTTGTTATGCATCTCTTGCTCATCAACTTCATCGTATAGTTTTAATACCTTAGAGATGATTGAATCTTTGGAAGGACCAGCCTGCTGTGGTGATGAAACCTTTGGAGAGACCATTGGTGAAATGCTAGCCATAAAGATTGTCTGGGTAGTAGGTTCATCATCGACATCAGAGTCAAATGCATCACAGTCAGCTACTTGAAAGGCATTTTGATGATTGTGACCTATTTCCTGAATTGGCTGCTCATCCACATCAGCATCATAGGTTTTGGCATTACCATCCACAAGAAACAACAACTCTTCTTCATCCAAAACCGCTCCACTGTCCTGAGCTTACACCAGCAGCATCTGTCCCTGAAGTACTCTGCATTTTGAGGGCATTTTGGAGATGTGCAGTTCCTTGCAATGTGTCCATCACCACCATAGTTGTAGCACTTGATTGGCTTTCCTTGTCCTTGATTGGTATTCCTTCCACGATTCTGATTAGCCACATACCTTCCACCTGCTCCAGTATTACCATAACCTGCTCCAATCATCCCTTGTTCATACCATCTTCCTTGCACATTCTGCACCACTACCTTGCCATCTCTGACAGTAGCTTGATTGTGTGGTTTGGATGCTATTATGAGGTTGTTGCTGGTGTGTGGAGTGGGATTCAGATTTTAACTAACCATGAGAGACATTTGATTGATGAAGTTTTCCATGAGTGTGTTAGAATCTGGAGGCTTATATGCTGGATCAGGAATGAGCTTGTAATTACCATTACCCGTGGGTATGACTTGAGAAGCTTTGGTGGTAATTCCTACATTGGTGTAGAATGCTGTTGAGTCATTAGATGAGCTTGTCTCTCCCTGATTAGATTTGAGCTGTTAAAGAATCATTCGTTCAAATATATGATTGTCATGTTATATAATTCCAATAGTGGCATCACAAGTCTTGTTTAATGAGTAATTAATTACTAAACACGTAAAAAATGAATATTGTATGTTGTTTGATATGATTGTTCTAGGGTTTTGGTTTTGATTATGTAAACCCTAGTTTTAGGGTTAGGGCTTTTGACCTAATTTGGTTTTTAAAGTTTTTTTTATGGATCGGCCAAAAATTATTTTTTGGGTCGAAACCTTAATTTTTTTTAGTCGATTGTTTTTTTTATAAATTGTTTTAGGGTTTATTATAATTGTTATGTTATCAATATCGAAACCTAGAATTAATATATTTGTTACGTGATAAATTCATGAATAAAGTGTTATGTGACATGAAATTGTATGCGATCTTGTGACTTACCTGAATAATTGTTATGTTATATCTATGATGATACATGCATGTTCGTCATGGATGGTTGCTTGAATTTTTAATTGTTAAGTTGATTTTATCACATGTATGTTTTGATAAATCTTGAATTGGGGAAGACTCCAATAATATATTAATGAATCAATTATGTGCAATTCGGTATATTTTAATTATGGCTTACGCAATCGATTCGTCGATGTATGTGGCTCACTTTCAATTGTGCGAGTGAAAGCCCTAGTTAATATATATGTTAATTAACATAGATATTGATTATTAATAGGTTTTATCAAATAAGTTGCATGTGGCTACTTGTTTACACATATTAATTGTTAGTTATGTGTGCATTGTTTAGTTGTTTATTTTTTATTGTTACTTGTTTGTTTATTATGTGCGACAAGTTTTAAGCAAAGGGTAATTTTGAATAGAAAAATAAATTGGATTAAACAATGGTGAAATTTGATTTGTTTTTTAAGAGTTAAATTTTCAATAAGTTTAATTGATTGATGGTTTTGATACAAATAGTGAGAACGGCTCATCCAATTTTGACAAACTAAAAGAGGGGTATAAGGAGGGGAGCGCATTAAATTGTGACCCGAAAGAAGGAGGTTATTGCTTCGGGGAGCGCATTAAATTGTGACCCGAAAGAAGGAGGTTATTGCTTCAGCGCTGACCAAATTCTCCGCTTCTTTGTGCGTCAAATTGGAGTTACCAAGTAGGCTATAAATGTACAAAATCATCTTAAGGGCGAATTAGCTTTAATTCCATGTGCCCCTTTTGTGGTAATTATCCGAAACACTAAGTCTTTAGACTTATGCAAAAGTACGATATAATGGACGATAATTAAAGGTAAATTCCTTGATTGGAGAAACCAATACCTCGATCAAAACTTTGATAATTTGATCTTTAAGAATTGGTTAATAAAAAGTTTTTTTATTATAAAAACTATTGATACGAAGTTGTATGCATGCTTCTTCGTACATGTTTGATTTGACACCATAAATCAAAACTAGTACCCTTTTAAAATTAAGTTAAGTGCCATCTAGTTAAAGGAACACTCGAACTTGCAATTTATGTCATGTGAGAACTTGGCGAGATTGTGATGGAAAGGTAAATCTTCATGTGAAGTCAGACCTTGCATGGACATATTTGCAGTTCGTTAAGTTAGACGACTTAAATTGAGTAGTAAGTGAGAACTGGACTCAAGGCACAAGATGGGATAAAACATGTTTACATTTGCAATAGCGTTGGAAAATGTAAATCCCATAATGATCTAGGAATTGGAAAATGTTTGCCAATTATTGTTCGACAGATTACCTTATTATGTGTTTTCGTTACTAACAGATCAACTGATATAATGAACCTATGATAATTTGGATCCTAGTTTTCGAGAAAATTCTATGGTTATATGAATATTACACTTGGCACTCTGAGATTCCACTCAAGGTGGCAACACCTTCTAGGTACAAAGTTTGCGTATTTTTCAAATAGACTTTGAGACTTGCGACCTTTTTCTTCCAATCAAGGAGCGCCAAGTGTCCATCCACTTTTCAGAACCCAAAGATTGAATTTTACTTTTCGTACCTATAGTTTTTAATCGACCTAGATCCAGCGAATTTTTAAGATTCGAGCGAAATTCGCTTTTGTTATTTTCGAGAAAAAAGTCAAACTTTGGAAACTATTATTTTATTCCTTTAGCGCCTTCCCAATGCTGTGCAACTTAAACGAATTACTTTGAGCGCCTTTTTTAACTTTGTACTTTTGTACTTTTATACTTTTTTTTACAGAACTTTTAAATACTTTTTAGATTACTTTTATACTTTTTTTACTTAAGCGAATTCCTTATAATAATTAAACGCTTTTTCATATGACAGAACTTCCTAACCTTATTCGATGATTAGAATAACACATATATTACAAAATACTCCCACAAACCAAGATTCATCTTCTCGAAATCCATGTTGAACCCTGCAAAAAAATGTTTCGTATTCGGGTATGTATTTCTGTTTTTACATTAAAATTGGTTTTTGCTCTTGTATATTGATATATATAAATTGTTCGTATTTTGTTTTTTCCGTATTTTATTTGAAATTAATCATGTTTAATCGTAGTTTTGTAACAACGAAATTGTTTATTTAACTTAGCCAAGGTTTTTAATTGAGTTGGGGTTTTTAATTTATCTGGTGTTTGGAGATGTGCTCTGTTTTTGGCTCCCCAAAAATATTATCATTTTTTATATAGGGTTTGGAGATGTGCTCTGTTGTAGTACCTTTGCAATAAGTGCACTAAGGAATGAAGTAATATATGGTATTTATTACAAAATTGTACAATCCACGCTTAACTAAATTTGTACAATATGCATTCATTGTAAATAATGTGCATGCTTGGATGATTGGCAATGTCTGCCACAATATGATTCAATGCAGCTTTGTTACTCCCCTTATATGTAATTAAGTAGAATATGTTTTTGAGTATTTTTTTTTATTTGTAGGAATATGAGGCGAAAATCATCATCAGCAGTAAACCAAACTACTGTTCTTTAATAAAATCCAAGTTGGATCAAAAACGAAGGAAGTTGTTTTCGAGAACTTGTTTCGGTAAATGGTTGGACCTTTCTTATTTTGACCACGAAGCACATATGATAGATTATATTTTACAAAAACAATGTTATCTGAATGACAATCATTATGATATGCCGATTGTATATTATATTGAAGACCGTCCCCTATATTTCGGTCGTCCAGAATTTTCGCTTATCACTGGTTTTCATTTTGGAAAAGTAAGTTTTGAAAAATATAGGTCTGGACACCTCAATTTTAGGTCAAGGGTTTTCCCAAAACGTTCAGGTTCAAAAATTACAAACTTAGATATTCTTGGTCTAATTGAGGATGAAGAGGCATTTGGTATCATATGCGACGAAGATGCAGTACGTCTTTGTCTATTGTTAGCTTCGGAGGTTATCTTCATGGGCAGATTGTTGGTTAAGGAAGTTGATGATACTCTCATACGATTAGTTGAAAACCTAGATGATTGGGATGCCTTTCCATAGGGGGAGCATATTTGGAGGCATTTGTATGATGAAATTTTGGATGTTGTGGATAAACACAAGTGGGATTTCCTTCAAGTTATTAACAAAGACCACAAGTTTGTTCCAACCTATACGCTGTCAGGATTCGTTTGGGATTTCAAGGTTAATATTTTATGTATCAATATACACTGGAGTCATTTTATGTATCAATATTTTATGTTATGTTTTTTTTTATTGAACTTGCAACATCCGTAAACATTGTATAGATATGGATACTGGAGTCATTTGAAAGAAGCATTCTATGGTGGAATAAAGTTCCTGATATTATGCCAAGAGGAGTAGCGTGGTCAAAGAATACACCTTTCAAAAGATCTGATTATAAGTTTCTTTTTGGAAAGGTAAAAGTCTTCATCAAATTTGTCTTATAAATGCAATCTTTTATTCTAAATTAAATTTTCAATAATATTATTTCATTTTTAAGGATTCCAATCCTGTTAAAGAACTTAGACCGACAATAGCTGAGAGGAGATCTGATTGGTATATAAAGTTTATGGCGTTTTTCCATGATTACATAACTAGAACTCCACCAGTGAAAACCACACATCTTTACGACTAGTGGTTGAAGAAGATGGCCGCAGCACACAAACGTGGCAAGATTGAAAGGAAACATTTACCTATTATACGCAGGAGTGAGAGCAGTATAGTAGAGATCAGCATAATACAGGATGGTGTTATTACAGAGTTAAATAAGCGTTTGTTCAAACTCGAGGCAATTATTCAATTTATTTATACTTTATATTCTCCTCATAGACCCATCAATAATCACACGACTACTGATAATAATATATGTCCTTAATATTTTGTATTCTTTTCAGGTTCTTGCTCGAGAAAGAAATGGGGTAATATATCCTTTTTTTTCGTATATATACTTTGACATCCTTTTTGATTCATTTATTTTTCGTATATATGTTTTTTATATACATACTTTTTTTCATTCTTAGGAGAAATTGGAGTTAACTAATGATCTTCGGCATCTAAGTGCACAGTTTTGTGATGAGCTTAATCATGATTTTCTTGATTTGTTTGAGTCAAGTCAGTCAAGCATTGATACTAGTGCATCAGCGCGGCGATTTTTCTGATGACGATGTTGCAAAGGTAATTTACAAAATTAGTAGACATGAGTAAAACCCTTTCCGTACCATAACATCTTATAACGATAGTAACTATATAAACATTGACAGGAATTTATTATCCAAGAAGAATTAAGGTTGTGACATGAAGAATTACAAAGTGCCCGGTTAAAAGAGCAGCAGTTGATGCAACAAGAGAAGAGGTTAAGGATGGAAGAGGACAAGTTGATAATGCTGGAAGAGCAAAGAGGTTGCAGTATGAAAATCAACGAAAGAAAAGGGGAAAAGAAATCATGAACTCAGATCATATGAAAACTAGTAGAGCGCGTTTTGCAGTTACAAAAAGGAGTGAACAAGGTTCGGGTGAAGCTAATTCGTATTATTGGACTAAGGCATATGCTGAAAAGAAAAGACGATGCTTTAGCTTACCTGATCCAGATATGAGTCAAAAACTTAAAATTGTCACGCCTTGGGTTGAGGTATGAAAAATAATTCTTGACAACGTTTTAAAATATATCTTGTTATTGACATTTGATTATAAGTGTAATCGTTTCATATACTAGGATCTTGCACGCTCCAACAACGCTGTCAACAGAGTTCATTTTACAAATGAATTTGATGAATTTCTTGGACAAATTGGACCACTTAACTGCAAGTTTCCTTGGTGTGACGATGTGTGTGAGGATAGAAGGTTTTGGGATAGTTTAGTTTGCTTAGACCCGCCTAGGAAAGGTTGGCTAAGGGATGAGGCAAGTACTCATACAACTTTACTTATTGAATTGATTTCTTATAACGTTTATCACACTCATTCATGTTTCAAAATTTACAGCACATAGAGTTGTGGGTTAATTACTTTTGGCATGTTAGACCCGAAACGGCTGATTGGGCGATGGTTAGTAGCTACTTTCTTCAGCTTCTGTTACAAAAATCGTAGCCGTTGTGGTATGCAAATGGTGAAAGATACTCTATTCCATGGTCTGATGTTAACCATGTAAGTGATGATATATATATATATTTTCTTCTAGTCCAGTCTCAGTAATATAATTAACCCTTTTAGCTTTTGTCATATATTAATGTTATGTTTGTGACCCAAACGTTGTAGGTTTTCATGCCTATTAACGAAACTAATGCTCATTGGTGTCTTGTGCGTTTGGAGATAGACACAAAAATTGTTACCTTTTATGATAGCGGTGAAACTTTTGAAGAGGAATGGCGAGAGTTTTATATCAAACTGAGGGAGTGTTTACAGGTTTGACTATTTATTCATATGTATTTCATGTCTATTTGTTTTATTCATTAGAATTAATACAAAACCGTTTAACCAGGTTTTAAAACATTAGATTTTTTTTAATAGTGTAACTTTTGTCCACAACTACAACTACCTGAGGTCCTAGAACAAGCGCAAGTATTTGAGATGAAAGGCATTGATCCGGCAAGTTATTGCATTACATTTTGTATCGCTGAACAAGTACCGAAGCAAGCTGAGATATTTGGTGATTGTGGTATTTGGGTATGTATTTTTTTTATACCGCTTGGATTTTGGTCTATCATTGGATGTGAAGGATCCTATTCAGGCTGCGCTTTCATACCGTGAACAAATGGCTAGTTTTTTTTAAACACCGTGTTTGTGTTTAGTGATGTTTCTAGTTTGATGTATTATCTGAAACAAATTGCTCACCATATGTTCCCTTGAATGGGTTTAATTTTTGTATTTAATATGTTGTATTATATTGTTATTTTCAAACTAATGTAATAGGATAATTAAACAGTGCCATAACAAATTAGACACACTACAACACATATTTGTATATTAGTAATATTTTTCTAAAAAAATAAGCAAAAAAAGCACACACCAAAATAAGGATATACAAAGTAGGGCAAACCCATGCATGCTACTTTACAAGTATTGTCCATTGGGTAATAGCTATTTATGCATTATCCAACATGTAACTAGGTGACTTTGTCTTAGTAGGGGTGAGATTGACCTTATCTTATATATATCATTAGATCTATTAACCAAAACTAAATTTTACTTTTGTCTTTGTATTTTTCAGATTTCAACTAACTATGGCATCACAAAACACAGATTCAAGGACCTATGGTGATTTATGGTATCAACAATGGCTGTAAGTTTGTCCATTTACTTTTTTCTGTTAATGTAAAGTAAGTAGGTTTTCGTATTAATATTTTGTTTTTCTGAATTATTTCCATTGTTAAACAGAATGTCTGAAAACTGTCATGATCTTGGGTTTGATGTTTATCATGGCAATCGGTTCTTTTTTATCCCTTAAGATATTTAGGTGGAGATGTTTTACATTTGAGGTTACCTAGGTCGAGTAAGTTATCTTATTCTCAAATATGTGACCTACTGTTGAAAGAAATTAAGCAGGATATTTGGGCTTGGTATTTTTGTCTTCCAAGTAGTAGTCTAGAGGAAGGGTTGACCCTTGTAGAAGGTGATAATGATGTCAAGAAACTGTATGTCATGGCTGAGCTCCATGGGCTAGTTGAGATCTATGTTTCTCATCAGCCACAGGTTCAATTAGTTAGCTTCTATCACAAGAACCTGTCTTTTGATTCCTCAGACGATGAAGTGACATCTAAAATTAAAAGTCACGAAAAGAAAAGAAAAAAGATGTCGACTTTCTGTCGTTTGAAGAACTAATGGCATGGGAAGAAGAGGAAAAAAATTCACCAGCTTACCTTAGGACACCTTATGTCAAGCCTTTTGTTGAAGCTAGTTTATTCAGAGGTATTTCTCAATTTGGTGGTAATAATGACCTTGAATACATTCCTCCTTGTTTAAGGACTACAGTACGACCTTATGTGTCCAATGACTTTGAAGATTCTCTAACACATAAGTCCACTGTTACCGAGTGTTTGTCAAACGAATGTGGATTCGAATTTAGTCCGTTAAGAGGTAAGAACCTTTTTAACGACTTTCAGGATGCTGGTAATCATGACCTTCAGGATGCACAGGCTACTAGTTTTCTCCTATCTATTCAAAACAGCCCTTTAAAGTGTAAGAGGCTTTTTGATGATATTGATGACCTTCCTACAGTTGGAAGCTGTTATTCAATATGTGTCCAAGAAAATTCGTTTTGAAGCTGGTACTTTGAAATCTAGGAGATTATTTAATTATTTTGAATCTATTGGTAGTAAACAATCTGATGATGAGGAAATCAGTTTGGTTAATGATCCAGTGATAGTTGATGGTTCCACGGCTGATGGTTCCATATCATACCCAGGCTCTCCTGATCCAAGTCATTCGAAGGTATGATGAAGGCTACCATGTGGTAGTTATTTGATCTTCCAGTGTGGTATGTACCCTGTTAAACAATTTGTCTTTTGGTTCCTTTCCAGGCATGATGCCTGATGAAACAATTTATTTTTAGTCTGTGGTGAAGGCTACGGCCTAATACAATATTTGCTTTATGATCGTTAAGGCTTCGACCTTTAGACTAGTTAGACTAGTCGTGATTTTGGATTGATTGGTGTATGTTACAAACTACTATGTGTATGTTACATTGATGATGGTTTTACTACTATGTGTATGCTACATTGCAATCATTTTGATTAAATATGCAGATGTTGTAACAATTTTGATTGCTATACCATCTTCACCTGTATGGCACTTTACTATACACTAGCAATGTTTATTCCAGTTCTTATTTGTGAACATCTGACTTGTTGGTTCTATCAGTGATATTTTTCATTAACAACACTAAAACAAACATTTCAATAAAATTTTTCATAGATAAGATTTTCAACACAGCCATTACATTCTCAACCGTTACATTCATATCATTCATTATTCAACCATTACATTCATTCAAACAGTACTGCTAGAACCACATCCTTCTTCATTTGCTTTCCTTTCATTGAGTTTTTTTTATAGAATTCTTCCAAATATTTAATCCTTTTTTCCAATGCCTTAACTTTTTCTAATGTAATGCCATCTTGGTTCTCCTTCTCCTTAACATCACCATCTAGCTTTTTCTTCTCAGCATCATCCTCTTTCCTATCTGGCACTTTGATGAGTGTCTAAATACTCATCATTTTTACATAATATAAACTGCAAAATCATCTGAAAACACTCAGAAACACATCAAAATGATCAAAATATCACAAATCAGTGTTTTATGTGTTTTAAATGCAAAAATATCAAAATCAGATGAAAAACGTAACAAATTTGCAAAAATTGCAGTTTTAGTCCCCCAAGTTTCAAAAATTGTCAAAAACAGTCCCTGAGCACATAATTTCAAAAGAAAAGTCACCAAAGGTCCTTTTAAAATCATAAGTTGTCAAATTTAGTCCTTTGGTGAAAAATGTAAAAAGTTTTGAGAAAATTACAAATTGGTCCTTTAAGTTTGAAATTTGGCAGAAATGGCCCCCGGAAAATTGGGAAATGTCAACTTTAGTCCCTGTACTTTTGATACTTGTCATTAATGATCCCTTGAAGTATCTTTGATGAGTTGGCAGTAATGGTCCTTGCAATTTTCAGATTTACACAATTGGTCCCTCTAATTATTAAAGCCTTAAACCATTTTTGGACCCTTACCTAATTCTTGACCCCCTGTCACAATACCATTTGAACCCCCCTTTTTAATATATTAGCCAGTCAAATGTGGTTTGACTATTCCAAACGCGCCAAAACAACTTTCCTCCCCACCATGCCTGCTTCTCTGCTCCACCATCCCCCCTCCTCTCTTTTCCACACCTTTGTCCCCCCTCCAAACACCATAATCCAAGAAACATTTAATGTATTCCTCTCCCACACTCAATCTCACTCCACCTGTCAAAAACTAATTTTGGCGCCAAAAAGATCAAATGGCCAATATTCACTCTTTTCATCCAATGGTCCAAATTTATTGGTGGGATATGCTCAAAAAGTCAAGAGGAAGCATTTGGAGTATAAAGGAGAGAAGAAAGAAGCAGAATTGAGGAGTAGCTAGTTTTATCATTTTCCTTTAATGTCGTTTTTTTAGCTTAATATGTATTAACTAGTTCTAATTTGTATTTCTCAGTTTATTTGTATCAAACAAAGTCATTCAAGTGATTTGCAACTCTGTTTAAGTTTTAATTCAAGTTAATATTCATTTTCATCTTTTTAAGCTCACTGTTGAAATTTAAACTCTTAAATTCCTGTGTCAAAGATTTTAGAAGCTTATTTATAAGCTTAAACAAGCTTATGATAGCTTATTAAAACTTCCCACAAGCTCATATTACAACTTTAAGCAGTTTTGGTAAAAGTCAATGAAAGTCAACGTAGGCTCAAATTTGAATGGAAACTGATAAAGGGTGTTGCAGAAGGTTCTATGGGTTGGATTTAGTTAGGTTAGAATAGATTTAGATTTTGTTTTGGCCTGCAACATAGCTGGACTTCATGTGAGTTAATATATCAATTTCAAATTCCAAGTAAATTGCATACTGTTCTTGTTTATGTATCTGTTGTCACTCTTGGTTTTAATGTGTTTATTTAGGTGTATTTAGGGTAGTTAAGCTCAATTGGATCAATATCTTTAGCTGGTTTAGTGTTTTTATCAATTTAAGT
This sequence comes from Chrysanthemum seticuspe, assembly GCA_019973895.1. Lineage (NCBI taxonomy): Eukaryota > Viridiplantae > Streptophyta > Magnoliopsida > Asterales > Asteraceae > Chrysanthemum > Chrysanthemum seticuspe. The sequence goes on from BPTQ01000006.1 coordinate 322,882,163, forward strand.
TTGTAAATCAGTTGTAAGCTAGTGTTTGGATTTGGTATTTAAACTGAGGTATAGGCTCATGCAATGCTTAGTTCCTGTTGTCTCATGTTTGTGTAGTCCTTTGATGCTCATTTAAGACTTAACCTTGTGCCTGCTAAGTCCCATAGTCAAAATTCCATATCATGTAATCTAGCAGCTCACTGTTGTGGTCTTTGCATATACAAATCTTATTCCTTGTTCAAAATCCATAGATATATAGTGCAGTAGTGTTATTTCATGTATTAATATCATTATCTGTCCTTAAATCATGATTAAAATCCATTTTAGTCAACTTTCCTAGTTTTTCATCAAAAGTCAAAACTTTGAAAAGTCAGTTTTGGGCTCAACTAAGAAGATTTTTCATGAGCTCATTTCTTAATCATTTTTAATGAAAATTGTGGTTTTAGAAAGCCCTACTGCTCTAGTTTCTTTTTGTTATTTTTGCATATTTTTGTGATTTTTATACAAGCTTCAAACAAGCTTGTACTTTGGGTCTCAACTGCCCTGTGCAAAAACTCAGCTTATGCTGAGTTTTTCTCAGTTCTTTGCATCCTTGCACAGGGCTTAGTTTAGCTTAACTAGGTCTGAGCTTTGGTTTGCTAGATCCCAACCAGGTCTTCTCCAAGTCCCAAGTATTATTTTTCATGTTTCAGCTTATTATGTAGCTTATTTCATAGTTCAAAGTAGCCTGCTAGTCACTGTTTTTAGCTTTTAGCTTTTCTCATCAATCTGTTATATCTAGCTTTTCAGAGGTTAGAGCTTGTTGATATTTGTTGAAATTTGGTTCTTCTAGCATATCCAAGCTTCTGTCTAAGTTGGGTAGTCTTTGGATTCCATTAGCTTATTGGAAGTGCTTATTTTCAAGCACTTTCCACATCAGTTCCTTATTCTTGTACACAAGCCCTGGTTTTTCTATTTTTCCCAGCCTCCTAATATCATTTTAGACTTTCCCTGAAATTTTCAGATTTTTCCAAGTAGTTTTGCTATTTTTCCTAATTTAAATTAGTTTTTTAAGTATTTTTAATTAGCTTTTAATACAAAAAATTAGAAAAAGGTTCTAAAAAACAATTTTTCAATTTTCTTAGGTTTAGATAAATGTAAAAAGCTTAAAAAGTATTTTTCCATATTTTTCTCCTTTTATTTGGTATTTTTAATAATTTAAATTAGTTTTAAATAGTTTTAAATTAATAATAAATACATAAAAAGTCTTAAAAATATATTTTCTGTTTTAAAATTAGTTTTATCATATTTTAGATTTTTCTAAGTCTTAACTTTATTTTTCTAGTCTTATTTCATATTTTCTTTTATTTTAGAGTATTATTAAATAGTTTAAAATAGTTTTTAATTAATAATAATTAGAATAATAGTGTTAAAAATAATTTTCTTTTTCTATAAATTTTCTTTCATCATTAGGATTGTAAAAATGTATTTTTCATATTTTTAGGATTTATATTGTATAAGTTTCACTTTTTATTTTGTACGTTTACGTTATTTTTATTTAAACGTAAGTTTTTAGTTTTAGGTTTTAAACGTTCATCGATTTGTAAAAATAGTGATAGCGTTTATTTAATATCTTTTATCTTTTTAATTTTCTTAATTTGCATTTAAGTCGCTTTTGTTTATAACCTTTTTCAGTAGTGTAATTTCTAATCATAACCTTTACAGATCACTATCCTTAGTGATCATTCTATCCTCTGAATCAGTGTTGTACACACCATTGAGTCTCCTTGGGACATAACGACCCGGGAATCCCCTATATTCTCCAGATCTTCATTGCATTGGTTTCTGAGCTGTTCTAAGTTTATTACGGTTAGCCATTCACAAGTGGTTAGCTTGTGTGATTAAACTTGACGGTTCGGGACGCAATCAAATTTTGGCGCCGCTGCCGGGGAGGCTTTAGCGAGTGTTTAGCCTTTTTCAGATCCACTCTTGCACATATCCATCTTTTGTAAAAAGTTTTTTTTTGTGAAGTTTTAAAAAATCCAAAAAGTTCATTAACACTTTTCCTAAAGTGTTAAAAACGTCAAAAATATTTTCATTCTTTGTTTTTATCATCATGTTTTTCAAAAATATCAAAAATATTCCTCTTTACCCTCTCACCTGTTTGATTCTTCATTTCTTACCCTCTGATAACCTTTGATTCTTTCCATGTCTTATCCTCACCCTCTTGGTTGTCAATGGTGTGGTGGTCCTTATAATGATGGCAATTGCCCCAGTTGTTGCATGGTGGAATCAGGAAACGGGTCTGTCTATAACCAAGATCCCTATTCCTACCATAACACAACTGATTTATTCCATCAGCTACCACACTGTGAGACTCAGCAGTTTTACTGTTGTGAGTATTGTGGTGGTTCACATTCCAGTTCTGATTGTCAATCAGGAAACACGCTTGTCTATGAGCAGGTTCCTGATAACAATTATGACTACAACACATACCACTCACAGCCACATCAGTTTTACTGTTGTGAGTATTGTGGAGGTCCTCACTCTAGCTCGGATTGTCAAACAAGGAATCCATTTCCTTGTTACGATTACGACTCTTCGTATCAAGACCAACCTCCACAATACCAAATGATTCAAGCGACTCCTCTTGAAACTACGACAGATCTTCTACTGAAGACTCTGGAGTTATTAAAAGAACTTAAGGAGGAGTCGGCTATGTCATCCCATAATCCAAATCAAAAATCAATGGAAGTTTTGTTAGCCGAAGAGCGGGCTGCTAAATTAGATTCCCAGATTGCGTTTGAAAAATCTGTTAGGGAATCAATTGCAATAGAAAAAGCGGCCAAATCTAGCTCTCGATTCCGTTTCATTCCTGATGACGATGATGATGAAGATATCCTTGATATCCTACAATTTTATAACAGTTCATCAAGTTCATCATTTGAGACTCCTTCCATGATCCATCAGGGAGAAAAGACTATGATGGAATTACTAGCAGAAGAACAAATGTTAAGTATAAAACATATGTATGCTAGTCCTTCTAATCTCCCTCAGTCTGTTGTTATCACACCTGATATTCCCACTCACTCTCTAAACATGGGGGATGAGCTTCTTAGCACTATTCCAGAAATGGAATCGTCTAGTGTTGAGGACCTTATCCCAATCCCGAGAGAGTCACATGGAATTTCTGATCATCTGTGTGATATCCCTTTCCCTCTTGAGTGTTCTCTAGATCATTTTGAAACTTTCTCTGATCTTAGCGACGATTGTGCTTCCTATGGAGACATCGAGTACGTTGAGGCATCACTTCCTCAATCTGATACTGATCCCCTTCTTGAGGAGTTCTCCGGTGAACTCACTCACATCAATCCACTCTTTGATCTCGAAGCCGATCTGGGAGAGACTGAAAGTCTCATTGATAATGATCGTTCACTCACTTCTTATCCCAACAATCCAAATGAGAATGTTGATCACTTAGTTCCCGAAACATTCAAAGCTACTTTCACTAATCCTCTATTTGAATTCAACTCTGAATTCACTTCAATTTCTGAAAATCCACTCTTTGATACTCAGACTGAGGATAGTGATGAGCCCACAATGGAACAAGAGTTCACAAATTCACATCATGTGAATGATTCTCTTCATGAGGAGTTCTCCGGTGAACTCACTCATATCATATCTCCGCTGGAGTATGATTGCGTGGATGGCAAAAATCATGATCGGGGGGAGAGAATCTCAATTTGCATAATTATGACAAATCTTCCCACCCATCCTCCCGAGATGCCTTCCAAACCAAAGAGCTCTACCAATCAAATCCAAATAAGTGCAATTGCACTTAATCCCGAGGAAGAAGATCTAGTCATGATTGTTATCATGATCTTCTTTCTTTTCTTCACCTACTCGGTGACTTCCTCTCTTCTTCACTCCTTTGGGAGTGAGGACACTATCTTTGACCCCGGCATTTTCGTTTATCATTTGTGAGCCGGGTTTGTCTTTCTCTGTATATCTCATCGGTGTGGAACTTTCACGTGCTTCATATGTTTATCCAAACATCTTGAATGAAAGTCCGATGGAGATTGTTTCTTCCACTTTGCTTCCCCATGAACCAATGAATTCGGGGTCGAGTCAAGCTAGCGACTCGGAAATCAAAAACAGTAGCACGCACTATATGGGTTTTCACCCATATTTCTGTCTTCTTACCCCATTCTACCATCTAAGTGTGGGGGTGATGCCCCACATGTTATATATATTCATATTTCAAAAAAAAAAAAAAAAAAAAAAAAAAAAAAAAAAACTTTTAAATAATGGCCGTAATATTTCCCTTTTACGTTCCTTGTTTCGGCATAACCGCCGGTACTTTGAATATTGAGGGCAATATTCATTTCTAAGTGTGGGGGGGAATTCTCACGAATTTCATATATTATTTACCCGATTCCCCCGTTTTTGGCCAAAATTTTTTTTTGGAGTAAGTGTTTTACACTTTCTCATTTGGTTATCAGTCCGCCATGTCTGTAAGACAAAAGGATTGGCTAATCCAGGAGCAAACGGCTCTTGGTAAAGATATATCAAATCCGTTTATATGGCTTGCAATTTGCCCAAAATTGTATGGTTCTCAACTCACCATATCCTAAAAAGTGAAGAGTTGGCTATCCCGCAAGATTATGGCTTGTGGTAAAGGCAGTGAAAAATCCATAATTGGTAATCAGCTCACCAAAGATAATATTGATAATTTATCTAAGAGTTGGCTAGTCCAGAAGGGTACGGCTTCTGGTAAAGACAAACCAAATCCGTTTACAGCTTGTGGTTTGCTCAAAATCACATGGTTATCAGTGTACCATGGTTCTTACTTGAACTGAAACATTTGGCTACTCCAGAAGTAATGGCTTTTGGTAAAGAGATTAAAATCCATTATGTTTTCTCAAATCATTGCTAGGGACTAGCAATATCTCAGTGTGGGGGATTGATGAGTGTCTAAATACTCATCATTTTTACATAATATAAACTGCAAAATCATCTGAAAACACTCAGAAACACATCAAAATGATCAAAATATCACAAATCAGTGTTTTATGTGTTTTAAATGCAAAAATATCAAAATCAGATGAAAAACGTAACAAATTTGCAAAAATTGCAGTTTTAGTCCCCCAAGTTTCAAAAATTGTCAAAAACAGTCCCTGAGCACATAATTTCAAAAGAAAAGTCACCAAAGGTCCTTTTAAAATCATAAGTTGTCAAATTTAGTCCTTTGGTGAAAAATGTAAAAAGTTTTGAGAAAATTACAAATTGGTCCTTTAAGTTTGAAATTTGGCAGAAATGGCCCCCGGAAAATTGGGAAATGTCAACTTTAGTCCATGTACTTTTGATACTTGTCATTAATGATCCCTTGAAGTATCTTTGATGAGTTGGCAGTAATGGTCCTTGCAATTTTCAGATTTACACAATTGGTCCCTCTAATTATTAAAGCCTTAAACCATTTTTGGACCCTTACCTAATTCTTGACCCCCTGTCACAATACCATTTGAACCCCCCTTTTTAATATATTAGCCAGTCAAATGTGGTTTGACTATTCCAAACGCGCCAAAACAACTTTCCTCCCCACCATGCCTGCTTCTCTGCTCCACCATCCCCCCTCCTCTCTTTTCCACACCTTTGTCCCCCCTCCAAACACCATAATCCAAGAAACATTTAATGTATTCCTCTCCCACACTCAATCTCACTCCACCTGTCAAAAACTAATTTTGGCGCCAAAAAGATCAAATGGCCAATATTCACTCTTTTCATCCAATGGTCCAAATTTATTGGTGGGATATGCTCAAAAAGTCAAGAGGAAGCATTTGGAGTATAAAGGAGAGAAGAAAGAAGCAGAATTGAGGAGTAGCTAGTTTTATCATTTTCCTTTAATGTCGTTTTTTTAGCTTAATATGTATTAACTAGTTCTAATTTGTATTTCTCAGTTTATTTGTATCAAACAAAGTCATTCAAGTGATTTGCAACTCTGTTTAAGTTTTAATTCAAGTTAATATTCATTTTCATCTTTTTAAGCTCACTGTTGAAATTTAAACTCTTAAATTCCTGTGTCAAAGATTTTAGAAGCTTATTTATAAGCTTAAACAAGCTTATGATAGCTTATTAAAACTTCCCACAAGCTCATATTACAACTTTAAGCAGTTTTGGTAAAAGTCAATGAAAGTCAACGTAGGCTCAAATTTGAATGGAAACTGATAAAGGGTGTTGCAGAAGGTTCTATGGGTTGGATTTAGTTAGGTTAGAATAGATTTAGATTTTGTTTTGGCCTGCAACATAGCTGGACTTCATGTGAGTTAATATATCAATTTCAAATTCCAAGTAAATTGCATACTGTTCTTGTTTATGTATCTGTTGTCACTCTTGGTTTTAATGTGTTTATTTAGGTGTATTTAGGGTAGTTAAGCTCAATTGGATCAATATCTTTAGCTGGTTTAGTGTTTTTATCAATTTAAGTTTGTAAATCAGTTGTAAGCTAGTGTTTGGATTTGGTATTTAAACTGAGGTATAGGCTCATGCAATGCTTAGTTCCTGTTGTCTCATGTTTGTGTAGTCCTTTGATGCTCATTTAAGACTTAACCTTGTGCCTGCTAAGTCCCATAGTCAAAATTCCATATCATGTAATCTAGCAGCTCACTGTTGTGGTCTTTGCATATACAAATCTTATTCCTTGTTCAAAATCCATAGATATATAGTGCAGTAGTGTTATTTCATGTATTAATATCATTATCTGTCCTTAAATCATGATTAAAATCCATTTTAGTCAACTTTCCTAGTTTTTCATCAAAAGTCAAAACTTTGAAAAGTCAGTTTTGGGCTCAACTAAGAAGATTTTTCATGAGCTCATTTCTTAATCATTTTTAATGAAAATTGTGGTTTTAGAAAGCCCTACTGCTCTAGTTTCTTTTTGTTATTTTTGCATATTTTTGTGATTTTTATACAAGCTTCAAACAAGCTTGTACTTTGGGTCTCAACTGCCCTGTGCAAAAACTCAGCTTATGCTGAGTTTTTCTCAGTTCTTTGCATCCTTGCACAGGGCTTAGTTTAGCTTAACTAGGTCTGAGCTTTGGTTTGCTAGATCCCAACCAGGTCTTCTCCAAGTCCCAAGTATTATTTTTCATGTTTCAGCTTATTATGTAGCTTATTTCATAGTTCAAAGTAGCCTGCTAGTCACTGTTTTTAGCTTTTAGCTTTTCTCATCAATCTGTTATATCTAGCTTTTCAGAGGTTAGAGCTTGTTGATATTTGTTGAAATTTGGTTCTTCTAGCATATCCAAGCTTCTGTCTAAGTTGGGTAGTCTTTGGATTCCATTAGCTTATTGGAAGTGCTTATTTTCAAGCACTTTCCACATCAGTTCCTTATTCTTGTACACAAGCCCTGGTTTTTCTATTTTTCCCAGCCTCCTAATATCATTTTAGACTTTCCCTGAAATTTTCAGATTTTTCCAAGTAGTTTTGCTATTTTTCCTAATTTAAATTAGTTTTTTAAGTATTTTTAATTAGCTTTTAATACAAAAAATTAGAAAAAGGTTCTAAAAAACAATTTTTCAATTTTCTTAGGTTTAGATAAATGTAAAAAGCTTAAAAAGTATTTTTCCATATTTTTCTCCTTTTATTTGGTATTTTTAATAATTTAAATTAGTTTTAAATAGTTTTAAATTAATAATAAATACATAAAAAGTCTTAAAAATATATTTTCTGTTTTAAAATTAGTTTTATCATATTTTAGATTTTTCTAAGTCTTAACTTTATTTTTCTAGTCTTATTTCATATTTTCTTTTATTTTAGAGTATTATTAAATAGTTTAAAATAGTTTTTAATTAATAATAATTAGAATAATAGTGTTAAAAATAATTTTCTTTTTCTATAAATTTTCTTTCATCATTAGGATTGTAAAAATGTATTTTTCATATTTTTAGGATTTATATTGTATAAGTTTCACTTTTTATTTTGTACGTTTACGTTATTTTTATTTAAACGTAAGTTTTTAGTTTTAGGTTTTAAACGTTCATCGATTTGTAAAAATAGTGATAGCGTTTATTTAATATCTTTTATCTTTTTAATTTTCTTAATTTGCATTTAAGTCGCTTTTGTTTATAACCTTTTTCAGTAGTGTAATTTCTAATCATAACCTTTACAGATCACTATCCTTAGTGATCATTCTATCCTCTGAATCAGTGTTGTACACACCATTGAGTCTCCTTGGGACATAACGACCCGGGAATCCCCTATATTCTCCAGATCTTCATTGCATTGGTTTCTGAGCTGTTCTAAGTTTATTACGGTTAGCCATTCACAAGTGGTTAGCTTGTGTGATTAAACTTGACGGTTCGGGACGCAATCACACTTGTTCATAATTACCATTTTCAGACTAGTTCAAAGCCATTGTAGATTGTTGTATGTGTACTATCGAATTGTGTGTATTTATGCTTATTTTGTTGCATTGTGTTTAGGCGGGAAAAATACATTGGCGGGAAACTGGATAAGCGACTTTTTCAGCTAATTATTTAAGCAACTATTTTTAGCGATATATTCTGAGCGACTTTTTAAAAGAGCCTTTTTTATTTTAGCGATTTATGATACACTTAAACCTTATATTTTATCTTTTTGTGGCCACATTCACTTTCTACCGACCAAAACCCTAGCTGTTTTAGTGAAACTGTCGTTTTCGTTCAATTATTAAAATTGAATTGTGCAAAAGGTTCATGATACTTTATTGTCATGGTCCCCCATATCAATTTTGTTTGTATTTTATGTTTCAATATTCATATCAATTTTTGTTGCCACATTAACTTTACAAGCTTGTTGCGTTTATGTTCTTTCTTATTCACAAAATTAGTAGAGTTTTAATATTTTTGTAATTGTTTATAAGGTAATCATGGCAATTGAGTTTGTGGTGCGACCAAACATAACTGTGTACCCTGGGTTTCTTGAGCTTCCTCAAGTATTTGCTGACCGTGCTTTTAATGGGAATCAACATTTATATTTAACTGGGATTCAAAGACAACGGAAGAAAGTAAGGATTATTGCTCGGTTAGGAGGTCCCATTAGGATTTTAGGTAACAAATGGGTAGAATTTGCTCAAGAAAACATGTATACGGATGTTCATATGTTACACTTTGTTCAAGAAGGTGATGAATCTTTTTACGTTACTGGCTATGATTATAATGGGTTGGAAGTTGAGGAATATGCTGCTGTAGAAAGTCGTCATATAAGGTTTCAGAGTTATAGGCTGCCATACCCTCATATTCCACAGGTGATTTGATTTATATATTTATAAGAATTACATATTTTTGTTTACGTTTTTTTACCAATAAGTGTATTTTATTACTGTATATGTTATAATTGTCAATCATGTTGTTGTCTCAGACATTGCCCGCAAATTTTCTAGATGGTATTGGGTTGCAAGCTACCGTTGTTGTTGTTGTTGAAGGAATGAAGTTTAATGTAGATGTTACTTGGGGCTATGAAGGAGGTCATGATCCTCGTCCTTTGTATGTTATGGATGATGAAATGTGGTTGGCTGCTCTTCAATATTCCGATAATTAATTTGGGGATGTTATTGTTTTTACTAAATTGGAGAAAAATAGCTTGAATATAACCGTGTTTGGTGTTGATGGTGGGGCAAAGATACAGGGGCAGTTTCTGGGTGTGACGCAGTTGTTTTTTCCACAAAATGATCTTGATAATGAAGATGGAGGTTGTCTGCGTAGCTGTTTATGTGTTTTTTGTTTGTTATGCAGTAATCTCATAATCATATTCAGTAATCTCATAACATATATCTTTAAGATTTACTTTGATATTTTTGAAATAGGTGATGAGCGAATGCAGCACATTTTCCAATGGTTTGGTCACCTTGATCATTTTGGTGAGAGAACTGATGTCTTTTACAAAAGGTCTTCTGAAATTCTTGGGTTATCTAGACTTGTAAGTTTGAGTTTTGTGTGTACTTTTTTTCTATGCATTTATAGTAGAATTGGTAATTATCTAATTTTTTTTTTGTAATTGTTAAACACCAGGATATTCCAGATCATTTTCTTGACAATCATCCTATGCATTTTTTTCAAAATGCACAATTTAGGAATGATGCAGTCGAATACATGATGCGAATTCAGATGGATTATCATTGAGACAATCCATACCGGGTGAATCATGTGAATGCATTAGGTGACTGGAACCACTTTTTTGAAGATTGTTTGTTTGAGTATGGAAAGATGATAAGGTTTAAGTTCATGTATGTAGATTGTGATGATGATTCGGAGTATCCTGTTTTCCATGTTTGTTAGGAAAACGGATACGTTTCATGAATAACATTTTAAGTTTTCTTTTTGTTAGATGGTTATGTTTGATGACATGAAGAAACTTTTTGTGGTGGGTGTTACTTGGATTCAAACATCAAGTATTTTTTGATGTAAACTTGGATTCGATTGGACTGTTTAGACTGTTACAAATGTTAAGAGTTTATGATAAGTACTTTTCAATATGTATAATTTATGCACGTATGGATCATGCGGTCACATTTTGTAAAAGGAGTTATTTGTTGTTCATGTATGTTTACTCCTGTAAACATTTACACATACATCATGGGGTCAATTCTTGTTTGTGAACATCTGACTAACAGTCTTTATACGTGATATGTTTCATTAACAACACCAAAACAAACATTTCAATCAAAATTTTCATAGATAGATTTTCAACACAACCATTACATTCTCAACCGTTACATTCATATCATTCATCATTCAACAAGTCAGATGTATTTATCCTTATTTTTTTGCATTGTGTTTAGGTGTGAAAAAAATGGCGGGAAACTGAATAAGCGACTTTTTTAACTAATTATTTAAGCAACTATTTTTTTGCGAAAATTTATAAGCAACTTTTTTTATTCGACTTTCTTACATGATATTACATCGACAACTGTAAAGTACTATCACATAAACCAATATATTCTGAGCGACTTTTTAAAAGCGCCTTTTTCATTTTAGCGATTTATGATACACTAATACCTTATCTTTTATCGTTTTGTGGCCACATTCAGTTCCTACCGACCAGAACCCTAGCTGCTTAATAATCCAATTCAACTGTCGTTTTCGTTCAATTATTAAAATTGAATTGTGCAAAAGGTTCGTGATACTTTATTGTCATGGTCACCCATATCAATTTTGTCTGTATTTTATGTTTCAATATTCGTACCAAATTAGGGTTTACATGTAAAATTATAATTTTTTTTAAACTATTGTATTTTATGTGTTTCTTTAACAGGATGGCACCTAGTTGGAGTTCAGATCCTCGTTACCTGTTTGATGTTCATGTTTATGGCGAGTCTTATTTCCAACCACTTATGTATGAAAATAGGGGTGTTTTTTTATTGGAGTATGTCCAAGGATAGGAAGCTGGACTATAGTAGTATGTGCCAGTATCTTAAAGATCATACTGAGCTAAATTTCCATTCTTTGTTTTTCTGTTTACCACAATGTCAATTAGAAGTAGGCTTGAAATTAATAGAATGTAATAGGGATGTGGCTGCCATGTATGACCTTGCTGATCGCTATGGGAAGTTAATGATGCATATGGCACATAATCCCCAAAACTTATTTGATTTATATTATCGGAATATTAACTTTTATGATTCTGAAGATGATTATACAACTAAATTGATTATCCATGGAAGAAGGTTAAAAGATGCTAGCAATATGACATATGATGAGCTTATTTCTTGGGCTGAAGAAGAAGCGAGCAGCCTTATTGATGTTGATGTCGATATGTCTGTTAGGGATGTAGTTGCTAAGCCTAAGGTTAAGCGTAAGTTGGTTTTCATTGAAGATCAAGATAAAGCCTTTGCAGCCAATCAATAAAAAAAAAACAACGCTATTCCTGAGCTGTTTGATGCTACTTTGTGAGACATAAATCTAATAAACTAGGCGATATATGTGTCACAAAATAGCATTTAACAGCCCAGGAATATCGCCTTTTTTTTTTTTTTTTTTTTTTTTTTTTTTTTTTGCTGTTGTGTATAGCAAACACATCTATTTTACCTGGTGCGTCAAAGTTACCAATTAACTCATATCACACTTACCACAGGACACGTATCCATATCGATTATCCATTATTTTGATGATGTAGGTTATCTTTTCAACACTACATTGCAAGCCAGCATATCAAGCCAGCAGGTTATAACACAGGTATGTTCCAACAAAAGTACTTAGACACACATAAATAAAAAAGTGCATATATTAAAAGATCCAACAAAATAAACCTTACTAGGTTTATTAAAACACCCATAAACATAAACATAAACTTTAGACATTCCTTAAACCCCACAACCCTAGCCATACCTTAAACCCAAAAGATATTTGACAAACACTAGAAGAAACCAGAACACCATAGACTTGAGCTTCTCAATGAATGACATAAGCTCCCCTGCTCGCTTCTGCTTCTTTACAACTTTCACCAAAACGTTTGCAACTTCTGCCAAATCTTCATTTTGCAAATTATTCAACTGTGAAATGCTTTGCACACATGAATCAAAAGGATACAAAAGCTCCAACTCTCCAATCACACATTCCCTCTCAGCAACACGAGCCTTAATATCTTGGGCTTTTTTTGTTAATTCTGCTTCATCCACCCTAGTGACAGTAACCTCCCTCTGAAACTTCTCCACCATCATGTCCCTAACGAGACTAGAACCAGCAGCAGCAACTAACTCATTGCAGAAAGGCATTTGTGTAGTCATCTTCTTCTTTAAAAAAAAAACAGCGATTTTTGGTTTATGTTTGTGTGTTTGAAGTTAAAATTTTCCTTTGGTTTATGTGTGTTTTTATATGAGTTATAAGCTCTTTTGATTTGATAGCCACCTTGAGCCACCCATAGTAATTATGGCCTTTTGACTTATAAGCCATTTTGATTTGATAGCCAACTTGAACCAAAATAACTAGTATAATTGATTCCAAAATAATTAGTATACTTGTATACATAGTTGTGAATCTTATAACACTTGATGCACAATTGTTAATGTTATAACATTTGATGCAATTGTTTACTTGATTGCAAGATTGAACCTTTTTTTTTTCTTTAATTTGACAGGTTTCCATGCATCACAATAATCGTGACATAAGAAGACGGGAAACATGGTGTAAACATATTGCAAACGTGTATGGACTCAGAATAGTTTAATACTCCATCCGTCCCATAATAATTGTCCACTTTGACTTTTTTGAGTCTTTCTTATTCAACTTTGACCAATAATATTTTTATTTGTGTTATATAATACTTGATTAAAAATATACCAAATGAAAATACATTTAAAACTCAATCTTTTCGTATATTTTTCATCAAGTATTATAATATTTATGGTCAAAGTTGGATAAGTAAGACTTAAAAAAGTCAAAGTGGACAATTATGATGGGACGGAGGTAGTAGCTAAATTGTATATTCGACAATTGTATTTAGGCGCCCTTTCTTTTATATGTGGTTGCCCTTTCTTTCATTGACTTTCGCATATCTCCTGGTTCACTAAAAAAGGGTCGAAATTGTTAAGCGACTATTTTATGTAGTTTTTTAAACAACTTTTTTAAGCATATTTTTTAAGCAATTCTATTTAGTTGACTTTGTTACACAATAAGACAAGTGTATAGTACTATCACATAAACCGATATATTCTGAGCGACTTTTTAAAAGCGCCTTTTTTCATCTTAGCGATTTATGGTCACTATCTCTTTAGCCTGACCAGAACCCTACCTAATTTCGTTCAATTCTAAATTTAATTACAAGTCAAATGCAATTCTTTTTTGTTGACTGTGTCACACAATAAGACAAGTGCAAAATACTATCACATAAATCGATATATCGTGTAATGTACTTTCACATAAACGGATGTATTCTGAGCGACTTTTTAAAAGCTCTCTTTTCCAGATTTATGGCCACTATCTCTTTAGACCGACCAGTCAAATACACCTTCGTGATACTAGACAAACATATTATGTTTTACTCAGAAAAATTAGATACAAAGATACAATTATATTACTAAAAAATATCCGGCTAAAACATCCTCATGGCAACGCGCGGGCTACCAAGCTCGTTATTTCAGTTATGAAATTTATTTTTGGTTGCATAGGTATGGGTGGGTTTTGGGTATTTATGTGGTTGCTATTTTTTTTAGTTTAATTATGTCGAGTATGCAATATATTTTTTTGTAATTGAACGTCAATGTAGGTTGTTTACTAAAACACACAGACAAATAAGATTAAGATTGATAACATAAACAAAAGTATCTACACTGAACTAGTACATCAACCCTACGTACTAGTCAACTTTCACCATCAAACTGCATCAACACATAACCCTACCTTCATAACCATATACTAACCTAATCAAAGCTTGACATTACCTAAACAAACATAAACCTAACATGAAGGACCAAAGCTTTCAACAAAAGACCATAAGATAACAACGAAAAAGGCTTCACAAAGTCAAAGGACCATTGACTTGAGATGTTCAATGAAGGATAACAAAGAACAAACGCGAGCACGACTTTCTAACACGGAGGTCTCCAGCCTTCCAATCTCAGCCCTATCTTCAAGTTGCATCCTTCTCATGTCCCCAACACTCGCAACAGACGACTGCGTTCCACCAACAGCCAACAGCTCTTGAATTAGCACATCCCTACGCTGAACATGAGCATTTAGTTCGTTTACCTTCTCTTTGAGATCTAATTCATCACGAACTGTGTCCCTTACTTCTCCCCAGTATTCGACTAGCATCATAGCCTTCACAGATCGAGAGTTTGCAGTACGGGCTAGTTGATCCAAAATGACAAGACGGGGGTTGGCCATTTTTGTTGGTGGTTGAGATAAGGTTTTTTTTTATGTGATGGTAATGTGTTGATAGTTGTGATAGGAGTTGTTAGAGAGGATTAAATAGAGAGTGTTAAGCACAAAATGTGTATTGTCATTTAGTACTTTGAAAATAGCAAGTGTAATGATGATCGCCTCTTTCCCATGCAAATAGTAACATATCAAACCATTTATACCAGTAAACTACATTTACGTAGTGTTTGTGACATCGCAATATGAGTGTCAAGAGAAATCGCGTTATGACATAATGAAAATATTAGAGCACTCCCAATGGTTAACACCGGACCGGTGTTATTTCGGTGTTATTCGGTGTTAACCCATGTTAACCATTGGGAGACCGGTGTTATTTCGGTGTTAAACCACCCATGTTAACCCCTCAACGCCATGTTATTTCATTTATTTATTTTTATTTTTTTTCTTTTTTTTTCATTTCTGCCCCTAAATGAGGGGTTGTTTTGTAAATTGTTGGTAAGTTAAAGTTTAATTTGGGATGTTATTGTTGTGGGTATTTTTTGGGAATGTTAAGGTGAAATGTTAAAGCTGATGTGGCGCTGACGTGACAGATGTTAAAGTTTAACTTATGTTATTGTTGTGCATGCTCTTACAAACTTTATTTTTAAAAGAAATATTACAAACTTTATTTAGATATGCAGTTTAATACTTTTAATAATTTTTGGTTGCATAAGTATGGGTGAGTTTCGGGTATTTATGTTGTTGCTATTTTTTGTGAGTTTCATAAAAAACAAATCACTAACAGACACATTAGCGAGTGGGGGTTTTTTAGTGGGATTCTTATGTGGATGTAGCAAAAATCTTTTATAAAAGGTATATTGTTTAGAAGTTATACTCATTTTCTTTTACATGGTGGAGGTTTCTCATATATGTTTTGACTGTTCATTTCTGCATGGGAAAAGGTGTTCATATATATGGTTGGATTTGGAGGACATATTTGTGACAAAGGATAAACCTTAAGGTTTTTTTGTTACATTTTGATATACTTTTTTTGTTTTGTGATATTAAAATTGTTTTTTCAAAAAAAAGAACAGTTTGTTTCTGTTATGTTTTGCAAGTATTATTTTCGCGTAATATCTAACTTTTTTAGTAGATTTGTTTTAAATAAGATTTGGGTAGATTTGGGTATTTATATTCTTGGGGGTATTAGTGTGTGGGTATTAGTGTGTCTTATTGTCTTCTCATTGTGTGCGTCCACCTACCAAAAACAACCATGGCGGCGATCCCCAATATTGAAGAACTGAAACAAGCAAGCGGTACCAACGATTTGGCTGGGGCTTTTAAGTTCCTTTTTAGGAGTGAGATCAGTGAGGATCGTTGTTTTATGCGTCGTATGGAGGAAGAGACAATGAAGTTGCGTGAGAAGATTCGCAAGCGTCAAGATACTATAAGGGAGACGTGTTTTATTGGGCCAAACAATGAAAAGGTTGTGGATGCTTTGGGGTGTCTTATGAAAATCCAGCGTCTGGAGCGTCGTCTACTCGATTCAATGTATGCAGTTCTTGCTGGGATACATGCAGGGATTGATGATAAGGAATATCATGTTACGTTGATGGAGATCGATGAAGAGCTATCTCATGGGTAGCGTCGTTCAGAGTCTTTTGGGTATTTTGGGTATTTTGGATGTTATGAAGTTGCTATGGGTATGTTGATTGCTAGTCTTTTGAATGGTTATTAGTGTTGATATGGGTATGTAGATTGGTAGGCTATGCCTACCTATAGTTTGTTTAGGTGCGTCAATGCGAGTATCAAAGTTATGTAATCCGTTATGGATTGCAAATTTGGGTTGTTTTTGCTATGAAACAATGTAATTATGATAACCTAATTATGATAACCTGTGAAACATTGTTTGTTTTTGTTGTGTGTGGATTGGGTATGATGTTTTCAGTAGTGTTTTGTATGTCATTGTCTTAAGTTGTTGATTATAATTGGCCTCTGAATTAAAGGCTACTCCGCGATTGTGTAGTTTTGATGTTAACCGTTGTTGGATGTTCTTGTGTATTCTTATGTCATATTATGTAGAACGTCAATGTTGTATTGTTGTATAACGGTTAGGCGTAAAAATTTGGAAAACAAGAAATGGATGCAAAAAGGTGAGACGATACTTTAACAGTAAGGGGCACAATGTTATGTTAATGTGTTGCTTATTGTTCATTTTAATCTTTTTCGCTATCTTATTTTAAATTCAAATCCCATAGATTCGAGAGGATAACCTGAATACGCTGAAAACACAAAAGATTCAAGACCATCCAACTATTGAAGACAAGAAAAAAGGTAAGTAAATAAACTTTATTTAACTACTACTTACTAGGAAACTTTATTGAATAAAGTATCTTATTAGAAAAGCACATACGATATAACACTAAGTACTAGGAAATCACATACGATATAACAATAAGTACTTACTAGGAGCATATAGTACTCTTAGTTACTAGGAAATCACATACGATATAACACTTAGTACTTGGCATATCTCACAGCGCTTATAGCGGCAACATACCCTCAAGCTTATGAATAAAGAAATCCTTGTTACGAGCACTCAGCTCCAGTTCGCCCGCCAAGATATTCATTTGCATCACTTTTTGTTCACTAAGGGCTTGGTCCTGCTTCAGAAACTCAACAGTTTTTTGTGGCACCTTCTTTCTCACAGTTTCCATCTCCTGAATAACGGCAGCCCTTTCACGATTAAGTGTAACCAATTCTTGAGTTAGGATATTCACCTTTCTTGCCAATTGAACATCTTCAATTGAAGCGTTACGGCAGTAGTAAATCATCATGTTTGTCCAGTTGTTACTATTAGCAGTAACTCTTACCTCATCACATTTAGGCAGCACTGACATTGTTTTTGCTTACTTATTTATTGAATGATGTTGTGTGAAAATATACTTGCAAGTTTGCTCTTAAATACACAAAATAAAAGGTAAATAAATCATCACATGCATACCATTTTTGAAGTGATGTTACACTATATGCCTGACTCCTATATGTTTGTATAGAAAAGAACAAAAATATGCACATGTTATAATTACAAAAAGACATTTGTATATGCCATGTTCAACAGGTGATTGTAAATAATGGTGCCACAAGTTGCACAAGAACGAATAACATTGTCACAAAGTAACATAAAAAAAAACAAATAAAAGCAAGCCACTCCTGTAGCTATTATTGTTCAAGTAACATCCATAAAAAACAAATGAAACATTGAAAATCCTACAAAATTGATAAGTTATGCTTCCATTGTGTTAAAGTTCAAATTGAAATGACAACTAGAAATCGTCCAAATGAATAACATTTGCAGTACTAAACGACCCGCGTTTTGGAACATTGTCATTACTCGACACCACAGGTTGTGACTGAATGTTGTTAGGAACGTTGTTTTCAGTAGTAGATGATTCACAGTTCCCTACAAAATCGTTGTGTGACTGACCACTTGCTTCTCCCTGTTCGACCTCTACACGCGTCCTCTATCCTCCGTGTCGTTCTTGTTCCACTGCTTCTTCGTTAGTAGGGGTGCACGATTATGAGTTTCTTTTACGTTTCTGAGATGTGACATTAGTTCAAATAATAATATTAGTAAGTACATGCAAAATTGTATACATTGAAATAAAATATAGAAACACACTTGCCTTTTTTATCATCAACGGTTGAGTACATGATTGTCTTTTGTGTCCTTCCTTTCCACACCTGCCACAGTTTGTGCTTTTTGGCTCTTCCCCCTGTGATCGGATACGTGTTTTTTCTTTGGGTCTTCCAGGTTGCCGCTTATCCATAGCAGGTGGTTTTATGGTTTGCAAGTCATCAGGAATACGCCACAAGGATACTTCTTTTAAAGGATAAACCCTTTCTTCGTATGTATTTTTTAGTGACGTTTTCTTAAACCAATCCATCACCCAACTGCTAGTGTCAGTCAAGCCTTCAACTCTAGACACATCATAAACATGACCAAAAGGTAGACCCGATAGCTGCCATTTGCGGCAACTGCATTATTTGTTGTCAAAGTCAACAATATGAACATGTTTTGGATCAGTAACTTGGTACATTTTGTGCATCTCAATTCCGTTAACAACCCAATTAGCACTCTTTGCCATTCTATTGTTTACTTTTGCAGTCGCTCATTTGGTAAGTTCATCCGTTGGAGCATCTGAAATAAAAAATAATAATATATTTTGGAGCGATAAACCAAATATGTGATAAACCAAATATAATAGACAATTTAAATTAGTTACCTTTGTATTTTGCTCGACTATCAAAATACCATTTTTGTAGAAGCCTTCGGTAGTACTCCATTAGCTGGGTTATTGGAACTTTCCTAACATCTTTGGTTACAGAGTTTACTGATTCTGCACTATTTGAGGTCATGTAATTGTACCTGTTTGCAGGGCAGTAAGCACGTGGCCATTTATCAAATCCATCTCCATCTTTTAGTTTTCTATACACTTCAGGTTTTAATGATTGAATCTCATAAATTGAAGCATTAAACTCCTGCTCTATGTAAGCTTTGCATGTTCTCCAATATATAGCCTTCCACTTTCTAGTTTTCAAATTGCAGTTCATCATTAAATGACGACAACAAAAACCATGAAATGCGTTAGGAAACACGGTACTACATGCATGTGCAATTGCCGGATGTCTGTCAGAGATGATGGCCAAATCTTTTACTTCACCAATGCATTCTTTAAGTTTGCTCAAAAACCAAGTCCATGATTCATTGGTCTCACTTTGAGAAACACCAGTTGCAATAGGTATAATCTAGTTGTTTCCGTTCATCCCAACAACGACCAAATTTGTACCAAGGTATCTCCCTTTAAGATGTGCGGCATCAATGATTAGCAATGGTCACATAAAATGTAAGAAGCACCGAATCGATTTTATTATATTAGAAACTGCTTAATTAATACTATTTACATAATAATGAAGGTAATAGATTTAAATAAAAAATAATAGAATTTAAGAAAATCTTACAGTAACACCGAAACCAATGAATACCATCTTCAATCGATCTGTGTCATCTGTCTCAATGTGTGTTATTGTCCCCTCATTTTTCAACTTTAAGTTATAGCAGTAATACGGCAAATGCTCAAAAGAATCCGTAGTACCACCGTTCAGCAACTTTAATGCAATGTTTTTCCCATCCCAAGCTCGTTTGTAAGAAATGTCTACTTTCCAATCAATATTAAAGTCTTTTTTTATGTCCTCACCCGTATTGACCCTTCTGCAATCCCTCAAATTATCAACAAGTATGTGACCCACTAATTTTTAGGTAGCATTTCGATGATTAGGATAAATTTTTGTTCTGGAACATGTATGACAGTCGTTAATGCTAGTAACATAGAAGTATCGGTTAACAACACTTTTTCGTGCGTGAATGTACCAGTTGCAATCTTCTTCAAAACAAGCTACACTGTACCTTTTCTTACATGACTTAGTAACTTTATACTCAAATAAATCAACCAACGCTTTTATTCCTATTGCATAAATGCATCCTTGCTTATCATCAAACCTACTACCCACCTTTAATTTAGATAATATAAGGTGTTTATGGTTATTAACTTTTTAATTATAGGATCAGGTGCACTGGGTGGATCAGGGATATTTTGAAATGTGGTTTTCTGCCAACTAGGCTGCACATCAGCATTAACTTTTGCGCCTGCACCCTCATTATTATGATCATCAACTTTTGGTGTTTGAAAATGAGATTCTTGAGGCAACAAAGGAAGTTTAAGATCAATATCTAGAGGCTTAGAAGAAGTAGACGACTTTACCTCAGAAGATTTCTTGATAAGTTTGATGTATAGTGTCATCACGTTCTGCTTAAAACATATTTCAAGAACAAAGAAGGAAACATCATCATCGTCACTTACATCAATTTTGGTTGAACCGGACATGTAGTATAAACTGATGCTGTTATCTTTAATCTGATATTTGTTAGTGACATACCTAATCAGATTTAGGTAGGTGATGTCAACTGAAAGTAAAACTCCACGAATTGATCTCTCAAATTCCAAATAAACTTTGAATTTTTGGGAATTAGTCGAAGTCATTTTTATTTGGTTGTGGAAATATTGTTTTTTGGGATTGTACATAGCAATAAAGAACATCAACTAACAAAGGTTAAGAAACCCAATCAAAATTCGCTGAAAAAGTGGATCTTTTAGTCGCTGAATACAAAATTCGCTTAAAATTTTCCCTCTACAATATTCATTACCCGCTCATTCACAAAGTATATTTCTCGCCAAATTTTGATGTCACTCTACTAGAAATGTGTCAACTGTACTCATTTGCATCTGTCAATACCCGTTAAAAAAATAAAATAAAATTAAAAGTTAACAATTGGGTGAAATAAACAATGGCTTCCTCCTCTGCCTCTACTTCTAGATCTAATCGAAAGACCTTGGACTACTACATTAATGCTACACACTGCGAATGTCCAAAACCATTACCGGTCGAAGTACAAACCGTTTGGACCCGGAAGCATCCTGGTAGAAGATTCAAGGCTTGTCCAATTTATGTAATATTATTATCCATTATACTTATTTTATTTGTTAGGTTGAATATGTGAATTTAAAAAAACTTCTTTTTAGGACGAAGAGACCAAATGTAAGTTCTATGGGTTCCTAGACCCGGAACTACCAAGTCAGTATTATAAAGATTTGTTTGACAAGGAACATGAGGAAAAGAAACATTTAATGAAGACGGGAAAGCGTTTAGTCTCGGATGAAGTTATTGAGGTTTCAAATAATGATATCATGAAAATGTTGGATGAGTTGACTTTTATCAAGTCAAGAGTGCAAGTTCATGACAAAGTTGTGTTGGTTTTCAGTTTGATTGTTCTCTTCAGTGCTGTAGTTTGGTTATGGTAATCTGTTTAACAATAAGTGTTATGTACTATGTAGGTTATGGTCTTTTAGCAATAAGATGGGTTGTAGTCAATTGTCAACGTTTGTTGTAAACCATTAAATGTTGTCTAATCAAATGGTTGTTTGTAAAAAAATTCCAAGTTACACATAATCTTTGTTGCAAATCATCAGTATCACAACACGTATATACAAAAGAAGTGCTTAAAGAAAGCCTACATGTTGTGGTGAAGCTAAGACTTATACAAAGTTGCATAAGTGCCTAATGAAATGGCTGTTAGGGATGTACCAAGTTGCACTACACATACATGCATAAGAAGTTGTCTTTTGATGTCCTAAAAATTCCTCCAGGTAGAAGTGCTTAAACAACTCGTACAGTTTGTGGTTACATTTGTTTGAACAACAAAAGTCTAAACCCAAATAGAAGCCATCCCCAAAGAGTTAAAATGCTTTTTTATCCATCATTTGTATGAACAGCCACCTTATACTTCCAAAAGTACTCCACCATATGCTCTCGATAAGCCAAAGAAACTTGAAGAGGATCATCCACCTTCAGGCTTAAGTTGTTACCCAACCTGTGCAAAAAAAATACAGATCCAAATTCCACAATCGCCGTATCGATCAGCTTGTTTAGGGACATCATCCGCAACTCGAAAGGTGATCTTATAATCCGAAACATATATTGATTTGGCTTGAATAACTTTACACAACTTTAGATACTGTGGTAGCATTCTCTCAAAAGTGGCCCTCATTTTTATATTGTCACTTCTCGTCTCAGGTTCTGGCGTACCTAGTGAGTCATAAATAGTTATGACTCCTGTACGAATTTGTAACTCGGCGAGAAACCAGTGGCAGTCAGGTACGTTCACAGGAAAGTAGACCTAAATGTGAACAAATAAACTTTGTCGTAATTCAAAACATTTTGAGCATGTATATCACTCAAATATCGAGAAGAAAGTATGGTCTTTATATAAAACCTTCTCAATACTAGACCATGGCAATGGATAGCGTTCACCAGTGGCGAAGTAGGCACGCATAGACCCATCAAGGAGAGAAGTCGAGAAAAATGGTCCAGCCATAGCCCAATCGGCATTGGCCGGCCTGAACTGCCACATTAGATCAACCCAAAGATCCAGATGCTGCAAATTTTTTTATAAAATACATACAGTTAAGCTTATTCAAATGAAAAATATTTTTTTATGAAAACTAACTAGCTATTAAGTAACTCATCTCCAAGCCATCCTTTTTTATTACCCCTTCCATACCCCAACAAAGCTAACAAAAATTTTCGATAAACAACGATGTCGCGGTGACCCCAAGGAAAGTTATGTGATGACTTAAATTTTTTTTATAAACATATCCATACATGCTGGTTTTGTAATCTTGTTGATATCGCAACCTTCAGGACGTGACATATCCTGAAATTTTTAAAAAACCAGATTAATGAATATTACAGAATGTCTTTACACTGTCTGTTTGTAAAAATAGTTCATCTATACCTCTACCCATGTTTCCAACTGGTTATCTTCACCACATGGGTAATTAATCCCTTTTTTCAGTCTTTTAGAACGGCCTTTTCGGCAATTGTGGAGTCGTGGGAGGGAGGTTCACATATAAGGCATGCAAACACTTGCCTACCTGCTTTAACCTTTTTGAGTCAACATCTTTTTTCAAAACAGGAGTACTCTCTTGGGTAACTTTGGCCTTACTACTTTTCTTTTTTGCTGGGCCATCATAAGGTGACAGTAGAGCCTTACTTGCATTTCTCTTCCTTTTAGCACGCATGAAAACATCCTGTATGCAAAGTTCAGCATTGAAATAACATCGAATTTGGAACTTTAATAGTAAGTTTAATAAATAATGTAGTTGTACCTCAGAAGCTGTAGTTAAAGGCTTATTGGATCGTCCTTTAGTTTGTGAAACAGCTTGCGTATTTTTCTCAGAATTATGAAACATGGCCTTTCTTGTTTTCTCAGCATGACTATCAATTTTGTCAAATACCGCCTTGCTTGCGGTCTCATTTGCCACCACTAACATACCCCCTCTTACTTTCTCATTAACATGGCCATCAACATTGTTGGCTTCATTATGAATAACCAACTCCCCTAATTTCTCATTAACATTCCCATCGCCATTCTTATTCTCTTCAACATGATTCGTATGATCATCCTCCATCTCTGCCATTTGTAACACTCCTTCACTTACTTTGTGACCATCATGAGAATCTATATAAGTAGCATTGCAATCAACAATGTTATTTTGATTACCTTGAACCCCCTCTACATATTTCTCATCAACATTTAACACTGCTTCACTTACTTTCTCACGATCATGAGAATCTATCTGAGTAACATTGCAATCAACAATGTTATTTTCATTAACTTGAACCGCCCCTCCAGATTTATCATCAACATTAAACGCACCTTCACTTACTTGCTCAACATCATGAGCATGTACCTCAGTAACATTGCAATCAACAATGTTATTTTCATTACCTTGAACCGCCCCTCCAGATTTATCATCAACATTAAACACACCTTCACTTACTTTCTCAACATCATGAGCATGTATCTCAGTAGCATTGGAATCAACAATATTATCTTGATTACCTTGAACTGCCTCTCCAGTTTTCTCATCAACATTTAACAATACCTCACTTGCTTTCTGACCATCATGAGAATCTATTTCAGTAGCATTGCAATCACCATTTTTATTTTGATTACCTTGAACCGCCTGTCCAGATTTCTCATCAACATTTACCACTACCTCACTAGCTGTTTCGCCATCTTCCTTGTTTTCAACACCCTTTTGTTCATCTTCCTTCGGCTCTTGAATATGTAACCCATGCTCGTTGAATTTCAAAGATCCATAAACAGAGTGTTAGGATTTAGAAAATCCATAGTGAAGTGTCGGTCACCCCAACTATAGTCTAGCACAAGTTAGCTCGTAGACATATCGTTATTTACTGTTTATTAGTTTAGTTATTAGCTTAGTGCAACACCGTGGAGGAAGGACGGGTCTTTACCCACTGTATACCTGATCCACAGTCCGACAGGAGGACGAGTAGTCTGTAACTATAAATACCCCTTCCATCCTTGGAAGGGGTGGTGCTTCTCATTCAATCTAACCTTTCATTTTTGTTTACTTTCTCACTCTAGAATCACCCTCTCATCTCTTTCTCTCTCTAAAACAATGGCATACTTGATTCATCACCATCCAAGACCACCCGAATCATCTATAACACAATATGTATGATCTTACAAGTGTGTGGGATTGAAATCAGATTCAATCCCAATTAGACTTGCTCATATTCTTCAGCAAGTTGATTCTCACAAGAGTTCAAGTGTTCTTCTCAATAGATTTCTAGTATACGGGCTTATTATGTGTTGCTGATTTTGAAGCATCAAAACCAGCAAGGGGGAAGGAGACACGCATCTAAACGCGAGTAAACATTGATGAACTTAATTCTTCTAAGTGATTGAAGATATCCCGAGAAGACTAATGTCATTACCGCAGAGAAACTCAAGGTTTAACTCATGTCGTTTAGTGTTCTTATTCCAACTATGTGGGGGAAGAGATGGAAGAGTTTGTTTCTGGTGATAAAAGAGGTACACAAGTGTGTGATAATTTCGATACTATCGCAATCATCAGGGGAGAGAGATTGTGTACATTGGGGACGCTCAGCTGTTTCACTTGAGTGCTTAATCAGTGATTCAGAGATATAATCACTTATTCCGAAGTTGACATCCGCAGAGATAGTCATCCGCAGAGATAATCAGTGATTCGGCCTGTTTCTTCAATGTTATCGGTTATTCTCTGTTTGGGCATTCGGGTACTTCGAGTTCTTGAGCTTCATACACTTTCTTTAGGGGAGAGAAAAGTATACATCGGGGTTATTCTTTGGCTATTGGACTTAATCTGCTACTTTGATGGTATAAGTTTCTCTGTCTTCGGGTATATGTGTATTCGGGTTCGTGAGCTCTAGTCTAAGAGACTGACTGCATCAATTCATCTATTTGGGGGAAGTGGTCTCTTGACAAGTTTTTGGTATGGATCGCTTCAGACTTTAGTGGAAAAGGAATTTGAGAAGATTATTTAAACGTGGGATGATACGTTACTGTTCTTCTATTGGATGATATAACCGCGAACGAAAAATCACAAAGATTATTCTTAAAGACTTGACTATTTAGTTACGTTTGTGATTCTTCCTTATGTTATCCACAAAGTAGCTATCACTTTAGGTGTCTCACGCAGTTGAGGATTCATCAAGAGGTTTTGTACATTGGGTACACCGTTTCTTTTTCACAAGCATTAGTGCAAGCTTAAGTATCAAATCTGGGGAATTTTACGACATGTTCAAGTTTGGCATATCAGGTTTTACTTCTCCAAGTAGTCAATATTATAGCCGACAGAATACGTGAATGGTGTGTTTACCAAAGTATTTAATGGATGAGATGTGATCAACAATTCCCATGAGATATTCGACGCCACAAAATGTCAATGATATTTCACAGTCTAAGCAAAATTGTTCAAGAATCTTCAGTGTCACTCATGCTTTTTTGAGATGTTTGCTTATGACTAGAACTTTTCATGCAGATGGTCGTACACGTTAATGATGCTTCCGAAAGTTCGAAACCATCATGGGGGAGAAACGTGGACTTTGATGTGTTACGGTCAACCTCCAGGGGAAAGTAGTGTATACTACTCTACTTAGTATGGTTTGTGGAGTATTCTACATATGAGAGAAGAGTTGTTGATGATGGAGAATGAACCGTTGTTAAAACCGCTGCATGTTCCCCTAAAACAGATATTCACTGAAACCAAAGTTGTCATAACACGTTCAAACTAACATTGTTTACGGTTTAGTCTTGATTTTGTAAAATCCCGCGAAAGAATCTATTTCTCGGTTTAAATCATAGATTTGTAAAATCCCGTAACAATGGAAACATCCTGGTAATAGTAAAGTGCATTTCCGGATCTATCTTACGGTTTATTCTTGTTTTTGTAAAATCCCGCAAAAGAAACTATTTTTCGGTTTAAACCATAGAATTGTAAAATCCCGTAATGATGGAACCATCCTGGAGAAAGGAAAGTGTATTTCGAGGTCTTATCTGATGCTGGTGCTACAGTTTCTACTTCGAAGAAGGGATAAAAGGGTGTACTTCATGAATTGGATGTGTGTTTGGATATTCGTCATGGCAGTTTGGTTATTACATGGTTTTACGGGGTTATGTGCTTCTAACCATGGTCGGGATGAAAACCATTATCATAGTTCACTTAAAACGTCAAAGGAGGCTAGATTTGAGCTTTTAACCAGAAATGTGACAACGGGGTTAATTCACTATTATTTATTTGAGGTTGAAGTGAAATATCACGGGCGAGTGTACTTAGTATCTGAAGGTATCGGGGATGGTTGGATGAAGATTCTTCAAGATCCTTGTTCGAGGTTATTATAAAAAACGAAGACTTGGAAATCTAGTTATTGTTGGGTGACTTTTTCCTTTTCTTTTACCACTTGGGGGAATTGGGCTCTTACCACCACAAAATAACTATCACTTTAAGGAGTTACGTTGTGGTGCTCAGTGTCACATTCAATTGTGGATTTTCAAGAGGTGATGTACGTCTTATACTTGATGGTTGGTTGGATGAAGAGTATAGAGTACTTAGAGATTCAATGGAGGATGAACTCTCGGCACCGCTCTTTGTTACATATGTGCAAGTTTAAGTCATGAGTTCGGGTTAGTTTACTTCATAGTCAAATTCATCATATTGGATTTTCTCCATCAGCTGTCATGACAAAGAGCCTACTGAATGATAATGGGATTGATAACAAGTTTGCCAAGAGAGATTGAAAAGAGAGAGATTATGACGTTAGAACACAACAGTTCAAGCCTCGTACTCTTAAGAAAAGAAAAGTGTACGTCTCAGTGCGCTTTATCTTCTGAAGAAGAGAAATCTTCTTATGACGTTTGAACACAACAGTTCAAGCCTCGTTCCTCAAAGAAAAGAAAAGTGTACGCTTCAGTTCGCTTTATCTTCTGAAGAAGAGAAATCTTCTCAATTATGACCATTCTCATCAACATGCTTCATGCTTTTTCCATGCGCTTATTGTTCTCTTATTCCACTTGCTCAATTATAATGATGATGGCGACATCATTTGCTACCTTTGAGGGGGAGAAGTGTGAATAGACTACATTTGGATGATTTTCACTTATTCAATCAAGAATGGCAACTCTGTATGCAATTCTTGAGGGGGAGAAGAAGTGTGAATTTACTGCATGATTGATTGATATATGAGAATAAATGGTCAAATGGCTCCAAACTCTTGTAATAACCGAGCTTCTTCTTATCGGGTCATCTTTACTTGGAGTTTCTTCTAAAGAGCCGTTGGTTGACATCTTCATACGGACTGATGAGTTAAATGACAAAGTGCTTCCAGTTGCGGGGCTAATTTCCTTGATGAACATCTGTCTGTTCTTGTTTGATTGGGAGGGATTTGACTTAAGGGGATTTGCTATTTGTAAGTTAACGGGAATGTATTTGGTGAGTTGAAGATGTTGACTTTCTATTCCCCAATTGGACAATCTTGAAGAAGGTCGAGTCTACAGAGAGTTCTACATTTTCTGCTACATGTTAGAAGACTAAAGACGAGTTGCATTTGATTATCTAAAGACTTCTTCTTAATCTGGGCATTTATCAAACAGATTGTCGGTCTAGGGGAGAGCACTAATTGGGGGAGAGTGGTAAGTCATGTTTAATCCCTGATGAGTGTCTAAATACTCATCATTTTTGTTCCAGTTAAACTGCAAAAACATCTGAAAACACTTAGAAATACATCAAAATGATAAAAATATCACAAATTAGTGTTTTATGTGTTTTAAATGCAAAAATATCAAAATCTGGTGAAAAACGTATCAAGTTTGCATAATTGGCAGTTTTAGTCCTTGTGACAACTTTGGGTTTTTGGCAGAAATGGTCCCTCTAGTTTGGCAGAATTTCAAAATGGTCCTTGTATTATTTAAACCAACCATGACCCTTTAAACCATTGTGACCCCCTGCCATTTCACCTTTTGACCCCTGCCATCTCTTTTTTGGACTGCCAGGTCAAACACCAGTCAAACCTTTCTCTTTTCCCTCCACCTTATCCTGTATATCTTCCCCACTTGACTGCAACACACAGGCCACCCTCCCATCACCTTTTCTCCTCAAACCTCCCCCTCATCATCACAACCCACCACAATTAATGCCACCCCCCCTAGTTGCTAGATCAGAGCCCCACAGGTCAAATTAGTCTTTCCCGCCAAAATGATCAAGCGGCTAAAATCACCTCAAGACATCCAATGGCCTAGATTTTTAGTGGGAATCAATCAGAGGACACGTGGAAAGCTATTTGGTGTATAAAAGAGGAAGAGAAGCAAGAGAGAAGACCAGTACTTAGTTATTTATTTTTATGTATGTCGTTTTTAGCTTTCCAAGTTTAATTTAGCTTCAAAATTGTAATTTCCAGTTTAAATGTATCAAACTTAAGTTAAAGAATCATTGTACTGTACTTTTAAGTGTTAATTCAAGTTTCAACATAAGTTTCATATTTTCATGGTTACTATTGCAAAATTGAGTTTCAAACTCTTGTTTCCAAGCTTCAAATAGCTTAATTATCAGTCAAACAAGCTTATTTAAGCTTAATATAGCTTGTAAGCTTCTAAATCAGTTTCAAACATAATTAGTTGATGGTCAACAAAAGTCAACAGAGAAGAATTAGTGGTCAAGCAGACTTGGAAATGGATTTGGGGTGTTGCAGAGGTTGGATTTGGGTTGGAGTAGCTTCAGTTAACATAGTTATGGGTTTGGTTTAAGCTACATCACAGCTGGGACACTTGTGAGCTTGTTTTCTCATTTTCATTTTTAATGCAGTTTTCATATTGTGCTCATATTTGAATTTATGGTCATCAAATAGTCTAAACCTGTTTAATTAATGGTAACTAGGATAAGTAATCTCAGTTTAAGTAAAAGTATGAGCTAAATCAGTAATGAGCTTAGTTTAATTAGTAAAACAATTTCTAAAAGAGTGTTTGGAACAGTGAGTTTGTTTAAGCTTAAGCTCTTGTTTTTGCTTGATACCTGTCTACTTAGTCCCCATTGAGTCAATTTGAACCATTTTAGTCTCAATATTACATCTGCATAGCATCAAAAGTCAAAATCATATTGAATATGTTCTAATCTCATCACTGTTGGATTTTAAGAATAGTAAAAGCTAGTTTCATGTTTAGAAATCACTAGAGTATCTTGCCTTAGTCTTATTACACCACAAAACATCAAATTCAGTTCATAAGATTTAATCAAATCTCATTTTGGTCAAAATCTCATAACTGTTAAAAAAGTCAAAAAGTGAAAATCCAGTTTTAAGCCAACCTAAGTTGATTTTTAATTAAGTCATTTCTGGGTCAAATCATGTGAGACTTTTGATTTTAAAAAGTTCAGCTGGTTAAGTTTCTTATAATGATTTTTGCACAATTTTAGTAATTTTGTAAAAGCTTCAAATAAGCTTGTCAAACAGGGCTTATGTGCCCTGTTCACAAACTCAGTCAAAGCTAAGTTTTCACAGTTTTTGCAGTCTTTGCACATAGCTCATTAGAGCTTCTCTTGGTCTTGTATTTGGTTTACAAGTAGCCAACCAGGTCTACTTTAGACCCCAATATCTGTTTTAGTTGCAGCTTATTTGAGTGCTTATTCTTAAGCCACAAAGCAGACCTCAAAATCTGTTTTGGCTCTTGCAGTCAAATCATCAAATCATAAGTAGCTTGCAATTTACAAGTTAAGGATAGTTGTAATTAGTTGTTTAAGAGTACTTTTGGCATAAAATAGCTTCTTTGAAAGTGTGGTGCTCAGTTGGTGCCTTGTGCTTATTTCAAGTGCTTCTTTATAAGCACTTTACATTGCAGTTCCATATTCATACACATAAGCCACTGTTTTTCTATTTTTCTTAGACTCAGTATATTAAATTAGACTTTTTCTAAATTTTTCACATTTTTCTAGGTCAGTTTGCTATTTTTCTTAATTAAAAACAGTTTTTAGGCCATTTTAATTAGCTTTTAATACAATTAATTCAGAAAAAGTTCAAAAATAATAATTTTTCATTTTTCTTAGGTTAAGATAAATATAGAAAGTAAAAAAAGTATTTTTCCAGATTTTTCATAGTTTAATTTGTAATTTTTAGTAATTTAATTAGTTTTAAATAGTTTAAAATTCATAAAAAATAGAAAAATAATTAGAAAAATATAAAAATAGTTTTGAAAATTCTCTTTTATTATTTTAGATTTTTCCAAGTCATAATTTTATTTTTCTAGCTTTATTTCATATTTTCTTGTATTTTAGGATATTATTAAATAGTTAAAAATAGTTTTTAATTAATAATAATTAGATAAATAGTTATAAAAAAATAATTTTCTTTTTCTTAAAATTTTCTCTTATCATTAGGTTAGTAAAAATATCATTTTTATATTTTTAGGATTAATATTGCTTCAGTTTCACATTTTCTTGTGTACGTCACTTAGTTTTTAATTTAAGTTTTATAAAAGAAAAATCAAAAACATCAGTTTAAAAATAGTGATAGCGTTTATTTAATATAGTTTATCTTTTTAATTTCCTTGAATTTGCATTTAAGCCCCTGTAATTTACAAAACTTTTCTTTAGGTATAAAATAACTCAAAATCTTTACTGATCACTATCCTTAGTGATTATTCGACATCTGATTGTGTTAAACACCATTCATCCTCCGTGGGACTTAACGACCCGGGAATCCACTGTATTCTCCTGATCTAAATTGCATTGGTGTCTGAGCTGTTTTAAGTTTCTTACGGTTAGCCATTCACAAGTGGCTAGCTTGTGTGAGATAACTTGACGGTTTGCCACCAATCAAATTTTGGCGCCGCTGCCGGGGAGGCTGTAAGCGTGTTTTAAACATTTTTCAGACCCGTACTTGCACATATACCACCGTTTGTAAACAGTTTTTTGTAAAGTTATATAAATCAAAAAGTTCATTAACACTTTTCCTAAAGTGTTAACAACACCAAACAAAATGTAAAACAACAAAACAATCGTAACGTTTTCTAGCTTGTGTTTCTTTTAAGGTGATTCTTAAAGAAATACGATTTGGTTAAACGAGACGATACCAAAAATATTGTCCAAAAGTTTTTAAACCGTCAGCACAAATCTATACCTACGTCTTTTCAGTGGTACTTAATAAATACATAAAAATCAACCACCGCAAATCAAGGCAGTACACATACTAACTGGGGGTGTGACCATAATAAGTTCCCGAACAACAGATTTAAAACTTGCCTTTGTGTCCTTGTGATTTGGTGTACCTTTTACAAAGAAGCCATTTCATTTGTGATTATTAGTTAAGTTCACTTGTCGTTTTGCCTCGCATTTGTTTTGAAAACTGATTTTTATACTTAGTGCATGCGCACTCGTTCTTCCAGTTCTACAAGTCCACTTTCTGAGCTTGCAAATATTCCTCGTAGACGTAGAGGACGTTCTGCTCCTTCAGCCGTGACTGAGGAACGTCTACCACCACCACCCCCTGTCGAAATGGCAGAAGACAAGCCGATGAATGAGCTTCTCCAAGCACCCATCGAGGGTTACGGAGATGCTATTGTTGTCCCAGCCATCGTGGCTGATACTTTTGAGCTCAAAACCGGGTTGCTTAATCTTGTAACCCAAAGCCAATTCTATGGTTTTGAGCGGGATGATCCTCATGCACATATTCGATGGTTTAACAAGATTGCATCTACCATCAAATACAAGAATGTCCCACATGAAGCAATTAAGCTTCTTCTGTTCCCATTTTCTCTAGAGGGACAAGCCCGGAATTGGCTTGAGAAACAACCCCCTCGTTCCATTGAGACATGGGAAGATCTAGTCACAAAGTTTGTTAACGAATTCTATCCTCCATCCCGAACTACAAGTCTTAAGAATGAGATAATGAAATTCTCTCAAAGATTTGATGAATCATTCGGGGAAGCGTGGGATCGTTACAAAGAATTGCTCCGTAAGTGTCCGCATCATGGTTTTTCCGAGTTAATGCAAATGGATACTTTCTACAATGGTCTGAACCAGACTAATCAAGACTCTTTAAATGCCTCCGCGGGAGGTAATTTCTTGAGCAAGACCACAAAAGAAGCCTTGCAAATCATTGAAAACAAGTCCCAGGTCCGCCCTTTCCGCACAAAGACATATCAGACTCAGTCTAATGCAGGACCTTCTACTTCATCTCCCGTGAGTACATCTAGCACCGATGCTAAGATTGACAAACTCACGGATATTGTTCAGGCTTTGGTTCTGGCTAACCAAAAGAAAGTCACTTTCACTCAGACACCATTACATGGTGAAGTAAAGAAAGTTGAAGTTTGTGTTACTTGTGGTGGTCCTCATGCATACTACAACTGTACTGCCACCGATGGTAGTCCGTTTGAAGCCAATGCTATAGCCGGTACTTCAAATCAAGGAGGTAATCAATACCGTCCTCAAAATGAACCAAACTACCAAGCTAATACTTATCAGGCACCAACCGGTTTTAACCAGAATCCTAACCGGAATCAGAACCAACCTAGAATGAACCAAGGTTATCAAAACCAAGGTAATATTTATTCCGGACCCAATCAAGGTTTCCAACATCAAGGAAACCTTAATCACAACAATTTCAATCGAGGGAATCAATTTCAGGGAAATATGAATCCTAATCAAGGGAATTTTCAACAACAAGGTCATAATCAAAACATACGACCTCAAAATTTCCCTCCACCTGCTCCAGTACCATCATCTGATGAGTTATTGAAGCAGTTCATGAAATCCCAAGATGAAATGAACAGGTTGTTGGTCAGTCAGATCGCTGATCTCAAGAAGTCTTTAAATGATCAACCCTCGGGCTCAGGAAAACTTTCGAGCAACACGATCGCTAACCCGAGGGAAGATACAAAGGCGATCACAACCAGAAGTGGTGTTTCATACAATGGACCCGCTATTCCTACTACCTCTTCTTCTTCTATCCCGAAGGTAGTGGAAAGTGAACCTGAGGCAACAAAGGACAAGGAACTTCCTACTAATAACGGAAGTACCAGCAATGTCCATCCTCAGGTTGTCCAGAAACCCAAATCCAATCCAAGAGTTGTTTTTGAACCTCCTGTAGCTCCCGTTGAAAACCCCAAATCCAAATCTTCTATTCCTTACCCATCACGTTTGAACGAGCAAAAGCTCCGCGAAAAAGCCAGTCATCAAATGGACAAATTTTTTCAAAATTTCCAAGAATTACATTTTGACATAAGCTTTGCGGATGCTATCATGTTGATGCCCAAGTTTGCATCAACTCTCAAACACATGTTAAGCAACAAGGAAAAGCTGTTTGAAATGGCTAAAACTCCTCTGAACGAGAACTGCTCTGCAGTTATCTTGAAGAAGCTTCCAGAAAAGCTTGGAGATCCTGGAAAATTTCTCTTACCTTGTGTATTTCCAGGAATGGTTGAATGCTTTGCCTTAGCCGATCTTGGTGCAAGCATAAACCTGATGCCTCATTCAGTATGGAAGAAACTTTCTCTTCCGGACCTTACTCCTACATGCATGACTCTCGAGCTTGCAGATCGTACAATATCCCGTCCTCTTGGAATTGCCGAGGACGTATTTGTGAAAGTAGGAAAGTTCCATTTTCCAGCTGACTTTGTAGTTGTTGATTTCGATGCTAATCCACGGGTTCCTCTCATTGTTGGAAGGGGATTCCTGAGAACGGGTCGTGCTCTCATTGATGTATTTGAGCAAGAAATCACATTACGTGTTGGTAATGAAGCTGTCACCTTTAACCTTGATCAAACTTCGAGGTACTCTGCAAATTATGATTCTGAGTCGGTTAACCGAATAGATATCATTGATGTTGCTTCTGAAGAGTACTCTCAAGAAGTTCTTGGTTATTCTCATAATTCTGTGAGTGGGGATCCCACCACATCTTCTCAACCTATCATAGCAAATTCTACTCCTTCTCTCACTCCGTTTGAGGGAAGCGACTTCATCTTGGAAGAGATTGAAGCATACTTGGCTAGTGATTCTGTTCCATGGGAAATTGATCACGCTCCAATTGACATCGAGGGGGACATACTTCTCATTGAGAAGTTGCTTAAAGATGATCACTCATCAACCCCTCACACTAGTGATGCAATTCCAGAAGAGATTAATCACCATGAGATTAATCCGGAGGGAGATATTCTTATTCTTGAGGAGTTGTTAAATCAGGACATTTCTCCTCTTCTCCCTCCCGTCGAGCTTCATAACAAGGAAGTCAAGTCAGTTGAGAAAACAGAAGAATTTCCTGAAGTCGAACTTAAGGACTTACCGCCTCATCTCGAGTATGCATTTCTTGAGGGTGATGATAAATTACCCGTCATTATTGCTCGAGATTTGAGTAAAGATGAAAAGACTGCTCTCATAAAGGTCTTGAAGTCACACAAGCAAGCAATTGCTTGGAAACTCTCCGACATTAAGGGTATCAACCCTGAGTTTTGTACTCACAAAATCTTGATGGAGGATGACTGATGAGTGTCTAAATACTCATCATTTTTGTACAAAATAAACTGCAAAATCATCTGAAAACACTCAGAAACACATAAAAATGATCAAAATATCACAAATCAGTGTTTTATGTATTTTAAAAGCAAAAATATCAAAATCAGATGAAAAACATATCAAATTTGCAAAAATTGCAGTTTCAGTCCCCCAAGTTTCAAAAATTGTCAAAAACAGTCCCTGAGCACATAATTTCAAAAGAAAAATCATCAAAGGTCCTTTTTTGAATCATAACTTGTCAAATTTAGTCCTTTGGTGAAAAATATCAAAAGTTTGAGAAAATTACATAAATGGTCCTTCAAATTTGAAATTTGGCAGAATTAGTCCCTGGAAAATGTGAAAATGACAACTTTGGTCCTTGTAAAATTAACACTTGTCAAATTCAGTCCTTGGAACAACTTTGCAGATTTGGCAGGAATGGTCCCTTGAATTTCAGAATTTACAACTTAAGTCCTTATGATATTAAAACCTTTTAAAACCTTTTAGACTTGTCAAAAAGAATTGTGACCCCTGCCTAAACAAATGACCCCTGTCTTTCCCATTTTGGACCCCTGGTCAACCCAAAGTCAAAAACAGATTTACCCGCCCCCACCTTATCCTTTCTTCCCTAACTTGCCCTGCAACTGCATACACTCACCTCTCACCTTTTCACCTCAAAACCCTCCCCCTCATCATCACCTTACCTCCACATTAAATGCCACCCCCCCTAGTGCTATAACAGAGTCAACAGGTCAATTGGCCTTTTCCCGCCAAAATTGGTAAAACAGGAAAAATGGTCAAAACACTCCCATTGGCCACAAAAGTGGTGGGAAACACTCAGAAGGCCACGTGGAGCAAGTTTCAAGCATAAAAGAAGAAGAGTAGCAAGGAGAAGCAAGTAGTTTTTAGTTTTAAAATTTCTTTATGTCGTTTTTATTATTAAGGTATTAGATTAATCTTAAAGCTGTAAGTTTTTGTTTCCAAGTATTAAACTCAAGTGATTATTGCAGTATTATCAAGTTTTAAACTTTAATTCCAAGTCTTTATCTGTTTCCAAAAATTTGCATTACTGTTGAAATTTTCAAAGTTAGAATCTCATTCAAAAGCTTCAATAAGCTCATTTATCAGTTCCATTGAGCTTAAATGAGCTTAGCATAGCTGTGTACAAGCTAACATTCAAGTTTCAACTCATTTTGAAACTTGGTCAATAAAAGTCAACAAGGGTACAAAAGTGATGCAGGACAGGAAATGGTTGGTTCAGACATGAGAATGGGTTGCCATGGAGTGATTTGGGTTGGTTTGAATTAGGTAGTGGTTCTGGTTTGATTGTTGTGCTAGCCATTGTGGCTTGGATATTTGTAAGTCAAAATTAAGGCTTTATGCATAATTTGTATTTGTAGAGTAAATTTGTTTAAATCTGTTCTAATAGCAGTAAGTCAGTGATAATAAGTTAATGTGATCATAAAATAAGTTGGTTCTGTGTTGGATTTGTCTCAAGTTGCAAAATCAAGTTATTAAGGGGTGTTTGGTATTACTGTTTTATCTGTCACAAAGGTTTATTCAGTAGTTCAGTTTTAGTGGTTCATACTTGTGAAGTGTGTTTGAGTTCAATTGAATCAAGAACTTGGGTCTGCAACATCAAAAAGTCAAAACATCACCTAAATCCATCTATCTGTTCACTGTTGGGGAATTGGAATTAGCAGGCCATCAGTTTGTGTTTAAAAACCCATAAACTTGCTTTCATTGTACTTAATACATCTTATAACATCAATCTAAGTGACAAAAATTGGATCTAAAGTTCAGTTTAGTCAAAGTTCATTACATCTTCAAAAGTCAAAAAGTGTGAAAATCTGTTTTAGGCTCAGTTACAAGGAATTTTCTTGAGTTCATGCTTGGGTCTTATCAAGTGAATCTTGGTGTTTCAAAAAGCTCAGCTGGTCATCTTTCTTATAAGCATTTTATTAGAATTTTGTGATTTATTTAGAAGCCCCAAGCAGTCCTCTCTTTTAGGCCAAAAGTGCCCTGCACCAAAAGTCAGTGAACACTGACTTTTTCACAGATTTGGTAGCTTGTGTACAGAGCTTAATAGAGCTTGTCATAAGCTGATTTTTGGAACATTTAATCTCACCTAGGTCTTCTTTGATTCCCAATTGGTAGTTTTCCATTTGAGCTTATTCTTGAGCTTGTGCATGTGTTCAAAGAGGGCACCCAATCTGTTCTAGTTTAAAAAATCAAATAAGCCAAATCTGATCTAGCTTGCTAATCTGTAGTTATAAACTGTTGTTTCAAGTTGTATTAGAGTTATTGTAGCATAATAAGGCTTTGGTAATCAGTAGGTAGCTTGTTTGTTTCAGTTGGCTTATTTTAGTGCTTATTAATAAGCACTTGTTTAAGCAGTTTCATAATTCTCCAAACAAGTTCCTGTTTTTCCAATTTTCTCATGTTCCTAATATCATTTTAGACTTTTCCTGAAATTTTCAGATTTTTCTAAGTAGTTTTGCTATTTTTCCTAATTTAAATTAGTTTTTAATCATTTTTAATTAGCTTTTAATATAAAAAATTCAGAAAAGGTTCAAAAAAATAATTTTTTAATTTTATTAAGTTTAGATAAATATAAAAAGTAAAAAAAAAGTAATTTTCCAGATTTTTCATAGTTTATTTGGTAATTTTTAGTAATTTAATTAGTTTTTAATAGTTTAAAATACATAAAAAATAGAAAAATAATCAGAAAATTACAAAAATAGTTTTGAAAATTCTAGTTTGATATTTTAGATTTTTCCAAGTCATAATTTTAATTTTCTAGTTTTATTTCCTAATTTCTTGTAATTTAGGTTATTATAAATTAGTTAAAAATAGTTTTTAATTAATAATAATTAGAATAATAGTTATAAAAATAATTTTCTTTTTCTAAAAAGTTTCTTTTATCATTAGGTTTATAAAGATATCATTTTCATATTTTTAGGGTTAATATTGTGTAAGTTTCACGTTTTTTTTTGTACGTCACGTAGTTTTTAATTAAGTTTTATTAAAACATAAAAACAAAAACATTAGTTTAAAAATAGTGATAGCATTTATTTAATAGATTTTATCTTTTTAATCTTCTTTAATTTGCATTTAAGCCGTTGTAATTTGTTGGCTAATTCTGTAGTTATAATCATTAATCAAATCTCTGTATCCATTCAAATCTTCTCGATCACTAAACGTTTGACTATTCTCGCACGGCTCGTTGGGACATAACGACCTGGGGAAACATTATACTCTCCTGATCTTCATTGAGTTGGTGTGTGAGCTGTTTTAAGTTTTTTACGGCTGATCATTCACAAGTGATCAGCTCGCGTGAGAAAACTTGACGGTTTCGCACCAATCAAATTTTGGCGCCGCTGCCGGGGAGCAGTGCTAATAGTCTTACTTCTAGCAGATTAGTGATTTGAATAATCACTCTCTGTTCATACCATCTATCTATATCTATATATATTTCTATAAAAAATCCAAAAAAACCCAAAAACAGCTAAAAACGTATAAAACACAAAAATATTTTGCTTTTGTTTCTATATATGTATCAAATATAAAAATACAAAAAGATTCGTCGTTTTCTTAAATAATAAACAACTTAAAAGATTACCACCGCAAACCAAGGCAGTGCACTACCTAACTGGGGGTGCGACCATAATAAGTTCCCGAACCAAAGATTAAAACTTGCCTTTGTGTCCTTGATAGTGGTGTACCTTTTTCAAAGAAGCCATTCATCTTGGATTATTGGTTAAGTTCACTGTTTTTTTGCCTCGATTTTGTGTTAATTGATTTTGTTGTGATATCGACGTTTCAGAACCAGAAAACCTAAAAAGATTCTCCTTACCCCATTTTCACCAATTTCATAATTCCTCTCCTTAACTCTGAGATCCCTTAGAGTTAACTCTAGTGCATGCGCACTCGTTCTTCTAGATCATTGAGTCCTTTTCGTGATCTAGCAGACATTCATAGACGACGTTCTCGTAGACGTGCTGCCCAAATAGTCGAACCCGAGATTCGTACTATTTCAAACATCAAAATGGCAGACGAACGTACTATGGCGGAAATGCTCCAAGCACCCACCGAGGGTTATGGAGATGCCATCATTCTACCAGTAATCAACTCTGATCACTTTGAATTGAAGACACATTTGATCACACTTGTGTCTACAAATCAATTCCACGGGTTTGATCGTGAAGACCCGTATGCACACATCCGTTGGTTTAACAAGTTGACTTCAACTATCAATTACAAGGATGTGCCACAGAAAGTCATCAAGTTGATGCTATTTCCATTCTCACTTGAGGGGGCAGCCCGGATTTGGCTGGAAAAAGAACCCCCTCGATCCATCGAAACTTGGGAGGAACTTGTTCAAAAGTTTGTCAATCATTTCTTTCCTCCATCAAAGACGACTAATCTAAAAAATGAAATTTCTGGATTTCGTCAAAATTTCGATGAAAACTTTGGAGAGGCGTGGGAGAGATTCAAAGATCTCCTCAGGAAATGCCCTCACCATGGATTCACGGAGCTTCAACAAATCAATATCTTTTACAATGGGTTGAATAGTAACGATCAAGATTCCTTGAATGCAGCCGCAGGTGGCAATATCTTGAATCGTAAGCCTAAAGATGTGATTGAAATTTGCGAGCAAAAATCGAAAGTTCCTATTTCTCGCAACAAAGTCAATACTCCGAACACTCCTGCTTCTACATCTAATAACTCTTATGAGTTAGCTGCTCCACTAGCAGCTCTAACGGATGCCATCCGTTGTATGATTAAGGATGTTAAGGAAATCAAAAGCGAGATTCATAAACCGGAACCAATCAAAGCCGTAAACAAGGTGTGTGAAACTTGTGGTGGTCCACACGCGTATTATGATTGTCAAGCAACCGATGCTTCCTTTTACCAAGCTCCCGTAGCTTCGGTAAACCACAATCAATACCGACCACATGCTGATCCTCACTACCGTGCACCTAGCGGTATGACACCACCTGGTTTTCCTCCTGTGCAAAACCATGGCAATCAAAATCGCTTTGTTCCGAATCAAGGACAAAATTTCAATCAAAACCGGAATAATCACAACCCACCCTACCAAGCTCCAAATCAGCATAATTATCAACAACCTTCTCATGCTCCCCCGCCAAATGACTTCATGAAAATTACTGAGTCAAGCATACGTTCTATGCAAACTCAGATCAATAACATGAGGGTTGAGCTGAAGAAGGAAATTGATACCACAATGTCTCGGCAAACAAATGAGTTGAAGAATATGATGAGCATTTTCATGAACATGAACACGAACCAAGCTTCATCATCTTCTGGAGGACTCCCAAGCAATACAATTACCAATCCAAATGCCGAGTTGAAAGCCGTCACCACTCGTAGTGGTAAGACGCACAATGGACCTTCGACTCCTATGCCCCCTCCTCCTGTGGCAATGAGTCAAGTTACCAAGGAGACAACGGACAAGGTGCATTATTCAAGCCCACGAAGTACCGCACACGTCCAACCTTCGGTAGTCCAAGCTTTAAGTCCGGAACCCGAAGTTCCGAAGACACATTCTGAGCCAGAAAACACTTTCATCCCGGCTCAAAAGTCTAGTCAGCTTCCTTACCCATCAAGAATGAATGATGAGAAGCTCAAAGACAAAAACAAAGAGCAGATGGAAAAATTTTTCCAAATCTTCAATGAGCTTCACTTTGATATAAGCTTCGTTGATGCTCTCGTTCTAATGCCTAAATTTGCATCCACGCTTAAAGGCTTACTGAGCAACAAAGATAAGTTGTCTGAGATGACGAAAACCCCTCTGAATGAGCAATGCTCAGCGGCCATTCTTAATAAGCTTCCCGAAAAGCTTGAAGACCCTGGCCGGTTTTTAATCCCGTGTGATTTCTTGGGGGTGTTTCAATGCTCTGCCTTGGCCGATCTTGGCGCTAGCATTAACCTCATGCCACTCTCAGTATGGAAGAAACTGTCTCTTCCTAAACTTTCATCCACTTGTATGACACTCGAGCTAGCGGACCGTACCATAACTCGTCCACTTGGGATAGCCGAGGATGTCGTGATGAAAGTGGGAAAGTTTCACTTTCCTACTGACTTTGTTGTTGTAGACTTCGATGCAGATTCTAGAGTTCCCCTCATCTTAGGGAGAGCTTTCTTGAGAACGAGTCGTGCTCTGATTGATGTGTTCGCTGAAGAGTTGACCATACGGGTTGACAATGAAGAGCTCACGTTAAATATCAACCAGAACTCCAAACCTCTGTACAAACAGAGTGTTGCCACAATTGATCAAAAATCTGAAAGATTCAATGCAACACTCTCAAATTTCACGGTTAAGAGGAGTTTTCAAAAACGTGCTGAGCTCAAAGCTTTGAAAATCACCCCTGGTTCAAACAAATGGTTTGAAAGCTGTACCAGGGAAGTCAAGAGTGTTCTTGATGATGATGATGATCTAGATTCGGAGACTTCAACGGAAGTGGTGGAAACTGCTAGCTCTAAGAGCACACCACTTGTCCCACCTCCGGAATCAGTTTGTCGCATCGAGTTTGTTAACTCTGTGGATGAAACTAAACTCTCTTCAGTTTCATCTGAGTTGGATGATGATGTTTGTGATCCAATGGGAGACATTCTTCCCATTGATGAATTGCTCAAAAATGATCCATCATCTTCCAGTCTTATTCCCGACTCTTCCATCCC
This sequence comes from Chrysanthemum seticuspe, assembly GCA_019973895.1. Classification (NCBI taxonomy): domain Eukaryota; kingdom Viridiplantae; phylum Streptophyta; class Magnoliopsida; order Asterales; family Asteraceae; genus Chrysanthemum; species Chrysanthemum seticuspe. Next base: position 322,924,158 of record BPTQ01000006.1, read on the forward strand.
TTCCCTCACTCCTGATGAGGAAGATGACAACTTTTGGAATGAAGTCGATGCATTTCTTAGTGATGAGTCAATTCCTACAGGAATTGATAACACTTACTTGGATCCAGAGGGAGACATCCTTTTTCTGGAAAGTCTGTTGATTGAAGAACCATTTACCACCCTCCCTCCCGGACATCTTACTGACAATCACCATATAAGCTTCAAGTTTAAGCTTAAAAATGTCAAAAATGGTGATTTGCTTCTTTCTGATGAGGAATGGACTTGCATTGTCATGCATATCTTTGTTCCATTCTTCACAGATGGTGTGGTTGCTCTTTCCCTTTTCTCTTTCGGGAATGAGGACACCATCTTTGACCCCGGTATCATTCTTAATAGTTTTTACTATTAACAATACCGCGGTTATGTCTCGTCGGCGTGGAACTTTCTAATGTTCATATGTTTGTTAACACTGTGAACGAAAGTCCGACTGAGATTGGTTTTCCACGTTACTTTCCCCAAGAACAAATGAATTCGGGGTCGAGTCAAGCTAGCGACTCGGTAATCAAAAACAGTAGCTAAACATGGGTTTTCACCCGTGTGTACCACCCTAGTGTGGGGTAGTTGCCCCACGCTGTTGTATATAAGACTATATATAAAAAAAAAAAAAAAAAAAAAAAAATCCTTGCTAAATAATGGCCGTAGTATTTCCCTTTTACGTTCTTTGTTTCGGCATAACCGCCGGTACTTTGAATATTGAGGGCAATATTCATTTCTAAGTGTGGGGGGGAATTCTCACGAATTTCATATATTATCTACCCAATTCCCCCGTTTTTGGCCAAAAATTTTTTTTGGAGTAAGTGTTTTACACTTTCTCATTTGGTTATCAGTCCGCCATGTCTGTAAGACAAAAGGATTGGCTAATCCAGGAGCAAACGGCTCTTGGTAAAGATATCTCAAATCCGTTTATATGGCTTGCAATTTGCCCAAAATTGTATGGTATTCAACTCACCATATCCTAAAAAGTGAAGAGTTGGCTAGCCCGCAAGTTTATGGCTTGTGGTAAAGGCAGTGGAAAATCCATAATTGGTAATCAGCTCACCAAAGATAATATTGATAATTTATCTAAGAGTTGGCTAGTCCAGAAGGGTACGGCTTCTGGTAAAGACAAATCAAATCCGTTGAAAGCTGGTGGTTTGCTCAAAATCACATGGTTATCGGTGTACCATGGTTCTTACTTGAACTGAAACATTTGGCTACTCCAGAAGTAATGGCTTTTGGTAAAGAGATTAAAATCCATTATGTTTTCTCAAATCATTGCTAGGGACTAGCAATATCTCAGTATGGGGGATTGATGAGTGTCTAAATACTCATCATTTTTGTACAAAATAAACTGCAAAATCATCTGAAAACACTCAGAAACACATAAAAATGATCAAAATATCACAAATCAGTGTTTTATGTGTTTTAAAAGCAAAAATATCAAAATCAGATGAAAAACATATCAAATTTGCAAAAATTGCAGTTTCAGTCCCCCAAGTTTCAAAAATTGTCAAAAACAGTCCCTGAGCACATAATTTCAAAAGAAAAATCATCAAAGGTCCTTTTTTGAATCATAACTTGTCAAATTTAGTCCTTTGGTGAAAAATATCAAAAGTTTGAGAAAATTACATAAATGGTCCTTCAAATTTGAACGTTGGCAGAATTAGTCCCTGGAAAATGTGAAAATGACAACTTTGGTCCTTGTAAAATTAACACTTGTCAAATTCAGTCCTTGGAACAACTTTGCAGATTTGGCAGGAATGGTCCCTTGAATTTCAGAATTTACAACTTAAGTCCTTATGATATTAAAACCTTTTAAAACCTTTTAGACTTGTCAATAAGAATTGTGACCCCTGCCTAAACAAATGACCCCTGTCTTTCCCATTTTGGACCCCTGGTCAACCCAAAGTCAAAAACAGATTTACCCGCCCCCACCTTATCCCTTCTTCCCCAACTTGCCCTGCAACTGCATACACTCACCTCTCACCTTTTCACCTCAAAACCCTCCCCCTCATCATCACCTTACCTCCACATTAAATGCCACCCCCCCTAGTGCTATAACAGAGTCAACAGGTCAATTGGCCTTTTCCCGCCAAAATTGGTAAAACAGGAAAAATGGTCAAAACACTCCCATTGGCCACAAAAGTGGTGGGAAACACTCAGAAGGCCACGTGGAGCAAGTTTCAAGCATAAAAGAAGAAGAGTAGCAAGGAGAAGCAAGTAGTTTTTAGTTTTAAAATTTCTTTATGTCGTTTTTATTATTAAGGTATTAGATTAATCTTAAAGCTGTAAGTTTTTGTTTCCAAGTATTAAACTCAAGTGATTATTGCAGTATTATCAAGTTTTAAACTTTAATTCCAAGTCTTTATCTGTTTCCAAAAATTTGCATTACTGTTGAAATTTTCAAAGTTAGAATCTCATTCAAAAGCTTCAATAAGCTCATTTATCAGTTCCATTGAGCTTAAATGAGCTTAGCATAGCTGTGTACAAGCTAACATTCAAGTTTCAACTCATTTTGAAACTTGGTCAATAAAAGTCAACAAGGGTACAAAAGTGATGCAGGACAGGAAATGGTTGGTTCAGACATGAGAATGGGTTGCCATGGAGTGATTTGGGTTGGTTTGAATTAGGTAGTGGTTCTGGTTTGATTGTTGTGCTAGCCATTGTGGCTTGGATATTTGTAAGTCAAAATTAAGGCTTTATGCATAATTTGTATTTGTAGAGTAAATTTGTTTAAATCTGTTCCAATAGCAGTAAGTCAGTGATAATAAGTTAATGTGATCATAAAATAAGTTGGTTCTGTGTTGGATTTGTCTCAAGTTGCAAAATCAAGTTATTAAGGGGTGTTTGGTATTACTGTTTTATCTGTCACAAAGGTTTATTCAGTAGTTCAGTTTTAGTGGTTCATACTTGTGAAGTGTGTTTGAGTTCAATTGAATCAAGAACTTGGGTCTGCAACATCAAAAAGTCAAAACATCACCTAAATCCATCTATCTGTTCACTGTTGGGGAATTGGAATTAGCAGGCCATCAGTTTGTGTTTAAAAACCCATAAACTTGCTTTCATTGTACTTAATACATCTTATAACATCAATCTAAGTGACAAAAATTGGATCTAAAGTTCAGTTTAGTCAAAGTTCATTACATCTTCAAAAGTCAAAAAGTGTGAAAATCTGTTTTAGGCTCAGTTACAAGGAATTTTCTTGAGTTCATGCTTGGGTCTTATCAAGTGAATCTTGGTGTTTCAAAAAGCTCAGCTGGTCATCTTTCTTATAAGCATTTTATTAGAATTTTGTGATTTATTTAGAAGCCCCAAGCAGTCCTCTCTTTTAGGCCAAAAGTGCCCTGCACCAAAAGTCAGTGAACACTGACTTTTTCACAGATTTGGTAGCTTGTGTACAGAGCTTAATAGAGCTTGTCATAAGCTGATTTTTGGAACATTTAATCTCACCCAGGTCTTCTTTGATTCCCAATTGGTAGTTTTCCATTTGAGCTTATTCTTGAGCTTGTGCATGTGTTCAAAGAGGGCACCCAATCTGTTCTAGTTTAAAAAATCAAATAAGCCAAATCTGATCTAGCTTGCTAATCTGTAGTTATAAACTGTTGTTTCAAGTTGTATTAGAGTTATTGTAGCATAATAAGGCTTTGGTAATCAGTAGGTAGCTTGTTTGTTTCAGTTGGCTTATTTTAGTGCTTATTAATAAGCACTTGTTTAAGCAGTTTCATAATTCTCCAAACAAGTTCCTGTTTTTCCAATTTTCTCATGTTCCTAATATCATTTTAGACTTTTCCTGAAATTTTCAGATTTTTCTAAGTAGTTTTGCTATTTTTCCTAATTTAAATTAGTTTTTAATCATTTTTAATTAGCTTTTAATATAAAAAATTCAGAAAAGGTTCAAAAAAATAATTTTTCAATTTTATTAAGTTTAGATAAATATAAAAAGTAAAAAAAAGTAATTTTCCAGATTTTTCATAGTTTATTTGGTAATTTTTAGTAATTTAATTAGTTTTTAATAGTTTAAAATACATAAAAAATAGAAAAATAATCAGAAAATTACAAAAATAGTTTTGAAAATTCTAGTTTGATATTTTAGATTTTTCCAAGTCATAATTTTAATTTTCTAGTTTTATTTCCTAATTTCTTGTAATTTAGGTTATTATAAATTAGTTAAAAATAGTTTTTAATTAATAATAATTAGAATAATAGTTATAAAAATAATTTTCTTTTTCTAAAAAGTTTCTTTTATCATTAGGTTTATAAAGATATCATTTTCATATTTTTAGGGTTAATATTGTGTAAGTTTCACGTTTTTTTTTGTACGTCACGTAGTTTTTAATTAAGTTTTATTAAAACATAAAAACAAAAACATTAGTTTAAAAATAGTGATAGCATTTATTTAATAGATTTTATCTTTTTAATCTTCTTTAATTTGCATTTAAGCCGTTGTAATTTGTTGGCTAATTCTGTAGTTATAATCATTAATCAAATCTCTGTATCCATTCAAATCTTCTCGATCACTAAACGTTTGACTATTCTCGCACGGCTCGTTGGGACATAACGACCTGGGGAAACATTATACTCTCCTGATCTTCATTGAGTTGGTGTGTGAGCTGTTTTAAGTTTGTTACGGCTGATCATTCATAAGTGATCAGCTCGCGTGAGAAAACTTGACGGTTTCGCACCAATCAATGACTTCAAGCCAGCAGTTCAACATCAGAGAAGGGTGAATCCAAAAATCCATGATGTTATCAAACAGGAGGTTATCAAACTTCTTGATGCAGGATTGATTTACCCAATCTCAGATAGCCCTTGGGTTAGCCCAATTCATTGTGTTCCTAAAAAGGGTGGCATAACTGTTGTCACAAATGAAGATAACGAGTTAATTCCAACTCGGCTGGTTACGGGATGGCGTGTGTGTATTGACTATCGTAAGTTGAATGACGCCACCCGTAAAGACCATTTTCCTCTACCCTTCATGGACCAAGTGCTTGAGAGATTAGCAGGGAATGAGTACTATTGTTTCCTTGATGGTTTCTCGGGTTACTTTCAGATCCCCATTGATCCACAGGATCAAGAAAAGACCACATTCACCTGCCCATACGGAACTTTTGCCTACAGACGTATGCCTTTTGGCTTATGTAATGCTCCTGGCACATTCCAACGATGTATGATGGCAATATTCCATGACATGATCAGGGAAACAATGGAGGTGTTTATGGATGACTTCTCGGTCATTGGGGACTCGTTTCAAACATGCCTCTCCCATTTAGACAAAATGCTCAAAAGGTGTGAAGACACCAATCTTTGTCTAAACTGGGAGAAGAGCCACTTTATGGTCAAAGAAGGCATAGTCCTTGGCCATAAGATTTCCAAAAACGGGATTGAGATTGATAGAGCAAAAGTTGATGTTATTGCTAAACTGCCTCATCCTACTACCGTCAAAGGTATTAGGAGTTTTCTAGGTCATGCCGGGTTTTATCGCAGATTCATACAAGATTTTTCTAAAATCGCCCGGCCTATGACCCATCTTCTTGAAAAAGATGCTCCTTTTATCTTCTCACCTGAGTGCATCGAAGCTTTTGAAACATTAAAGAAAAAGCTTACTGAAGCACCCATTCTCGTTGCTCTCGACTGGGACTTGCCTTTTGAGCTCATGTGCGATGCAAGTGATTTTGCTATCGGTGCAGTCTTAGGGCAACGTAGAGCTAAGCATTTTCAGCCTATCCACTACGCAAGTAAAACTATGACTGAAGCTCAAACACATTACACCACCACAGAAAAAGAGCTACTAGCTGTGGTGTATGCATTTGAGAAGTTTCGGCCATACTTAATCTTGACCAAATGTGTAGTGTATACGGATCACTCGGCTCTCAAATATCTCTTTGCAAAACAAGATGCAAAGCCGAGATTGCTCCATTGGGTTCTCCTCCTACAAGAATTTGATATCATTATACGTGATAAAAAAGGAGCTGAGAACCTGGCTGCTGATCATCTGTCCCGTCTAGAAAACCCTCACCAGGATGTGTTTGAGAAAAAGGAAATAAATGAAACATTTCCTCTCGAGACACTCAATGCGGTTTCTTTTCGTGGAAACTCTTCTACCCCATGGTTTGCTGACTTTGCAAATTACCATGCGGGTAACTTCATAGTGAAAGGGATGTCGACCCAACAGAAGAACAAATTCTTCAAGGATGTTAAACATTACTTCTGGGACGACCCCTACTTATTCAAAATCTGTACGGATCAAGTCATCCGACGGTGTGTTTATGGACAAGAAGCTCTTGACATTCTCAAAGCTTGCCATGCTGGACCCACCGGGGGCCATCATAGTCCAAACTACACCGCCAAAAAGGTGTTTGATTCCGGGTTTTATTGGCCCACAATTTACAAGGATGCCCACGAATTTGTCAAAGCCTGTGACGCTTGTCAACGTCACGGGAATATCTCACAAAGAAATGAAATGCCGCAAAACGCCATTCAAGTGTGTGAGATTTTTGACATCTGGGGCATTGACTTTATGGGGCCATTTCCTTCATCTCGCGGTAATAAATACATACTCGTGGCCGTTGACTATTTGTCAAAATGGGTTGAAGCTAAGGCTTTGCCTACCAACGATGCCCGAGTTGTTGTGAAATTCTTAAAATCTCTTTTTGCTAGGTTTGGAACTCCACGAGCTATAATCAGTGATCGTGGTACGCATTTCTGCAATGACCAGTTTGATAGAGTCATGCAAAAGTATGGTGTAACTCACCGTCTCTCTACTGCGTACCACCCCCAAACAAGTGGGCAAGTGGAAGTTTCCAACCGAGGGATTAAAAGAATTCTGGAGAGGAAAGTAGGTGAAAACCGTGCCTCTTGGTCGGATAAGCTAGATGACGCACTCTGGGCCTTCCGTACAGCTTATAAAACACCCATCGGGTGTACTCCATACAAGCTTGTGTACGGAAAGGCGTGTCATCTACCGGTTGAGCTTGAGCACAAGGCATACTGGGCCTTGAAGCATGCCAACTTCGATATTCAGACAGCTGGTGATCACCGGAAAGTTCAAATGAATGAATTAAATGAACTCCGTGATCAAGCATACGAGAACTCTTTGATCTATAAAGAAAAGACAAAGAAGATTCATGACTCAAAGATCAAAAACTGCGTTTTCAACGTCGGTGATCGAGTCCTTCTTTTCAATTCAAGATTGAAGATTTTCTCGGGAAAACTAAAATCCCGCTGGTCTGGACCATTCACCATCAATAAAGTATTTCCATATGGAACCATTGAGTTATCTCAACCCGATGGTCCAAACTTTAAAGTGAATGGTCATCGATTGAAGCATTATTTTGGAGAGGACATTCCTCCTGTGGTTGTCCCGGATCTATAAACTTTCCCCATGAACCAATGAATGCGGGGATCGAGTCAAGCTAGCGACTCGGGAATCAAAAACAGTAGCATGCTACATGGGTTTTCACCCGTGTGTACCACCCTAGTGTGGGGGAGATGCCCCCCGCTGTTGTATATAAGAGTTTCAAAAAAAAAAAAAAAAATCTTGCTAAATAATGGCCATAGTATTTCCCTTTTACGTTCTCAGTTTCGGCATAACCGCCGGTACTTTGAATATTGAGGGAAATATTCATTTCTAGTGTGGGGGGGGAATTCTCACGAATTTAATCATGTAATTATACCGCCCAATTCCCCCATTTTTGGCCAATTTTTTTTTTTTTTTTTTTTTTTTTTTTTTTTTGAGTAAGTGTTTTGCACTTACTCAGCTTACGGTTATCAGTCCGCCATGTCTAATAAACAAAAGGATTGGCTAATCCAGGAGCAAACGGCTCTTGGTAAAGATATCTCAAATCCGTTGACGGCTTGCAATTTGCCCAAAATTGTATGGTATTCAGCTCACCATATCCTTAAAAGTGAAGAGTTGGCTAGCCCGCAAGTTTATGGCTTGTGGTAAAGGCAGTGGAAAAACCATAATTGGTAATCAGCTCACCAAAGATATATTATCTAAGATTTGGCTAGTCCAGAAGCAAATGGCTTCTGGTAAAGACAAATCAAATCCGTTGAAAGCTGGTGATTTGCTCAAAATCATTTGGTTATCTGTGTACCAAGGTTCTTACTTGAACTGAAACATTTGGCTACTCCAGAAGTAATGGCTTTTGGTAAATATTTGAAATCCATTAATTTTTCTCAAAACATTGCTAGAGACTAGCAATATCTTAGTGTGGGGGATTGATGAGTGTCTAAATACTCATCATTTTTGTTCCAGTTAAACTGCAAAAACATCTGAAAACACTTAGAAATACATCAAAATGATAAAAATATCACAAATTGGTGTTTTATGTGTTTTTAATGCAAAAATATCAAAATCTGGTGAAAAACGTATCAAGTTTGCATAATTGGCAGTTTTAGTCCCCCAAGTTTCAAAAGTTGTCAAAAACAGTCCCTGGTAAAACCAAATAAAGAAAAATATCATTTCAAGTCCCTAGGGATTCCTAAGTTGTCAAAATTGGTCCTTGAGATTTAAATTTACAAAATTACAACTTAGGTCCCTAAACTTTCAAAAATGTCAAGTTTAGTCCTTGGAAATTTGAAAATGTCAAAACTAGTCCTTGTACTATTGGAACTTGTCAGTTTTGGTCCTTGTGACAACTTTGGGTTTTTGGCAGAAATGGTCCCTCTAGTTTGGCAGAATTTCAAAATGGTCCTTGTATTATTTAAACCAACCATGACCCTTTAAACCATTGTGACCCCCTGCCATTTCACCTTTTGACCCCTGCCATCTCTTTTTTGGACTGCCAGGTCAAACACCAGTCAAACCTTTCTCCTTTCCCTCCACCTTATCCTGTATATCTTCCCCACTTGACTGCAATACACAGGACACCCTCCCATCACCTTTTCTCCTCAAACCTCCCCCTCATCATCACAACCCACCACAATTAATGCCACCCCCCCTAGTTGCTAGATCAGAGCCCCACAGGTCAAATTAGTCTTTCCCGCCAAAATGATCAAACGGCTAAAATCACCTCAAGACATCCAATGGCCTAGATTTTTAGTGGGAATCAATCAGAGGACACGTGGAAAGCTATTTGGTGTATAAAAGAGGAAGAGAAGCAAGAGAGAAGACCAGTACTTAGTTTTTTATTTTTATGTATGTCGTTTTTAGCTTTCCAAGTTTAATTTAGCTTCAAAATTGTAATTTCCAGTTTAAATGTATCAAACTTAAGTTAAAGAATCATTGTAATGTGCTTTTAAGTGTTAATTCAAGTTTCAACATAAGTTTCATATTTTCATGGTTACTATTGCAAAATTGAGTTTCAAACTCTTGTTTCCAAGCTTCAAATAGCTTAATTATCAGTCAAACAAGCTTATTTAAGCTTAATATAGCTTTTTGTAAGCTTCTAAATCAGTTTCAAACATAATTAGTTGATGGTCAACAAAAGTCAACAGAGAAGAATTAGTGGTCAAGCAGACTTGGAAATGGATTTGGGGTGTTGCAGAGGTTGGATTTGGGTTGGAGTAGCTTCAGTTAACATAGTTATGGGTTTGGTTTAAGCTACATCACAGCTGGGACACTTGTGAGCTTGTTTTCTCATTTTCATTTTTAATGCAGTTTTCATATTGTGCTCATATTTGAATTTGTGGTCATCAAATAGTCTAAACCTGTTTAATTAATGGTAACTAGGATAAGTAATCTCAGTTTAAGTAAAAGTATGAGCTAAATCAGTAATGAGCTTAGTTTAATTAGTAAAACAATTTCTAAAAGAGTGTTTGGAACAGTGAGTTTGTTTAAGCTTAAGCTCTTGTTTTTGCTTGATACCTGTCTAGTTAGTGCCCATTGAGTCCATTTGAACCATTTTAGTCTCAATATTACATCTGCATAGCATCAAAAGTCAAAATCATATTGAATCTGTTCTAATCTCATCACTGTTGGATTTTAAGAATAGTAAAAGCTAGTTTCATGTTTAGAAATCACTAGAGTATCTTGCCTTAGTCTCATTACACCACAAAACATCAAATTCAGTTCATAAGATTGAATCAAATCTCATTTTGGTCAAAATCTCATAACTGTTAAAAAAGTCAAAAAGTGGAAATCCAGTTTTAAGCCAACATAAGTTGATTTTTAATTAAGTCATTTCTGGGTCAAATCATGTGAGACTTTTGATTTTAAAAAGTTCAGCTGGTTAAGTTTCTTATAATGATTTTTGCACAATTTTAGTAATTTTGTAAAAGCTTCAAATAAGCTTGTCAAACATGGCTTATGTGCCCTGTTCACAAACTCAGTCAAAGCTGAGTTTTCACAGTTTTTGCAGTCTTTGCACAGAGCTCATTAGAGCTTCTCTTGGTCTTGTATTTGGTTTACAAGTAGCCAACCAGGTCTACTTTAGACCCCAATATCTGTTTTTAGTTGCAGCTTATTTGAGTGCTTATTCTTAAGCCACAAAGCAGACCTCAAAATCTGTTTTGGCTCTTGCAGTCAAATCATCAAATCATAAGTAGCTTGCAATTTACAAGTTAAGGATAGTTGTAATTAGTTGTTTAAGAGTACTTTTGGCATAAAATAGCTTCTGTGAAAGTGTGGTGCTCAGTTGGTGCCTTGTGCTTATTTCAAGTGCTTCTTTATAAGCACTTTACATTGCAGTTCCATATTCATACACATAAGCCACTGTTTTTCTATTTTTCTTAGACTCAGTATATTAAATTAGACTTTTCCTGAATTTTTCACATTTTTCTAGGTCAGTTTGCTATTTTTCTTAATTAAAAACAGTTTTTAGGCCATTTTAATTAGCTTTTAATACAATTAATTCAGAAAAAGTTCCAAAAAATAATTTTTCATTTTTCTTAGGTTAAGATAAATATAAAAAGTAAAAAAAGTATTTTTCCAGATTTTTCATAGTTTAATTTGTAATTTTTAGTAATTTAATTAGTTTTAAATAGTTTAAAATTCATAAAAAATAGAAAAATAATTAGAAAAATATAAAAATAGTTTTGAAAATTCTCTTTTGTTATTTTAGAGTTTTCCAAGTCATAATTTTATTTTTCTAGCTTTATTTCATATTTTCTTGTATTTTAGGATATTATTAAATAGTTAAAAATAGTTTTTAATTAATAATAATTAGATAAATAGTTATAAAAAAATAATTTTATTTTTCTAAAAATTTTCTCTTATCATTAGGTTTGTAAAAATATCATTTTCATATTTTTAGGATTAATATTGCTTCAGTTTCACATTTTCTTGTGTACGTCACGTAGTTTTTAATTTAAGTTTTATAAAAGAAAAATCAAAAACATCAGTTTAAAAATAGTGATAGCGTTTATTTAATATAGTTTATCTTTTTAATTTCCTTTAATTTGCATTTAAGCCCCTGTAATTTACAAAACTTTTCTTTAGGTATAAAATAACTCAAAATCTTTACTGATCACTATCCTTAGTGATTATTCGACATCTGATTGTGTTAAACACCATTCATCCTCCGTGGGACTTAACGACCCGGGAATCCACTCTATTCTCCTGATCTAAATTGCATTGGTGTCTGAGCTGTTTTAAGTTTCTTACGGTTAGCCATTCACAAGTGGCTAGCTTGTGTGAGATAACTTGACGGTTTGCCACCAATCAATCCCTAATTAGACTTGCTTACATTCTAGGTCAGCAAGTTGATTCTCACAAAGACTTCTAAGTATTCTTCTCAACATATTTCAAGTATTTGGGATTATTATGAGTTGCTGATTCTGAAGTATCAAAACCAGCAAGGGGGAAGGAGACACGCATCTAAACGCGAGTAAACTTGATGAGCTTAATACTTCTAAGTGATTGAAGATATCCTAGGAAGACTAATGTCATTACCACAGAGAAACTCAATGTTTGACTCATGGCATTTGGTGTTCGTATTCCAACTATGTGGGGGAAGAGATGGAAAAGTTAGTTTCTGAAGATAAAAGAAGTACACAAGTGTGTGATGATTTCGATGTTATCGCAATTATCAGGGGAGAGAGATTGTGTACATTGGGGGTGCTCAGCTGTTTCACTTGAGAGCTTAATCAATGATTCAGAGATATAATCACTTATTCCGGAGTTGACATCCGCAGAGATAATCAGTGATTCGGCCTGCTTCTTCAATGTTATCGGTTATTCTCTCTTTGGGCATTCGGGTACTTCGAGTTCTTGAGCTTCATACACTTTCTTCAGGGGAGAGAAAAGTATACATCGGGGTTATTCTTTGGCTATCGGACTTAATCTGCTACTTCGATGTTATAAGGTTCTTTGTCTTTGGGTATATGTGTATTCGGGTTCGTGAGCTCTATTCTAAGAGACTGACTGCATCAATTCATCTACTTGGGGTGACACCTTTTGGGGATGCATCGCTTCAGACTTCAGTGGTAATGAATTATGAGAAGATTATTCAAGAGTGGGATGAAACGTTGCTGTTCTATTGGATGGTATAACCCCGAACGAAGAATCACGATGATTATTCTTAAAAGGAGCAGCAAGATCGATGATAATGGTGTGCTTCCTTGTGCACCTGGCTAAAGCAAGCTTGAAAAAGAGCTTTCAATCTTCTCAACAAAAGGATTTACGGTTTGGGGGGAAGTTGCCAAAGCCTCACTTTCAGATGGTTCAATTTCTCTCAATTCAGGAGCCTCGAAAGCTTTGGTGGTGAATGGTTAAGAGATGATGACTTCTATCTTCTACAACGGGGCTGTTCGATATCCTTATCTCGGTACTCGTATCATCATCTTTCTTAAACTATATCATCTACTCTATCTGTATATAATGATTAAAAACCTAAATACAAAAATATAAAACCATCAAAAAGAAAATAGAAAAATATAAAACCTACAAAAACCCATAAAAATCAAAGAATTTGAAAAAGACAAAAATATTGTTTTTCAAAGACATGTCTTCTGGTATCGATAACATCTACGGTCTTAGAAATGTCATTCAATAATGGCACGGAACCATAGATGAAGTTCGAGCAGAAGGTGTAAATATTTCTTTTCAAAACATGTCACAAACTATGGCTTACAGTTACTTCAGACTGTAACCCGTGCTTAAACAATGGCATGCAGTTATTTCAGACTGTAACCCGCACTAAAACCATGGTTTGCTATTATTTCAGATAGCAACCCGCTCTTCAAGAAGGAACGTGTTGCACTAAACCAATTTTCAAATATTTCGTGCACTTATCCTAAAACAATATAAGGAAAGTATGTCGAAGGACTGCTGTTCCTACTCAAATATATTTCCTTTTAAAATTCTTCAGAAAAATATTTGTTTTAACAAAATGGTGGTAAATGTGTTGCTTGAAAATCAATCAGAATCAAGTTTTTATAAAATTTGCAAACTCAATCAATGACTTCAGCGCCTTTAAACTTTTCAGAAAATGAGTCATTGATTGAGGGGGAGAATGTTTTCAAATTTATATCATCTAACGGGCTTATCTAATTATCCTATATACTTCAATGTAAAACATGTTAACCTACATCGAAGGACTAGGTGCCTAGGATTTGATTGTTAGGATTAGATGACTAGAGTTTGATAAACACATTATTCCCATGCCTTACATGATCTGATTGATTTGTTGGATTGACTTTTATTAGTCGATCGATGTTTGGTGATGTCGACCACCATATATCTGTATGTATGTTCACTAACGTATGCAGATATCATGGTATAAAAGAATGTTCCCGATCCGGATCCCACAATGAAGATGATTGGATGCCGAAAGGATAGGGCAACTATTTCTTGGGTCAACAAATGAAGAAACGGAGCTTAATTTGACCTCTATGGAGAGTTGGCATGACAAATGCAACGTCAGAGGTCTCACTGCATCAGCAGACAGTTTTCTTTCAACCTTCAGAAACACGAACAAAAGCAGCTTAACCACCTAACGGTATCTTTGTGCAGGGATAATAGTGATGATACAATTTTTGAAAAATATTGTTTTGAAAATGGAAAAATATTATTTTGAAAATAAACTGAACTCAAATTTTGGAAATCAACCGGACTTCATTTTAAACATAAGTCACTCAATCAACGACTATGGTCATTGATTGAGGGGGAGAGTGATTTCAAACTTAAGTATTTTCAAACGATATTTCTTCATAAAATTCCGTTTGTACGTAATAAAGTGGTGATCTAAAGAATAATGTTATGTCATGGTATGATCTTCTTTAAACTCAAAGATCTTTGAAAATGAAATTTTTTCTGTTTTTGTTTGATTGTGAAATTGTTTTATTTTACCTAAAGATCTCTAAAAAAAAAAAAAAAAAAAAACCTATCATACCTGGCACTAACAATCTTTAATGTCTAAAATTGATCCTCATCAGTCAATTTCAAAAATTAAATCAAGCCACGTCTTTCCTCAAATTTTCTAAATGATTTAAATCATATGGGATCACAAATCTCAAATGGTTTGATATTTTTGATCGGGGGAGAGTGTTGGGTTCAATCCCAGATAGATCTTATGAGCCTTAGAGAAAGTATAGTTAACCTGTGTAATCACAAGAGAACTAAGGAGAACCTTTGCTAGAATTATGTTTACGCGAAATATAAACACAAGACTCAAGAAGACAATAAACACCCAATACTTGATCCTCTATGGATCTATATTAATTCACTAAAAACTGTTATTCAAGAATGTACATTAACCCTAGCCGTTGGTTTCTTTTATACTACAAGAAACCCTAATTGAGCAGCTTACTCATCACGTAAACGATATGCATTATCTATTCCTAATTTAACTCATGCATATCCCAACTAAATACTAATAATACGGAAACTACATATCCGCAGAAATAATAATAACTATCAGTGGCAAATGCACTATCCACAGGAACCACATTATCAGTAGAAACTATAAAGCTATCAGCAGGAACCTTTATCAGCAGTAACCCACTGTTACAATAATTCCTAACAATCCTTCCCTAAACTTGAATTTGACTATGTTAACTTCAATTTTCCAGATAGATCTTGAACGTGTAAGAGGATTGAAGATAAACAGCAACTGAAGCACAAGAAAAATAACCAGCAGAACACCTAGAACCACCAAAAACAGCAAAGAAGACCAGGATTCCATCAGCAACTCCTAGAACAGCAGCACCAGGAACCAGCAGCAACAGTAACCAGAGTAGATTTGATAAGCCTTTATCAAGTAGCTACTCACTCTTGGGCTAGCTGGTTCTTGAGTGGAATCATGACATCACCCTGGTGAACCAGTAACCAGTCCAACACTTAGAACATGAATCAATGGTGTACTGGAGTACCCTAATGGTTTTTGGCAAACCATCACAACCATCAACGGATTTGATTTGTCTTTACCTGAAACCGTTAACTCAGGACTAGTCATGGTGTTCCACTGCCTTTACCACAAGCCATGAACTTGTGGGCTAGCCAACTCTTCATCTATGAGGACATGGTGAGTTGAGCACCATACAACTTATTGGCAAGTTGTCAACCTTCCAACGGATTTGAAGTCTCTTTACCAGAGCCGTTTGCTCATGGAGTAGCCAATGTTTGGTGTGTGAGACCAGGGTACATTGATAACCCACTGATTTTGAGTAAATCAGCAACTATCAACGGATTTGAAAATACTTACTAGAGCCGTACCCCCAAAGCAAGTTAACCCTTTGTCACTAAAAACCTGGTGAGCTAAAAACCATATATGAAGCACAACTATACAACATGATCCTCAACAATGAAAGTTAGTAAACATAATAATATATACAAAAGATTTTTTTAACACCAAATAAAATAAGAAATAAAGAATAAGAAATAAGAAATAAATATAACAACAAACCAGGCATCAAATGGAAGTATCAGCAGAAGCAGCAATGAGGTTATCCTTAACACGTTTGACCAACTGTTCTGCATTCACCAAATCATTGCCAACTGGAGCAGGTGAGAAAGCCGATTTCTTTTTCAGCATTTGTTCCAACAAAGGTACAGACAAAGGATAGTCTTGATCTGAAAACATATACACATAAACCCCAGACCAGGTCTGCACCACATGCACACTAGACAAAGGATAGTATGTCCAGCCATAAACCTTCCACTGATTCTGACCTTCCCAAATCCTAAACCCTGCACCATCTTGATATTTGGAATCAAACAACACTTGAAGATCACCCAACAATATTAAACCAGCACCAGTTACATGATGAGATTTGTAAGGAATCAGAAATTCCATAAGTAAAAGAGTCGGTCACCCAATTATTATCTAGCCAAAGTTAGCTCTCAGACTTGTCTCTATTTATGTTAGTTATTAAATAAGTAGTAGCGTAGAATAGTATAGTGCAACACCGTGGAGGAAGGACGGGTCTTTACCCATTGTATCCCTGATCCACAGGCAGTCAGGAGGTCGTTTAGTCTGTAAACTATAAATACCCTCTACCTTGCAAGGTAGAGGGTTGGATGTTCATTGGTAATCTAATATTCCACAAGTTTCTCTTACTAGAATATCCCACTTTCTCTCTCTCTAAAATCATCTATGTGCTTAGTGTGTTAACGTTATGTTATGTAAGTGAAATCCAATATCCTACAATTGGTATCAAGAGCCATGGTTAGATCATATCTTGCACATCTTTGGATTTCTAGTGGTTTTTAGGCGGTTTTTGAGTTTGAAAAAGTTTAGTGGTTTGTGCATCATTTGGTTGATTTCTTGTGTTAAAGCTTGGATTTTGTTAGTACTTTTATGTTTAGAATCATCATAAGTGTTTAGGTTTTCATTTGGTAAGCTTGAATCATCTTGGTTGGGTTGTTTTTGGATTGAAAAGTGATGTTTGTGATATTTTTCTTGCTAGCGACTTGATCTACGGATTTCTTTTCTTGCTAGCGACTTGCTTTACATTTTTGTAGCGAGTTGCAGTTTGTGGAGTTAGCGACTTAGGCCTAGCGACTAACAGTACAAGTAGTGGATGCTCCACTACGGGTAGCGACTTGGTGTTAGCGACTTGGTAAGTAGCGAGTTGCTATTTAGCGACTTGATTCCTTAGCGACTTGTATCTTAGCGAATTGCTGCCAAAATTTTGCTAGCGACTAGAGGCTTAGCGAGTTGCTATTTAGCGACTTGTCTTTTGTTTAGCGACTTGGGACTTTAGCGACTTGGTGGAATAGCGAATTAGAAGATAGCGACTTGGTTCTAAATTCCTAGCGACTTGGGTGTTAGCTACTTGGTTCTAATATCTTAGATACTTGGTATTTAGCGACTTGGATGTCTAATACATTGGTGTAGTGAAGCAAGATACTTATACACAATGTCTTACATCACTGATCCTTTAATCACCAAAGTACTTGCTCTCTATGATACCACACAGAATATTGAAACGGGATGCCTCCCTGAATGCTCTACATCTAATGATTCAACATCATTTAATCAAAACAACTCAGATGAGACACTCTTAATGTTGACAAATGATGCAAAGAAAATGGAATGCACCAGTGAGCCCTTTCAACATCTCCATCAGCTTATCAAACTACTATTATCTACAACTATGGATCGAACAAGCAGTGTTATCCTTCGTCCGGATTTTCCCACTTTAACAAGAACTGTGTTACTTAACTTAGAACGACTAAGGATTCAAATTACCAAAGAAAAGTTCTCATCTGATGATTCTCATGCAGCTCTTCAAACTATCCTCAATCAATTTCAGCCACTTATCCGGGAAGAATATTCCTCAGATTTTGATGATGACATGACTGGAATCTCATTCAAGAAACACACTGGAATGGAAATTCATGAGTTCAGAAACTCATATATTCAACTTATGAGTAATATGGAAATATACATCAAGGAAGCTGCAAAAGAGAATAATAAGCTGAATGAATTGAATGAGTGTCAAGAGACACTATGGAACGATTGTGATAGGTCATGCAATAGACTAGTTGAACCAGTGAATGTTACCGAATGCAGAATTTCAGTCGCATTGAAAAAGGATGAAGACTACAGCACTGATCTCAAATACTCAAAGTCAGAAAAGGTCTCAAGTGATAAGGTACACTTAACTGATCACATAAATTCTTATGTAAAGGTACCTGGCTCTTACTCTGAACATAACACCATGAAATCGATCTTGGTTGAGCCTGAATCTAAAGCTATTAACATGATTGAAAAAAGGGTATATGATGAACTTTCAAACAAATACTCAATTCTTGAAAAACATTGTATTTCATTGCAAATTGAAATACAACAAAAGGATGAAATCTTTCAAACAAATACTCAATTCTTGAAAAACTTCCAGAATTTCGAGAATTTTTTGAAATTAATCAATTAAAATCCCAGATTCAGGACAAAGATTCGACCATAGGCAATCTGAAATTACTTCTTTCAGATGTGCAGAAATATGATTGTCATGAGATGAGTGATACACTAGAATCTAGAAATGCTGAACTAGCCCTATGTGTGTCCAACCTATTAAAAGAAAATGAGTCATTAAGAAAGAACTTTGAGGAAACAAATTCTAAGTTAGTCATTCAATCTAACCTCTTGCTGAAAGACATTGATGACCTCAAAGCCCAAATTCAGGATAAGAGCTTCAATATTGTTGCCCTAAAGAATGAGCTTAGGAAATCTATTGGAATTAGGAAGAACACTAAGTTTGCAAAACCTTCAACGTTGGGGAAGTCAACTACTCAGAACCACTCTAAACGTACAGTAGTTAAGCAGCCTAATGCCTTTAGGACAGATAGAGTTAAACCATCGAAATCTAGGCTTGCCTCCCAAGTTGATAATAATGCTACTTTGACAAAACCAGTCACTTCATCGCCTAGTTCTGATATGATGAACCTCAAACTTCAGGATAATGTTCAATACTCCAAGATCAGTAGTACTAGAAGTATAAATAGCTCTCATACTAAACATCAGTTGACTGATCAATCTCCTAAGAAATATTCTAATCACACAAGGACCAATAGTCAAAACAAGGTTGTGCACACATACAAATCAGCCAGCAACTGTTTCAAATGGATTCCCACTGGCAGATTATTTAAGTTTACAGGAGTCAAACGGACTTACATATCTAGATCTTGCCTCAAGTGGATCCCCACAGGAAAAATCTTCAAGAATACTGAATCGAATGAGATCCCTAATAATGATACGTCTGTATTATACTGTGATGCATCCAAGTGTGGGATTAATCATGTCACTAACCCACCCATTTACAATTCTACATGTGCTTCAAGTACAATGTGCTCTCAATCTTTTTCAGGTACAATGCTCAACTCAATCAGGAACCTCATGACTTGGTTTCCATCAGAAATGAATATGGCTCATTCAGGAGCTATAGCTTGCCAGAATTGATGTACATCTTACTTTGACTCCTATTCATCTTGAATCAGGACTCGCTCTTTTATATCTGTGTATAAATCAAGTTTTATTTAAAAAAAAAATCTTTTATACCTTTTATATATTTCATTCTTTTAAATTCATATTTTTGTCACTTTCCTCATACTAATAAAGAATACATTCTTTGTTATCGATAACATCTACGGTCCTAGAAATGTCATTCAATAATGGCACAGGATCATAGATGAAGTTCGAACAAATGATATATTCTTGTTTTATAACGGGTGAGGTTAATTCAATCAATGGTCTTTGGTGACATTGATTGACGGGGAGATTTTTTCAAGTTATCTTGATTATATATGCGCCTGTGTTAGTTATGTTTTGTGTTCAAAGGCGGGTTGTTATTGTTTATCCATTATGTTAGTGTGCTTATCTTATTATGATTCTCGTTATGCTATATGTGCCAGTTTGCAATCTGATAAGTTCATATAACTAATGAGTCTGTAACACATAATGTGACAAGAGAGCAACTTACTTTGTAATGTCTTAGCAACTTGGTTTGGTAAATTTGAGGTTAGAGACTTGCTTTGAAAAGTCTTAGCGACTTATTGTAACTCTAGGATAGCGAGTTCCTAATCTCTCACAAAACTACAGGGACTAAATATGACCACCTGGTGTTTCTTACTTAAACCCTCCCTATAAGTTAGCGACTTGTTTTTTTTTATTTTTATTTCAAAATCTCAAAAATAATCTTCTCTTTCTCTCTCGATTCCTCATAGCGATTTACGTGTGGTAAGACATCATTGATTTGTCTTTTGTCTCCTAATATGAACAATATACGTGTTTCCTAACTCTTATTCCTTAACAGATTCCACGGATCTTGATAATCATCCCTCGCTTCCCTCGTTTTGTTGTTGGATCTGTTGAATGGAACAATTGGGATATAGGTTAATGGTTTAAGGGTAGTTTGGATACACTAGGGTTGTTGAAATTCTAAATGTATTTGAGAGCGTATTCTCTGTGATTCGAGTTAGGTTGTGTTTCTAAAATAGTTTGTGTATGTGTATTTTATGAATGGGTTGGATTGTGTTTCATATTAATTAAATGATCTAAATATGTTGAATGGTTTGCAATGTTTAATTGAGTGATATGATTGAGTTCTTGGTGGCGAGTTGCCTACTGTGATAATATTGTTCATGGTAGCGAGTTAGTTTAAATGTTCATCGTAGCGAGTTATTGCTGTTAATACTGCTCAACTTAGCGACTAAGCTATTGTGGCGACTTAGGGTATTATTTACTAGCGACTTGGGTAGCGACTTAGTTGTATCATTATTATTAGCGACTTGTCTTTACAAGTTAGCGAATTAATAACTGTAGCGACTTAGTAAACAGATATGTAGCGACTTGGCTATGGTACTGTTCATGGCGACTTGTATTACAAGTTAGCGAATTAGAAAATGTAGAGACTTAGTGAACTGAACGTGTAGCGACTTGACTGTGTCACTGGTGATAGCGACTTGTCTTTACAAGTTAGCGACATAGTTTACTTTCATGTAGCGAATTAGTCTTGGTTAGCGACTTGTCCAATTATGACTAGAGACCTGTTTGGTTTGTTTTTCACTCGGTGTCTAGAGTTATTAAAATGTTTAAAGGCAATTTGCTAGGATAATCTCATGCTTACAATCTTGATTCAGGATTTCCTGTAGCAACTTGTATTGACAACTTACTCCTTGTAACCTGCTATA
Source organism: Chrysanthemum seticuspe (assembly GCA_019973895.1). NCBI lineage: Eukaryota > Viridiplantae > Streptophyta > Magnoliopsida > Asterales > Asteraceae > Chrysanthemum > Chrysanthemum seticuspe. Next base: position 322,945,189 of record BPTQ01000006.1, read on the forward strand.
ACATTTTGTTTAAGCAAGTTGTTCTTGAACTCCCTTGGGGCTATTCAATGTTACATCTTGTTTCATACAATTTGCTATATCACTTCTACATTTGTATCTTGGTTCATGACATTATTTCTTTGCAAATGTGCGTTTTAACCTTTTAATTCCAAAACAACTCGTCTCGTGAAAACTGTATCATATGGTGTCTTTATCCTTTATGTCTCACTAATGTCTCTCATTCTATCTCTATATGCCTATGGGAACCCTGTCTGAGCTTCTAAGTTTTGTATGTTTATAACATAAGGGTGTATTCAATGTTGTCTAACTATACATTTACAATCTAACATGTTCCCAATCATTACTGTTGATTGTATGTATACTCAGATCATCAATGGCAAGTTCAATCCCTGAAAAGAACGTTACCCCTTCGGCATCACCCAAAGTTCTCTCAGACGAAGAAATCCTTCCTAGGAGTCAATGGGCTGATATTGGAAAGAGTAACTGTTACGTGGACCTACAAAAGTTGCAACAAAATCCTATACTCAAAGTGTCTATTGATATCCTCAAGAACACTAACTTCTTCGGTGCCATTACCAAGCAATGCTCAATTCCCACCATTTACATTCAACAATTCTGGAACACCATTCAATGGGACAAAATCACAACTCATTACTCTTGCAAATTGGATAATAGGGAGTTCGTGATTGATTCAGTCATTCTTAGCAAGGCTCTTGGAATCACCCCATGCAACCCCAACCTTCGTTCTGAATCTCCACCTGGTGCTGATGATTTAATTGTATTTCTAATTGGTTTGGGTTATCAGAACAGCATTTTAAGGGCTTCCGACATCATCACTGGACACATGTATCAACCCTGGAGAGCTATTACAACTATTCTCAACTTATGCTTATCTGGCAAAACATCTGGGTTCGATAAAGTGAGAATTCCCATCTTGCAAATCCTATGGGGTATTGTCAATAAGGTTGATGTGAATGTCTCAGATCGTATTTGGGAAGAATTTTCTTTATCAATGAACACATTCATATCTGATAGAACAAATTTTCTGAACAAAGCTCAAGGGCGAAAGAAACTGAACAAGCTTGTGATTCCCAGCATCATATTTTCAAAACTTGTTATCCAGTTCTTGCAACAAACTCACAACTTCAATCATAGGATTGAATCAACTCTACATAAAGCAGAAGATGAATTTGTTTTAGGAAACCTGAAATATGTTCCTAGAGGTATGGATAAAGAAATATTTGGATTGCCAATTCCTGATATTCTACTCACGGACGATATCAAGAAAAGGGACTACTTCAAACAGTTCATGAAAATTGCTGCCAGATCATCTGTTAATGCACACCCACTCCCTCACAACCCAATGCTCCAAAGCCCATCTCTGGCTCAAAACCATCTTATGCCTCTCTTCCCAAAAAGAGACGCGAAAGATCACAACAGTCAGACACCTCATCCAAAAAACATAAAGAAAAGAAGAAGAAGGTGGAAAAGGAAATCGATGAAAATACTGAGGGGGCAAGGGATAGCACCAAGGTAGTTGATGATGATGATGCTGCTCTGCAACTTGGAATCCAGCAGAGCCTAGAGAGTCAGATTATGAAAGCCCCAGTTGGAGGAGTTGTGTTAAGAGAACCTGATCAATTGCCTCGGCAATCCACATCAAACACGAAAGACAAAGGAAAAGGGGTTGCTAGTGTTGAAACTGAACAAGCCGCTCACATGCTTCTAACAATCTCATCATCTCCATCAAGCACCACCAATCAATATGAGCTAAAGAGAAGAACTGAATCATCTCCTGCTAAAGAACAATCTGGATTGGACAAAGTGCCTGAAACATTTAAAGAATCTCTTACACTAAGTGAGACTCAGTCTAGTCAGAATGTTGACTCTCTTTTGCAAAAAGGCTCGCAGGAGAATCTTGAGTCAAGATCTGATGAGACCATGCACTTGGTTGAACCAAATCTGTTTGCCGACTCTTTATCTTCACTTAAGAATCTTGATACAGACTTTACCTTCGGAGATCTATACTTAAATGACAAGCCCATTGATACTGCACAATCCATGTATACAGTCAGCATTCAGCAAGACACATCAACTATTCCTCCTATGTCAGCATCTTCACTAACAACTGCACTTCCACCTCCCATACCTGCTCAATCAACCGTATGAACACCACCTACATCGTCACCATCCCCTGAACCTGTCATTACAGTTGCTGATATGGATGCTCCACCTGCGTCACCACCTCAAATCCTTACTTCAGATTAACTACTTGACAAAGCTGTAAAAAGGATAGAAGCCCTTGAAAGGCAACTTCCAAAATCTGTTGATTCCCTTGTGGATCGTGTTTATAGATTGGAGCACCTCAACTTCAATGAAGGGTTTGCGGCCGCCATTGAAGGAGAAGTTAAGGATGCTGTGGAATGGGCAATGGAGGCTCCACTTCTTAGACGGTTCAAGGACCTACCTATTGCCGATATGAGAGCAGCTCTGTTTGAGAAGATGTATGATGCTGAAGAGAACAAGCATGAGGTCCACAAGAAGCTTTATGAGGCACTTGAAGAATCCATTAAGTACGACAATCATGAACAATACTTGATTGAAATCAGGGAAAAGGAAGCTAAGAAGAAAAGGAGAGTCATTGTGTTGGAAACACTACGGAAAGACCGTAAAGATCCTCCTCCACCTCCACCTCCAACGGGGGGTGCTGGAATCTCTTGAGCTGGTAAATCTTCTACGATAACCAACACACCTCCACCACAACCACCATCATCACCGCCAAAACCTTCCAATCAATCAAGTCCTACAAAAGAACAGAGTACTCAGAAGAAATCTGCTGCTTGGACGACGGTTGATTCAAGGTTCACATCCACATCCACCTCTATTCCTGATGATCAAATGGTTCACGAAGAGTCGCATGTCATGGCAGATTCGGAACCAGATGAAGATGATGCATCAACAAAGCATATTCCTAAGCCATCAGAAGATTGTTTTGATACTTACATGGCTGGGAATCGCACTAGCACATCCAGAGTAGCACTTTCAAGGGACACAATTCAAAGTTGCATTGTTGAAGATAGACCTCCTACTCCAGAACCTACATGGACCATCCCAGAGTCTGACTCGATTATTCCTGACAACAATTGGGCCTCAATTATCACCAATAATTATGAAGTTCCAGCTGAAGACTCTCTTATGCACTACACTGGTGATATGGGAAGCTTTATTAGATGGTTTTGTGAACGGAAGAGTATCTCATCCATAACTCCAAGAGATCTTGAAGGACAAGCTTATGAAATTGTCAAAGTCTTCCACTTAGATGCAAATCATCTTCAATATCAGATGGAAGAATGCCATAAGATGCTGAATGACCAAGTCAGTGAGCAAATTAGTCGCTTCAATGTCAACAAATCTCTTTCTCTTGGTGGTGAACCTGGTCAGATGACCATTCAGGCTGAATTCTTCTTCAATCATGACTTGGACTATCTGTGTGCTCGCTCTGCTGAAAGAAGGCCAGCTCTATCAATTTCAAAGATGAAAGCTGCAACCTACTCTGATCAGGGGCTTGAACAGATGGTTCCTGATCAATTCTGGGCTGATGAAGAATGAAAGTATGATATTGTCGCTTCATATGGTATTTCTCACTGGTGGTTCAAAAAGAAGAAGTTCTACATAGAAAGACATGGTGCTGATAAAACACGCAATGATGTTCGATCAAAGCTACAAATCTTAAGTGTTGTTTGTGTAGAGATCTTCCCTATCAATGGATATGAGTATTTGAAGAAGATAGTCCTTAAAAGAGCAGACTTCAAAGAGTATACTATTAAGGAAAATGACTTCAAACATCTTCTGCCAAATGATTTCGAAGATCTCTATCTCTTGAATCTTTAAGGACACCTTGAGCATTTACCTGTCCGTGAGAAAAAGGCCCTCTCTGCACCTGTCACTCTTTGGATCAGGGGCTTAGTCATTCAAAAACGAGTTGAGGACTTTCAGCTTGGCATAGAAAGCTATCAAACCAGGATCAACCTTACAAGTCCACAATGGAATGCAACAGGGCATGAATTTCATCGCGAATACAAAGTCCTTGACACCCCTAGAGCCGTCATCTTCACCGACAGATATGGGTCTCGCATGCTTATGCGACTATGTGAGCTCTACAAGTTTAGTGACGGTAAATTGGTTGAAGAAGAACTTGACACCAGAGTGAAAGAAATCAAAATTGATATGAAATCTTGGGTAACCTTTTGGACTGACGATGACAAAAAGCGGTGTAAAGATTTCATTGCTGCAATCAGGCGAAGACTCAAGACTCGAAGGATCTTCCGCAGCCTTGAAAGTTTTGTTGGTGGTAGGCTTCGGGGTGGTCATTACAAACTTCTTCAGAGAACTGAATGAAGATATCTTCGGGAAGCAGCTTCTGTTATGTTTTAATTTTGTGTATTATGTGGTGTACTAACTTTGAACAACTGTAATGCATGTAATAGTGCTAGGTTATGTACTGTGGTTTCCCCTTGTATCAAAAAGAGGAACATCTGTGTTGTCCACTTTTGATCATATAAAACCGGACACATTTTTCTCCAACAAATATTTTGTCTCATACATATTTAAATCACTTGAGATCCAAAATCTCAAAGGATTTGAAATTTTTGATCGGGGGAGAAAATGTGATATAAATATGGAAGATGTTAAAAGATGACCAACTTTTTGTGCATACTACTCTCCAATATGTGCTAAACAATTTTCGAATCTCGAAGCATATATTAAGGGGGAGCATTTTTTATGAGCAAATTCAAGACATCAGGGTACACAACTTTCCATTTTTCTAAGGTACCTTGATTGTATGTTAAATGGCTTCTCATCGTTTGGTGATCATGTCTGCACTTCAAAAAGAGTTCCCTCCAGTATGTGCAAAACCCTCTTTCAAACTTAGAAGCACATATTGAGGGGGATCAAAATCATGAAAACCTCATTCTTCCCGAAAATGCTTTATCTACTTGATTTGATTAGGGAAGTGATGTTGATATCTTTTAGAAAATGGAATTCAAAGAAGTTAACTCTTTCTCTTGCCTCCGTGTGCAAAACGATTTCAATCACTTGATGCACATGTTGAGGGGGAGCTCTTATTCTAAAAATATCAAAAACAATTCAGGTGCAAAATGCTTTGATAATATATCACAAGCACCTGGATTGATTTTCAAATGGTTTTTAATTGGTTTCTATGGCAGATGAACAATACCAAATAGACCGACCAACTTTACTTATGTATGGTGATATAAGGATGATAAGGTTAGGTATGTGTTCCCATGATCCGCTAGAACCGGAGGGATCTACCCAGGGACTATCCACTAGTTAGTGTAGAGTTCTTAGGTATGATGATAAAAGGAGAAAAATGAGATATGGGAAGAGTGCGGACTGAGACTGAGCTAGTATTGGAACAAACCCAACAAGGTTCTAGCTATGAAGTCTCGGTAAGCACTGAAGGGGTTGAAGAATTAAAAAGAATTGAATGAGAAAAGGGTGAAAACAAATAGCCCTCCATTTATTCAACCTTAGGGCAGAAACCGGGTACAATTCATATGCTACTGATGGTAACATTGGTATTGAAGACAAGACGTCATGGACCCAGTGACGCTCTGCACCTCAACTTTCCAAACCACTCAAGTTCCTCTTAAAAGAAATTGTTTCATTCTCACGGGGAACCGACATTATCTATCGACTTTCTCTTAGAGATTGTTGATATTGAAGAAGGAGACCCTCTCCCTAGTCTCCGGCACAGGAACCAAATATGCACAAATTGTGTATAGAGCCACGAGATCATCAATAAATCTCATTAGGACACTTTCAATGAAGACTCTCTATTTCACACAATGTGGAAAGAGAGATTATATCTTGAGTCCTACGCATTATCCTTGTGGTATTGCCAAAACATCTGAGTGATGTGTATACATATTCACAATGAAGATGGAAAGCCTTCTGGAGCCAACATCAAACAAGCTCCTGGTAGGTGGCATGTGAGATTTATTATATAGATCAACCATGTGAAAACTGAACAGAAACAATGGGGCGATTCAATCTCTTGAATCAATCCTGGTTCAGGTTATGGATTGACGGATACTTTTGAAAAACCGGTCTTTGTGATTAATAACTCTTTTCTTTAGCACATCGACCGTGTACTAATTTTTCAAATCAAAAGGTGTTTTTATGATTGATAATTGATTTTCAATAAAACCTTCGTTGTATTGCAAAAACAATTTCTATTGAGCAATACACGATTGTTTTTCAAATCTCTTTTCATCAATCAGTGGACTTAAATTCGCTGGTTCACTCACTCCGTGTTGTCTTCTTTGAGACGTTCCGATTTGAGAACAGCTAGAGCAGCTGCGAAACCCTGTCAAGGAAATTCTTCGGAATTATACCTGATCACAGGCAGTACTTGTACTGATCAACGGGGAACCGTGGGCCGTGTACCTCAATTCAAAAAAAGTAACCAAAGACACTTTCGTGCGATTTATTGCTAACTGTTGTATGCAGGTACACCCGATGTTTGCAGCTGATCAGAATGAAGTGGTCAATCCATAGCCACATGCTCACTCTACACATTCATCTAAAAAAGAAATCATGATTAGTGCATCAATGACTGATATTTTCACTCCATGCTTCTACTACGCTGCTGCCAATATCATGAATCAACGAAGGCTTCCGCTACTCTGATGGAAAGATGTCATGATTCAAAAGTGTGAGCATGTCGGTCCGAAAGTCACAACCTCACATGATAGCAACACAATGGATATCTCAGAGATTTACATTAACTGATGATCTCAAAAGCTGGCTCAAAATTATTGCTATCACAGTGGATCAGACACTCAACCTCCACGAATTATTCATTTCTGCTGTTCAATATTGCACTCTCCACAAATGCACTTGGTTTGATTACTTTGTTGAAAAGAAGTCTACGAGCTCATGAATGAAGACTTACTTGAAAGCTAGGATACACAATGTAATTTATGGGGTGACCTCCCTTAGGGGGAGATTGTTAGGAATCAGAAATTCCATAAGTAAAAGAGTCGGTCACCCCAATTATTATCTAGCCAAAGTTAGCTCTCAGACTTGTCTCTATTTATGTTAGTTATTAAATAAGTAGTAGCGTAGAATAGTATAGTGCAACACCGTGGAGGAAGGACGGGTCTTTACCCATTGTATCCCTGATCCACAGGCCGTCAGGAGGTCGTTTAGACTGTACACTATAAATACCCTCTACCTTGCAAGGTAGAGGGTTGGATGTTCATTGGTAATCTAATATTCCACAAGTTTCTCTTACTAGAATATCCCACTTTCTCTCTCTCTAAAATCATCTATGTGCTTAGTGTGTTAACGTTATGTTATGTAAGTGAAATCCAATATCCTAAAATTGGTATCAAGAGCCATGGTTAGATCATATCTTGCACATCTTTGGATTTCTAGTGGTTTTTGAGTTTGAAAAAGTTTAGTGGTTTGTGCATCATTTGGTTGATTTCTTGTATTAAAGCTTGGATTTTGTTAGTACTTTTATGTTTAGAATCATCATAAGTGTTTAGGTTTCCATTTGGTAAGCTTGAATCATCTTGGTTGGGTTGTTTTTGGATTGAAAAGTGATGTTTGTGATGTTTTTCTGGCTAGCAACTTGATCTACGGATTTCTTTTCTTGCTAGCGACTTGCTTTACATTTTTGTAGCGAGTTGCAGTTTGTGGAGTTAGCGACTTAGGCCTAGCGACTAACAGTACAAGTAGTGGATGCTCCACTACGGGTAGCGACTTGGTGTTAGCGACTTGGTAAGTAGCGAGTTGCTATTTAGCGACTTGATTCCTTAGCGACTTGTATCTTAGCGAATTGCTGCCAAACTTTTGCTAGCGACTAGAGGCTTAGCGAGTTGCTATTTAGCGACTTGTCTTTTGTTTAACGACTTGGGACTTTAGCGACTTGTTGGAATGGCGAATTAGAAGATAGCGACTTGGTTCTAAATTCCTAGCGACTTGGGTGTTAGCTACTTGGTTCTAATATCTTAGATACTTGGTATTTAGCGACTTGGATGTCTAATACATTGGTGTAGTGAAGCAAGATACTTATACACAATGTCTTACATCACTGATCCTTTAGCGACTTGGATGTCTAATACATTGGTGAGAGAGAGGTTTGTCCCTTTTTTCTTTAGCCTTGCGTTCTGCATCTGCCTTCTTTCTCTGATTTATCAAGGCCATAATATCATCAACATAGTTCTCAGAGTCAAAGGCACCACCCAATATAGATTGGGCAAGAGTTGGATTGTTAGAAACATCACCCGCCAGTTGATTCCAGGTGGCATCAGAAATTTGAGAGCAAGATCATCTAGTTCTTTCCTTCTCTGTGGTGTGACATCAAGAACTGTGTAAGACTGACTTTGAAACTCTGCATCATAAGTAGCCTGAGTCTTTGCAGCAATTTCCTTATCACGTTGTGAAATCTCATGAAGACTCAATAGCCTAGCTTGTTTAGCCTTAAATGCATCAGAGTCCATGTCCTCATCTAGAAATTTACCTTTGCCCTTATCAACCGGAGAAGCAGGCATAGGCTCAACCTCAACCGAATAATCCTTTGGATCAGAGGGAATAAACTTATGCATCTTAGAAGCAACAGATGAAGGATCAGGCTTATCTACAGCAACAGTCATGCCAGTAGGATCTGATGCCTATGATTCCTATCCTCACCCACCTTGTCGGGAGGAATGTGGACACGATCAGCAGCAATAGAAGGTTCAGAAGAATCCACCATACTAGCTTTGAGGGTCATTTGACTTAGATAATTCCTCTTCCTAACCTGCCTCCTTTGAAACACTTGAACTTCTGGATCCTTTGGAGCTAGAGTCTCTCCTAATGAAACAGATGCCAAGACATGAAGTGCCTCAAAATCAATATGTTTTCTCTCATTACCCTGTTCCTCCTCAGAATCAGACACCACAACTCTGCTCCTCCTATTATTAAGCCTAACCTCCAAATCTGTCACCCTCTTCAACAACTTAACCAAAGCACCACCAAGAGTCTGCTTGGTCTCTTTAAGCTCATCCCTGGATTATTGAAGCTTAAGCTCCAAATCATCAGCCTTCTTGATATACCTGTTGAGTAAACTAGACATATTCATTAGCACATTAGGATCCTCAGCTCCACCAGCAGGATTACCTATGGTATTTGGAACTTCATTGGACCTTGGAGGAGACACATGAAAATCATCACCAAATGTGGTGTCATCCTCAAAATAATGTCTAGGAGGACTAGCAGGTTGAACAAAAGGTTGGGCAGGATTGACTTCAGTCTCAACAGGAATTTGTTCCTGTGACACAGAGGCAACCACTGGCTCCTCAAGAGCAACAATCACTGGTGAGGGTGGGGAAACAGGTTGAGGTGAAGGTGTTTGTTGGTCATCAGTGGCAACTGATGCAGAGGCACCAACAACAACATTGACATGGAGGGTAACAGAGGTCTGTGTTCACCAGCAAAATTAGCGTTCATAGTTGCAAATAATTTAGCAGTTAATTTAGTAATGACCCTTGGAGTTTTATCAGAGGTTTCAATGCCTAATATCATTTGTAGAAATCTAGGATACATAAGAAATTTATGTTTGGTATCCTTTATATTCTGAAGCATTTCCTCAAAAATATATCTTGAAAAATTATATTCTCTAGCATGGGCTAAACAGATTATAACATTTGTAATAGAACTAGAAAACTGATCCCAACCCCCAGATTTAGGACTCAAACACTGAAGCAGGGTATGGACTAAAAACCTCCACTTAGGGCAAAGCTTATTTTTATACCAAATGATTTTCCCATCAAAGGGATACCCTAAGCTGGTTAGACCAGCAATAATATTATCTCTATTGTTCTCAAAGAGACCACCTTCGTCATCAAATTGTAACTGAGTCCTAATGAGAGACTCAGTTATCACATACTCTTCTCCATCAATGGTAGCCACAATCTCCTTGGTTGAACCAGAAGGAGACCGCTCATGAGCAGTGGACCAAAATTGCTTGACAAGAGAGTCATAAACAACTGATGGAGAGAAAGTGAGAGCATACCTGATCTTGGAACGCAGAAGAAAATCAATCATGGAGTCATACAAATCACTCCCTTTGCCATGTTCCAAAAAAGCAACTTTGTTGTGATCTCCTTTGTAATCAAGTGTTGCCATTGATACAGAGTGAGAAGATTGAAGATGAGCAGTATTCAAATTAAGAGGGAATTGTGGTATGGGATATGTCTGATTGACTATTTAAATGAGTTACCCAAAATATCGTTTAAATTGACAGCAGATTCGGAACAAATCTTTGACCAATTTTGACTTTAAATGAATCCCGAATTAAATTCCCAAATTTTATCAAAACCAGCAGCAATGAAAAGTCAACCAGTGGAAACAAAACAGTCAAACAACAGAAACCAGTTAGCCTTTGTCCGTAGTTACCAATCCAAAGCTACCAGCAGAATCCACAGCTCATCAGCAGAAACAATCTTAATATCAGCAGCAATGAAGAAGGAATCAAATCAAATCTTTGACCCATAACAGTGCCTTAACAGTCTCCAATCAGAACTTTAAGTGATACAAATTCCAACCATCAATATTAACCATAACTTCTACCGACCTAAGATTCCATTAAGCCTATAAAACCAACCCCTTGCATCACCAACCATACAAACAAACCACATAACCCTAATCAGTAAAAACGACTATCAACCAAATAACCATGAACAACTCCCTAAACCATCCTATTGAGTTATCATCATCTGACAATGAACCATCCCATGATGGATGGTTGAACTACTTTCCCCCTGGTGCATCCAACAGTGTGACTTAAATCTCTAGAGAGCCTCCTAGCAAGTCACCATTTGCATACACTTCTTCAGATGAAGATCTTCCCAATCCTCCTCCTTATGTGGAGTTTGAAATATCCAGTGCTGAACTCAATGCCATGAATGAAGACACTGATGATGAGGTTAATGATCTAACCTACAAGCCACTCAACTACATGCCACTCAATGTTGCTCCTCTTCCTGTTCTACCACCATGCGCTTCAGTTCCAAACCCCCAACCCTCCACATCAAACCCTACCAAGAGAACCACTGTGATGGGTCTGGCTGCAAAGTCAGTGTGGGAATTTGTTAATAGGTGGGGAAAGGACCACCAGAGGATGCCAGAGTGGGGAAACAGAAGGCCAGAGATGAGGCCTTGAAGATTAAAGTTGGAGTCTGGAGAAGTGTTAAGTTTGGAGGAGTGTTGTGTCATGCTTGTAATGTTTTGAGTCTTGTATTGTTCCCACTGCATCTTTGAATGCAGTGTTTCATCAATGAATAAAAGACTTTTATGCTTGCTCTTTTGTTATTTGTTCCCACTGATTGTTTGTTTGACACTTTATCTGCAAGATGGTTAGTAGAACACAGAATATACAAAAACAAATATATACACAAAATATGCATAAAGATACAAACTGTACAACTTAAATCCTCCCCTTAAACCAGAAACCTCCTCTTAGGCACAATCCTCCCCTCAAACACAACAATCAGGGGTTGATCATGCCTATATGGACAACCAAATATTGAAATCTTAGACCATCAAAAGCTTTTGTTAACAAATCAACTACATTTTCATCTGTATGGATTTTAACCACTTGAATAAGGTGTTTTTCATTAGCATCTCTGATAAAGTGGTGTCTTATTTCTATGTGCTTAGTTCTTTGATGAAAAACAGGATTTTTAACAATGCATATTGTACTTTGGTTGTCTATAAAGATTTTAGTGTTCATAAAATTGAACCCATAATCCAATAACTGATTTTGAATCCAAAGTACCTGACCACAACAACTAGCAGTAGCAACATATTCAGCTTCAGTAGAAGATGTGGCCACTATGGTCTGCTTCTTGCATTGCCAAGAGATTAATCTCCTTCCCAAGAACTGACAACCCCCAGTAGTAGATTTTCGATCAAAGTTGGCACCAGCATAATCACTGTCACTATAAGCTTCCAACTCAAATGGAGATTCTTTAGGATACCAAAGACCCAGTTTAGGTTGGCCTTTGAGATACTTGAAAATCTTCTTGAATGCAGTCAAATGGGAAGTCAAAGGAGTGACCTGATGCCTGGAACAAGCACTGACTGCGAACATAATGTCAGGCCTAGAGGCAGTAAAATACATGAGGGAACCAATCATAGATCTGTAGAGATGAACATTAACAACAGGATCTGGTTCATTATTTGACTTAGCCTTAGGAGCTTCATAGGGTGTAGTTGCAGTCCTAACTAGTTCCATATCAAACTTCTTGAGGATGTCATGCACATGCTTCTCTTGATGAATGAAAATACCATCTGATTTCTGCTGCACTTAAAGGCCCAAAAAGAAAGTAAGCTCACCCATTGAACTCATATCAAACTCACTTTTCATCAACTCTTCAAATTCCCTGCACCAAGCCTCTTTGGTAGAACCAAAGATAATGTCATCCACATATACTTGCACAAGAATGATATCCCTGGAGCTCTTCTTGATAAAGAGAGTCTTATCAATAACACCTCTCCTGTATCCATGTTTCAGTATGAATGAAGAGAGCCTAGCATACCAAGCTCTAGGTGCCTGATGAAGTCCATAGAGTGCTTTAACCACTTTGTAGACCATATCTGGATTGTGAGGGTCTACAAATCCCTTGGGCTGAGTGACATACACTTCTTCCTTAATTTCACCATATAAAAAGGCACTTTTCACATCCATCTGATAGACCATGAAGCCCATGTAGGAAGCAAATGCCAAGAAGAGTCTGATAGCCTCTACTCTTGCAACAGGAGCAAAAACCTCATCATAGTCAATACCCTCTTCTTGTCTGTGACCTTGAGCAACCAACTTTGCCTTATTCCTTACCACAATCCCCCTAGCATCCCTCTTACATTTCAGAATCCACTTTGTCCCAATAGCATACTTGCCAGGAGGCAATTGAACAGGCTCCCACACATTTTGATTTAAGAACTGTTGCATTTCCTCTTGCATAGCAGCTACCCAATCATCATCTGCCAAAGCCTGGGCAACACTGGTAGGTTCAAATTGAGATAGGAAACAAGCAAACAGACAATGATGATAGTCTATATGATTGTTCTTATGTTGATCCTGAATGTAACTAAGAAATGCAGATTCACCAAAATTTGTCCTCTTGACCCTGCTTCTAGTTTGCACAGTTGAAGTAGGATCTCCTATGATAAGAGATTGTGGATAAACTGTGTTAATCCTCTTTGTTGAATTAGGACTAACATCAATGGATGTGGCCAGATTAGTAACTGTAGGACCAAAGTCATCATCATAGGAAGAAGAGCCAAAGATGCCAGTTCTTGACAAATGATGAATGCCATCCAATTTAGAGCTTGAATGTTGGGAATTTGCTAAGTCAGATGGAGTTAGAAATCTGGTGGGAGAAACATCTAAACCCAAAGTATCAGCAGATGGAGTATTTGAGGGAACCGGAGGAACAACATCACTAATAGAAGGAACAGGAACACAACCAGCAACATCAACATCAGCAGCAACTGACCCATTACCAGAAGGATCAGCCACATTACCAGCAGGAACAAGTATACTACCAGCAGCATCAAAGTTCCTGCGGGCTTCAAAAGTTGCCTGCCTTAGGAGTTCCTCTGTTTCTTTGGAGAATTCATAACCAAGCTTTTCAGCATCATCCTTTGCTGCATGCTCTTGGCGTTGAAGCTTCACAAGTTCTTCTGCATATCCCAGATCACTTGAAATTTCATGAGAAGCAGCTGTGTTCTTGTTACCTAAAAAGTGGTTAGTAGGAACGGAAGGAACAACTATAAGTTGTTTATCACACTCTGAATTTGACTCACCATCTGAGGAACCTGCAATGTTAGTTGGAGAATCTTGTGGTTCTGCAGGAAGATTAGATTTATAACGAGTATAACCCAAGTGATCAGTTAAATAGTCAAGATCAAAGTACCATTCTTGACCTGCTCCCTGAACATTTGGCTTGTCCTCCATAAATCTCAGATTCAGTGTCTCTTCAATCCTTTTTGTGGAGATATTGTACACCCTGTAAGCTTTACTATGAGCTGAATAGCCTACTACAAATCCCTCATCAGCTTTCCCTTCAAACTTGCCCAAATGATCACTGGTGTTAAGGATGGTGACATGACAACCAAACGGCTTAAGGTGACTAATGGTAGGAACCTTGCCAGACAAAAGTTCATAAGGTGTCTTGTTGTGAGGATTAGTTATCAACACCCTGTTCAATACATAACAAGCAATGCTTACTGCTTCAGTCCAGAACATGGTAGGTAACTTAGAATCAGCAAGCATAGATCTTGCTGCTTCAATCAGGGTTCTATTTTTCCTTTCAGCAACTCCATTTTGTTGTGGAGTCCTGGCAGTGCTGTAATCCCTTTTTATCCCCTTTGTAGAACAAAGCTCAATTAATTTGGAATTCTTGAACTCTGTCCCATTGTCACACCTAATGGCTTTAACCTTTTTATTCAACTGATTCTCTACCAGGGCAATATAGTCTTGAAGAGTCTGAAATGTTTCATCTTTAGTCCCCAAGAAGAATGCCCAGCAATACCTACTATAGTCATCAGTAACCACCAAACAATAGTACTTGTGATCAATGCTTCTGATAGATGTAGGACCAAAAAGATCCATATGAAGAAGCTGCAAGGGCTCAGTGATAGTGCGGACAACAACAATGGACTTATAGGAAGCCTTGTGTTGCTTTCCCTTGTTACAAGCCAGACAGTTGTGTTCATTAGTAAAGACCTTGGAAGGAAGTCCATGAACTAACCCAAGTTTTTCCAGCTTGTTGATTGTTTTGAAATTAACATGAGCCATCCTTCTATGCCATTTATTAGATTCATCCAAGGATGCTTTTGCCACCAAAAAAGCTAAATCACCAGCAGGCTGAACTTCATTGAGATTGAATGTATACAAATTTTGTTTCCTTGGCACCTTCAAAACAACTTGACTGTCATCAGGTAACTGGAAATCTTTTGAGAGAACAAGACATTCAGTATTAGTGAACAACCCAAAGTTTTTCTTGTCACAGATTTGGGACACAGAAAATAGGTTGAAGTTTCTCAATTCTTCCACATAATACACATTCTCAAAGTCCAGCTTGGACGTTCTAATAGTTCACTTCCCTGTAATTTTACCATCTCCTCCTCCAAAAGTAACAGTACCTCCTTGAAGAGATACAAAATCATGAAGTCTGTCTCTGTTCCCTGTCATACTCCTAGAACAACCACTATCAACAATGCCTAAATCTTTATTAGTATGAGGATCATCCTACAAGTTAAAAAGATATACAACAACATTAGTATACATGGAGACCCAAGCCATCACTAACTTGGGCCTGCCTTGTGGATCATATTAGAAAAACCTGCAGATTGATGAGATCTACTATTGTTCTTGGAACCCTTCATGAATGATGGTTTATTGTGTGTCTAAGAGCAACCTGCTGAGGGCTTAACAACAGTATCCCACCTTGCCCCCCTTTTATGTAAAAGGTCATTATTAATAGGCCTGTATCCATTTTGAAAATAAGTACTAGTAGGTCTGTATAATGGCCTATAAACATTTCTTCTCCAACATGATGAAGATGACTTGTCAGCAGAAACTAGGTTACCAACAGGAACTGGTCTACCAGCAGCAACTGGTCTACCAATAGAATTGGTTCTGCTGGTCCTCACATGTGTTCCAGAGGGAACAAATGGAGGAATGTTGGTCACATCATTCCATATAGGTCTATATCTCTGTTGATTAGTACAAACACCCATCCGTTTCTCATAAAAAACACAATCTTTGATAAGATGAAATGTACTACCACAAACAAAACATGATTTCTTCTTAAAATGCTTGTTCAAAACAAAATAATTCAAACCACAACCAAAATCAGAATTGTTTTTAACAAAATCAACAGAACAAGAAATGTTTCTAAAATGAGTTGTCTTTGAAGAAGATTCATTAACAGTAACTCTTGGGGCAGGAAAGGGCTTGGGAGAGGCAGACTTGGGCGTAGTAGACTCTCACTTGAATCACAACTGGCGTAGTCTTTAGACTGGGTCTCTGAAGTCCTATCACTGGAAGAACAAGAGACAAAAGTATTAGAATCACTGTCAGTGTCAGATAAGTCATTGGACTTTTGACCATAGGTCATATGTGATTCTTCTGAGTCTGAGTCTGGGTTAGGTGGCCTAACAATACCATTTATAGAAGAAGGAACTGAATGTATTTCACCTTGTTTTATATATTTAACAGGTTTTCTATATTTATCTTCTTCTTCATCAGTGACAAGATTAAAAACACTGTATTCATTGGGGTCATACACCTCATCTGGACCAATATAGTCCTTGAAGCCCAACCACATCTTAGTTTTAACAGACATTGAACTATTCCACAGTTTATCTAGGTTTCTAGCCTATTCTTGCCACTGTTTATGCCTAGCCACCTCTGAATCTAGATTAGCTTGAAGACCCTATTTTTCAGCAATGACCTTAACATATTCTTTCTTGTTAAATTTTAGCTTGTTCGAGCTGTTTTCCAAATCTCTTTCTAAAACTTTAATTTTCTCTTTAAGAGCTAATTGATTTTGTTGGTACCAGGCCTTTTGTTTTTCTAAAGATTTAACAATTTTCTTATAGGCCTGGACCTGAATAAAATATTCTTTATATTGGCCATTAACATCATCAAATTCACTTTTCAGAGCATCATATTTGGCATTACAACCAAACATACAACTTTGTACCTGAGAAGTGATGCCCATTAGTGCAATCTCATCAGCAGTATCAGCAACCAATCCAACTTGAGGATTGTCATCCTCAGCTTCATTCACATGCTCATCCATGTCAACCCTTGACTCCAGAGACAACAAGGATGTAGGTTTCACCTCCTCAACCTCCTTGAGCTTGTATGCATTATACCTTCTTCAGTCACCTCCCTTCTTGTTTGGACATTCCCTAGCAAAGTGACCAAGTTGGTTGCATTCAAAGCACCTGATCTTCTTCCTGTCAAACCTGGCTGATTCTCTTCCCTTGTAGCCAAACTTCCTCCCAGATCCCTTCTCAAACCTTTTGACTTTCACAGCAATCATGGCCATCTGCCATTTGAGATCCATCTCCTCCAAATCCCATTTATCTACTTGTTCAAAATCTTCTTAGGCCAACTGCTGTTGGTCTTCAGTTTCAGCAACAAAAGAGTGAAGTACATCCTCTATCACACAATTGGATTTTGATTTTCTAGTAGAAGAGGTGTGTGTTCTGGTTGTTGCTGATGAAGAAGTAGGACTCTCAGCATAAGACACCATTGTGTTAGCACTGGTAGCACTAACAAAAGCTGAATGTGTTGGAGTTGGAGAATAAGATGAATGACCCTTGATATCAATTTCAAGGGATCTAAGCTTATTGTATAAGTCATCAAAGCTTACGTAGTCAAGGCCTTCCTTTGCCTTGAGTGTGAGAGAAACCTGCCTCCAGGAAGAAGGTAAAGCACGAAGGAACTTGAGATTACATTCCTCATTGTCAGGTTTGAACTTCATCGGATTTAGTTGGCTGAGGATTTTATGGAACCTGTCATACCCCTTGTGTATGCCTTCCTCTTCAGAAATTGAAAACTCCTAAAAATTCTGCTTGAGCATTGACTTCCTCATCTTTTTAGACTCTTCGTTACCTCCAAACCTTGCTTTTATTGCTCTTCATATTTCTCTAGCATCATCAAGATGATAAAAGTCACTTATATGCTCATCTGGAAGAGCTTGAAGCAAGGTAGTCCTTGCCTTGGTCTCCCTCTGAAGTGCAATCTGTTCTGCATTACCTGTTGCTGGAAGAATTATCACATTCCCATTAGAATCTCTTCCAGTAGCCTTCTTATTGTTGCCTTTTAGAACAATGTTCCAGAGATTGATGTCCATGTTGGAGATATAATTTTCCATCTTCATAGCCCACATGTCATATTCGTCCTTCTTCAGGAAATGAAATTTTGCATTTGTGTTGGACATGGTGGTAACAACCTGTTGAATAGTGGATTGGGTGTTTGATGGCTCAAGCTGTTCTTCATTTTCTGAATCTGAATGTTTTGATGATGTCATTGTTATGGTTTTGAGAAAGAGAGTAAGACTGTCTTCTAAGAAAGATTCTCACCAGGCTCTGATACCACTTGTTGGGTTCAATCCCAAATAGATCTTATGAGCCTTAGAGAAAGTATAGTTAACCTGTGTAATCACAAGAGAACTAAGGAGAACCTTTGCTAGAATTATGTTTACGCGGAATATAAACACAAGACTCAAGAAGACAATAAACACCCAATACTTGATCCTCTATGGATCAATATTAATTCACTAAAAACTGTTATTCAAGAACGTACATTAACCCTAGCCGCTGGTTTCTTTTATACTACAAGAAACCCTAATTGAGCAGCTTACTCATCACGTAAAAGATATGAATTATCTATTCCTAATTTAACTCATGCATATCCCAACTAAATACTAATAATACGGAAACTACATATCCGCAGAAATAATAATAACTATCAGTGGCAACTGCACTATCCGCAAGAACCACATTATCAGTAGAAACTATAAAGCTATCAGCAGGAACCTTTATCAGCAGGAACCCACTGTTACAATAATTCCTAACAGAGAGATCATGATTTAAATCTCAAATGTGCTAGCTCTCTCTAATATGTGCTAAACTCTTTCATATATCGATGCACATATTGAGGGGGAGCGAATGGTTTCTATTGGCAATCGTGAAAAGTACTTCAAAAACCTCTTGCCTCTATGTGCAAAATGATTTTCAAAGATCCAACGAACATATTGAGGGGGAGAATTTACCAAGAAAATCAAATGGCTTTTTCTATGGAAGTTGTGATCAAGAAATTATTTCAAAGAACTCTTGCCTCCATGTGCTAAACAATTTCAAAATCATATGCACATGTTGAGGGGGAGCATTTCTAAATGGTCAAAACAATTAAGGTACACAATGTTTTGATTTTATATCACAAGTACCTTGATTGATTTTCCAAATGATTTTTCAATTGGTTTCAAGAAGGAAAGAACAATACCAAAAGACCGACCAATTTACTTTATGCATGGTGTTATAAGGATGGTTAGGTTAGGTATTCGTTCCCACGATCCCGCCAGGGCCAGAGGGATTGATAACATCAAATAAGCCTGATCTTTTATATATCAAATTCCCGTGTTTATGGCCTCATTTGTATTAATATGGTACTTAATCCGTTCATAATTGTATTTCAGGATAAATGAGGCGTTGGAGCGGAAAAGTAGTGATAAAAGGCCAAAAGACATATTCTAAAGACTAGTTACGACGTAAGTTGTGATGGACTATGCCGTAACTCATAATATGAGGGCCTGATAATTATTTGTGAAGGTTACGCCGTAAATGCTTAATAATGTTACGACGTATTTATGATGCTTTGAAGGATACGGCGTAACCAACTATTATGGATACGTCGTAATTATTTTGTGAAGGTTACGGCGTAACATGCAATTTAGTTACGCCATAGAGACATTGTCGGAGTGGATAATCATGAGCTAACGAAGGTTTACAGCGTAACTCTATGGATTAGTTACGCCGTAATTAATAACTTGGGCGCAAAGTTTCGAGGTCGAGGGATTCAAAGCGGCAAGTTAATAATTATTTTATTCACTTCGAGGACTAAAGGATAAATGCAAAAGTATGATGAGGGGCTGAATTCGTCAAAGTCATAAGTTTAATAACACATTTTAATGTGTTATTTTAACTTATAATACCACAAGGATTTTAGAAGGAATGATATAAAAGAACAAGGGCCAAGATGCAAAGTGACTAAACTTCTAATAGTATAAATACATGTGCTTGGTCATATATCAGATTCATCAAATAGGGTTGCGTTTGGTTTTGCCGTACGAGACGAGAAGGAAGAAAAAGGCAGCCAACGATTGGTTTTTGTGGGGCAAATCCTTCGGGGTTTGCCCCGGTACTCAACTAGGGGATCGATAGCATTATGCTTGGCACGATATGTAATTATTTTCCGACTCTTAATATTATTTTGGTTTCATTATTCTATTATAATTTTGATTCTGATTTAATTGTTGTAGCATTTTTATTTATTGTGTTCTATTTAATTTATTATTAGTCAATTAATTATTTGATGTTATGTCTTGATTATTTATTGTTTTACTTGGTAATTATATTTGTCATTCCACTAGGGTATTTTGGAGATGTGGAAATTAGGTCTTGGCATAGTTTAGATTCTTTTATTAATAGTGCTTTTGCGTTAATTAATTGTTTCTAGTGTATGCATGCATAGTTTATTGGTAGCTACCATTGTTTTGGTAGTTTTGAATGGCGGTAGAGGCAAATTGCCTAGGAGATATGACCAACTGACCTAGGTGAGCGGACTGAGACAGGAAGGGTAAGATATGACCAACTGACGACCCTTTCTGCTTGTGCGATTTGACCAACTGATCACCTACCGTTTGGATGAACTTAAGAATTAGGGGGTGAGTGTCTAAGTTCCTAACGGCCGGGCACTCACTATTATAAATTTAGCATGTAGCGGAACTTAATGACTTGGCTTAGGGGACCAGGAACAACAGGACTTATGACGGTGCGTCTGATTTCTCCTGTGGTGGCATCTTTGCTGATAGGTTAGGGCGAATTGACCAAATGCTGTCCTCTCGACTTTAACCCCACTTGAAACAAGAATCTAGTGACTTTTAGAACCCATGTATTGCGATAGTAAACGACCGGCTCTTAATGACTACTATTAGATTGCCGAATGATCCCGGGTGACCTGTTCTTCTTGGTGAGGATTCTAAGAACCATAGGGTAGGCGAATTGACCAAAGGAGTCTATCGACTTATGCCACTTGTGGCTGAACTTGG
Source organism: Chrysanthemum seticuspe (assembly GCA_019973895.1). Lineage (NCBI taxonomy): Eukaryota > Viridiplantae > Streptophyta > Magnoliopsida > Asterales > Asteraceae > Chrysanthemum > Chrysanthemum seticuspe. The sequence continues at coordinate 322,966,113 of BPTQ01000006.1, forward strand.
TTTAAGAATTGCATCACTATCTTTCCCATTAGGTTGTTTACCAGAGAACCAGCCCAATTGATCACGTGACACATTAAATATTATCAATCCTTACATTAAAACTTATTTATTTGACTAATTTAATTGATTAGACAGTTGGGAATCAACCGTTCTTGGGACGACCTCGGTCTTACCATTCCCTCACTACATGCGACCGGGTACACTGCCCGTTAATGCATTAGGTAGGCCATAGGTAGACGAGTTACTATAAATGTAAAACCTGGTCAGTAAAACCTGCATCAAGTTTTTGGCGCCGCTGCCGGAGAACGGTCTTCGTATTTTTGGCTGTTTGATTAATATTATTCTACAATTATGTCTTATGTCTTGAGATTACGGCGTAACCTTGGCCATGGTTACGGCGTAATGTATTCTTATTATATATCAGGTTTCTTTCAGACTGAAGTTACGGCGTAGTTAGTAATTGGACTTACGCCGTAACCAAGCCTGAGGCATCTCAAAATTATGAATAATGTGTTATATCTCACTTGTTGCTCATGTTTATTATTTTTACACATTTAATGCACGAGGTTGTGATAGTGTGCAGGTTGAGCAAGAAGAACAAGTAGAAGGAATCTCGACGCGATCATAAGCCGAGATTAAGAGAGCAATGGACATTATTGGAGACGTCCGATTGATGACTGTTGCAGGAGTCTAACTTAAAGACTCAAGGAAGTTAAAGAAAAGTGCTCGTCGGGAGACTACCCGTCCCTATCCTAGATTTAGTTTTTGATTTTATTTTTTAGACCTTTTTTGGATATTTTTGGTAGTTTTTAGATTTTGTTTTGGGTTTGGTATGTTTTGTTATCTTGTTTACAGGTTTAAAGACCAAAGATAGATGATAGGAGTTCTGATAACTCCTCTTGATCACGTAGGAAGAAGTTGACATGTTGGGCACTACAACATCATTGAGTAATTACGGCGTAATGGGTCGATCCATTTACGCCGTAACTGGCAATCAGTAAGGCCATCTGCCCACTTCATCATAACTACGGCGTAACTAGGCTGATCTAGTTATGCCGTAACTCCCTTGTTCCAGGTATTTTCTTTCTCGGGCTTTCTTATTACGCCGTAACTGGGCCGATCCAGTTACGCCGTAATCCCTTCCTGGTAAACATTTTTTGTAAGTCAACTCACCTACGCCGTAACTGGGCCAATCCAGTTACACCGTAACTATCCTCTGATATGAAAACTTTTAATAAAAACATTTTCAAAACATTTTCATAACCCTGTATTAGTAATTAAATGAACTTTATGGGTGTGTTCCCTGTAAACCCTCACGAGACTTCAATCGTCCAATCGGGACACCGATTGGTTTAAAAGGCTTGTTGCATGCGCTAAATGCAACCGTGATTCCTACGAAAGTGAGTTAGGTTTTATTTTGTTTTAATTTTTACATTTCGTGCTATTTTTGCTTTTTATCCGGAATTATGCTTTTTGGTATTAGTTTTTCTTGCAGCATACAGGTTGAAGAATTATGGAGCTATGATTGGCTGCAAGAGAACACTTTCTATCCGACCTAGTTGAGTGCCATGGTGATTATGGAGAGTTGATGTGTAGTTGGATGTTGCTCGTAGAGGCACAATTGGAGCATGTTTTTGAACATGCATTATTATTCATAACGAGCAAATCCAGGGGAGTTTTCCGTTTCATCTCTAACCCTTCTTATTTTTCATTTATATGCTTAAGTATGACCCAAGTGGGGGGAAGGGATTAGACATAGACACCCGCTTGATTTTACTTGTCTTATTTTTCTAGTTTTTGATGAAAAGTGTTTCATTAATTTTGACATGTTTTTCATTACTTAACTGGATTAATCTAGACTGAGCACACCTACCCTATATTTCCATTGTGTGAAGATAAGCCTTTCCGTTTTTCCCTTATACATAATTCCATTAAAATAAGTGTGTTGGTGGCTGTAGTAGACTTTATAACTTGGCTTTGCATATCTTTTCGAGACCATTATCATGAGCATTACACTGAGGTAACTTGGTGTGGTCGGTGCAGCTAGGATATAAGGAAATTTTAGGATTAAACCCAAATAGCCCATATATATATATATATATATATATATATATATATATATATATATATATATATATATATATATATATATATATATATATATATATATATATATATATATATATATATATATATATATATATATTGTCTTTATTGACTTTTCACATCGATCAGTCAATCCTCCTGTTAAACCCTTTTTGTTTGCACTCTCCATTAGTGCAAGATACCCCTAGATACACCCTTCAGAGCCTTTCATTTCATTTTTTTCACCCAATATAATTGTTTCGTTACACCTATCCCCTAGTCTACCCTGTAGTTTCCTTTTGTCCATGGTCCGGGCGCTGTTGGTTAAGTTTGGTTCCACTAGTGAAAGTCGCGGGTTTTGAATTAAGTGTTTTGGAAGAAAATCGGGTTTAGAGGATAGTTGATCTCAAGTGGGGGGGGGGGATGCTTTATACGTTTGTATTGTTTTTATTTTTATTCATGAATACCTTGCCTTGCATAAAAAAAAAAGTGAAATAAAAAAGAATTCAAGCAAGAGTTTATTAGTTTATTTATTGCTGATCGTTATTATCAGCTTATGTGTCGTATTGTGATAAGTGTTATCGCCTTGTTTCAGCTAGGCGTAATTTTTTTAAATATCTGTTGTATTCTTACGGATAAAATTAGAATCCCGTACATTTCTATCTCGCCTTTCAAATTTTAATCAATATTCGTACAATGGGGACATTGTACATTTTAAGTGGGGGGATGAGAGATAGAAATGGTTGATTTTAGTAAAAATATGTGCTAAAAGTACCAAAATTTTATTATTTTATAGCACATATTATTTTTTTCATTAATGATGAAGGCCGAGTTAATGCATCTTATTTGCCTAGTTTATGGAGATTATGAGGCACTACGCTACATTTTATATGCATTGACTCATGTATTGAAGACCCCTTGACTCTTTACCCTCGATTTTTGTTATGGGATTGAATGCGACTAGTGGTGAGGTGACTATGGACTTAGGAATCTATTTGTTTCGTGTCTTTTTATTTACACCCATTAAAATTTTCCCATGTCTTATCCTACCCTTAGTCATGAATCGAGCTTAGGTGAGGAAGCGAGCAATCATTGGTGTCTTGGCCACGGATTTGGTCATGTGTCATTGATTTTGTCCCCTTCGCCGTAGCTCGTTAGTAATGACAAAATAACCCCATAAGCCTATGTTGTGTCAACCCATTGCCTTTTAGAATAGCTGCATCTATAGACTCTAGTGGTGGAGATTAGTATATTTGCCAAGCTTATGATAGAATACTCGCCATGACTGAGCAATTGAGTGATCACCCCAAAAATATTAAACACGTGAATTATGAGAGAGAGTGAGATTTCAATTCCCTTTTCGTGAGGTGCTCGGTTTGGAATTTTCTAGCTTAGGTGATTTTTAGAATCATATTTTTCAATTAATCTTGGGAGATATCTTTTTTAGAATTATTTAATAGGTCTACTTGAGGAAAAGTAGGATTCAAGTGGGGGGATATTTGATAACATCAAATAAGCCTGATCTTTTATATATCAAATTCCCGTGTTTATGGCCTCATTTGTGTTAATATGGTACTTAATCCGTTCATATTCGTTCATAATTGTATTTCAGGATAAATGAGGCGTTGGAGCGGAAAAGTAGTGATAAAAGGCCAAAAGACATATTCTAAAGACTAGTTACGACGTAAGTTGTGATGGACTACGCCGTAACTCATAATACTAGGGCCTGATAATTATTTGTGAATGTTACGCCGTAACTACTTAATAATGTTACGGCGTATTTATGATGCTTTGAAGGATACGGCGTAACCAACTATTATGGTTACGTCGTAATTATTTTGTGAAGGTTACGGCGTAACATGCAATTTAGTTACGCCGTAGAGACATTGTCGGAGTGGATAATCATGAGCTAACGAAGGTTTACGGCGTAACTCTATGGATTAGTTACGCCGTAATTAATAACTTCGGCGCAAAGTTTCGAGGTCCAGGGATTAAAAGCGGCAAGTTAATAATTATTTTATTCACTTCGAGGACTAAAGGATAAATGCAGAAGTATGATGAGGGGCTGAATTCGTCAAAGTCATAAGTTTAATAACACATTTTAATGTGTTATTTTAACTTATAATACCACAAGGATTTTAGAAGGAATGATATAAAAGAACAAGGGCCAAGATGCAAAGTGACTAAACTTCTAATAGTTTAAATACATGTGCTTGGTCATATATCAGATTCATCAAATGGGTTGCGTTTGGTTTTGCCGTACGAGACGAGAAGGAAGAAAAAGGCAGCCAACGATTGGTTTTTGTGGGGCAAATTCTTCGGGGTTTGCCCCGGTACTCAACTAGGGGATCGATAGCATTATCCTTGGCACGATATGTAATTATTTTCCAACTCTTAATATTATTTTGGTTTCATTATTCTATTATAATTTTGATTCTGATTTAATTGTTGGAGCATTTTTATTTATTGTGTTCTATTTAATTGATTATTAATTTATTATTAGTCAATTAATTATTTGATGTTATGTCTTAATTATTTATTGTTTTACTTGGTAATTATATTTGTCATTCCACTAGGGTATTTTGGAGATGTGGAAATTAGGTCTTGGCCTAGTTTAGATTCTTTTATTATTAATGCTTTTGCGTAAGATATGACCAACTGACGACCTTTTCTACTTGTGCGATTTGACCAACTGATCACCTACCGTTTGGATGAACTTAAGAATTAGGGGGTGAGTGTCTAAGTTCCTAACGGCCGGGCACTCACTATTATAAATCTAGCATGTAGCGAAACTTAATGACTTGGCTTAGGGGACCAGGAACAACATGACTTACGACGGTGCGCCTGATTTCTCCTGTGGTGGCATCTTTGCTGATAGGTTAGGGCGAATTGACCAAATGCTGTCCTCTCGACTTTAACCCCACTTGAAACAAGAATCTAGTGACTTTTAGAACCCATGTATTGCGATAGTAAACGACTGGCTCTTAATGACTGCTATTAGATTGCCGAATGATCCCGGGTGACCTGTTTATCTTGGTGAGGATTCTAAAAACCATAGGGTAGGCGAATTGACCAAAGGAGTCTATCGACTTATGCCACTTGTGGCTGAACTCGGTTTAAGAATTGCATCACTATCTTTCCCATTAGCTTGTTTACCAGAGAACCAGCCCAATTGATCACGTGACACCTTAAATATTATCAATCCTTACATTAAAACTTATTTATTTGACTAATTTAATTGATTAGACAGTTAGGAATCAACCGCTCTTGGGACGACCTCGGTCTTACCATTCACTCACTACATGCGACCGGGTACACTGCCCGTTAGTGCATTAGGTAGGCCATAGGTAGACGAGTTACTATAAATGTAAAACCTGGTCAGTAAAACCTACATCAGGGATCTACCCAGGGACAGTCCACTAGATAGTGTAGAAGTCCTTAGGTATATTGAGAAAAGGAGAAAAATGAGAATATGGGAAGAGTGCCGACTGTGATAGAGCTAGAACTGGAATAAACCCAACAAGGTTCTAGTAATGAAGTCTCGATAAGCACTGAAGGGGTTGAAGAATGAAAAAGAAATGAATGTAAAAAGGGTGAAAAGGAAAAGCCCTCCAATAATTCAATCTTAGGGCAGAAATCGGGTTCAATTCACATGCTACTGGTAGTTACTAAGGTAATGCCGATATTGAAGACAAGACGTCATGGACCCAGTGACGCACTGCACTAAACTTCCCAAGCTACTCATGTTCTTCTTAAAAGGGCTTGTTTCATTCTCACGGGGAACCGACATTATCTATCGACTTTCTCTTAGAGATAGTTGATATTGAAGAAGGAGACCCTCTCCCTAGTCTCCGACTTAGGAAACCAAATGTGCACAATTGAGTCTAGAGCCAAGAGATCATCCATAAATCTCATTAGGACACAAAATTAATGAAGACTTGCTATTTCACACAATGTGGAAAGTAAGAATATATTATGAGTCCTACGCATTATCCTTGTGGTATTGACAGAACATCCGAGTGATATGTTAAATATTCACGATGAGGATGGAAATCCTTCTAGAGCCAACATTAAACAAGCTCTTGGTGGGTGACATATGAGATCTTTTCATAAGATCAAGCTTGTGACAACTGGATAGAAACGATGGGGCGATTCAGTCTTGAATCAACCTTGGTCCAGGAAATGGATTGACGGATACCTTTGAAAAACCTGTCGTTGTGCTTAAAAACACTTTTCTACAGCACATCGATTGTGTATTATATTTTCAAAACTAAAAGGGTATTTATGATAAAAAAAATTGATTTTTCTTATAAAACCTTCGTCGTATTGAAAAACTCTTTCGATTAAGCAATACACGATTGTTTTCCAAATCAATTTTAATCAATCAGAGAATCTCAATTCGCTGGTTTACTCACTCCGTGTTGTCTACTTTGAGACGCTCCGGTTTGAGAACGACTTGATTAGCTGCGAAACCCTGTCAAGGAGATTCTTCAGAATTCTACCTGATCACAGGCAGTATTTATACTGATCAACGGGGAACCGTAGTTCTTGCAACTATATTCAACGAAAGTGAACAAAGACACTTTCGTATGTTTTAGTTCTAACTGTTGTTTGCAGGAACATTGGACGGTTGTAGCTGATCAGAATTGAGGAGTCAATCCATAGCCGCATGCTCACACATTGCTTTCACATCCAAAGAAATCATGATAAGTGCATATCTTCATCAACTGGCTCTAATATTTTTCAATCCATGCTTCTGCTACTCTGATACAAATATCATGAATCAACTAACAGCTTCCGCTACTCTGATGAGAAGATATCATGATCCAAAATGTGAGCATGTCAGTCCAAACGTGACAACATCATATGATGGCAACACAACAAAGGGTGATCCAGAGATTTACTGTGGCTGATGATCTCGATGAAAGCTCAAAGATCATCAAGATGTGGATCAGTTCAAAGACCTCCACTGAAAGTACATAATAATCGGACTATGAAGAGTCACTGCTAAGGCACAGAGATTTCGAAAGTGAAGAATTGAAGTCTACGAGCTCAAGACTAAAGATAAAATAGAATGCTAGGATTCGAAATGTAAATCATGGGGTGACCTCCCTTAGGGGGAGATTGTTAGGATTTAGAAAATCCATAGTGAAGTGTCGGTCACCCCAACTATAGTCTAGCACAAGTTAGCTCGTAGACATATCGTTATTTACTGTTTATTAGTTTAGTTATTAGCTTAGTGCAACACCGTGGAGGAAGGACGAGTCTTTACCCACTGTATACCTGATCCACAGTCTGACAGGAGGACGAGTAGTCTGTAACTATAAATACCCCTTTCATCTTTGGAAGGGGTGGTGCTTCTCATTCAATCTAACCTTTCATTTTTGTTTACTTTCTCACTCTAGAATCACCCTCTCATCTATTTCTCTCTCTAAAACAATGGCATACTTGATTCATCACCATCCAAGACCACCCGAATCATCTATAACACAATATGTATGATCTTACACAGAGTAATCATCATCAAAGTTATTGCCATGTAATTATACAAGAAAAACACAACTATAATAGATGACCAAATGTAGCAAACATCTGTAGACAGTGCAGGTGAAATTATTATATACGTACTTCAACAGCCGATTGAGGAAATTCTTGATTCAAACTAGGTAAATTCATATGACTGGGATCATCATCTGGCATGTGATCAACTACCGGGAATGGTTCGACTGGAAGACATAAATCCTCAAGCTTCGACAAATCTGATGGATAAGCGGTAGGGTCTATGTAATTAAGCCTAACTTGTTCGTTATCAACAATAACAGATGACGATTTCTCGCATGATTCACCAGGTTCTGGCCTTACGGTCTGTAGTTAACAAAGTTGATTTAAGTATGTAACAAAATAACGATAAACAAAAGTAATATTACGGGGAACATAACCTTTTTATCATCAGTTGCATGAACATCATGAGAATGAACATCAAACAAAATAGGGCTATCATTCCAAGTTTCATTCTGAATTGGACTTGAAGTCTGAATTTCCATAGCATTTTGGCCAAAACAATCTTCATCAGATTTGTCGTGCATATGAGTTGAAGTCTAAAATTTAAAATATACAATCATGTATAATACTAAAGAAAGGAGACCTAAATGATTAACAAATATTAAACGACATTACCATGCCATCTTTGGAAGCTAAAGATTCATCAACACATTGCCTAATTTGCGATTGTTCATGAATAACAAGTGAAGTCTGTACATAAATATATATAATCCATTAGTTGGTGAAAAAAATATTGCAATCTAATGATGTTGATTAAAAATGAATGTAAAGAGCATCTTCACCTTTGGATGTTGTATCTTTTGAGCTTCCTCAACAACGGCAATTCTATTTTTAATATCATTAAGGACCTCCACATTGGCTCCGGGTTTATCGATCATAAATACAATTGCCTTCAATGCTGCAACCTCGGCATGTATGTCAGTTTGATTGGAACTTTGATCTTTAGCAGTTACCGGCACATCTTTATCAGCTAACGCCACCTCTTTATCAGTTACCGCGACCTCTTTATCAGTTACCGCGACCTCTTTATGAACTGCAACTTCATGTACCTACGAAGCAAGATCGAAACAGAATGTGCATTGGTCAATTGTCAATGTGAATAGTCGCATAAACGATGTAGTTGATACGGATGAAAATGAAATGATACAAAATGTGCAACTTACCTCATTAGTGGGATCATCCGCAGGTAATTGTTTTTCTAGATTATCCAACTGGCTAAAATAAGCATTACTAGGTGTAAACCATGGTTGTAACCTTTCTGCATTTGTTGGAACAAGATCCAATACTGGATTCGAACCCTAGTAAAAAAATAATTACGTGGTAAAAAACAAATATAAAGAAGTCGTTACTTATTTGACAAATACAAACAAATTGAAATGCTTACCGGACCAAAAAGTCTACTATAATCACGTTTGGCGAATGTTTTACCCTTTGACCAAGAAAGACAACGTGGTATCTTTGTCGGGTATTTGGTCCACCATGAACTGCTATTGGGATAACTCTCAAGAATCCATATCTAAAATAACGAAAACAATCAAAGTAATGTACAATGAAAAGCAGCATAACAAATTTGTATCCAAAAATAGTTAACAAAAACTTATATGCTCATAAAATGTCTACAAATCTAACCTTAAAAGCCAAGAGAAAGCCACAAATATTATATGTTGCACCTTTAGAAGGGTTTTCTTCCGATTTCTCTTTGTAGTAAGCGTGGTAATGCCGGGGTACCACATTGGCTAAATTTTTGTAAAAACGTCTCCACAAGAAATCTCCCCATGGATAGGCATTCCATGCCCCAAAATCCTCAATTAATTCCAACAAATGATTGTCAACGATGTACCAAGGTCCACGACCTATGAACAGGACCTCAACAACTATCAACAGACATTCTCTTACCGCATCCTCATTTGATAACTTTGAAAATAGTGTATCGTTCTCAAACAATTGTAAAAGCTCACTCCCTTTTACAGTAACCTTTCTTAGAAACTGTTTTTCAGGAAAGACACGCAAACCAAAAGGACTGCGCTCAATTTCTACAGTGGCAGGCAAAGGACCAAAACGAAATCCGGTCATCAATAAAAACTCTCCACGACCGAATTGCAATAAATTATTCCTAATTCTGTATAAAATGGGGGGACAAGAATCAAGCAGTTGGGGGATATATACCTGGTGTTGTAAAACAAAATTCACCAAATTATTGTCATTGCCTTGTTTAGGAATATCTAACCATGGCCCAAAAACAGTTGCACTAAACAACCTCATTCGATCTGGATTGCGTAACAACTTAGACTTAATAGTTGAAAGCAACTTAACCTGGGAACGGACCGTTACCTTAGCATCAAAATATCGGGCAAAGTTTGCCATTTGGGCTTTAATTGACTAATTAATTAGGGTTTGAGTTAGGGTTTCAGTTAGGGTACGAGTATATTAAAGGTTTAGAATTTTGATTTCACTTTTTGATTTGTGTTTTGGGGTAGTAGAGTGTTGGTGTGTGTGTTTTTGTGTGTGTGTAAAAATTTTAAAAAAGTGTAAAATTATAATTTTGAAAAGTTATGTAAAAAAATTACAAAAAGGTACAAAATGTTAGGATTTAGTAAATCCAGTTATTAAAGTGTCGGTCACCTCAAGTATATGTAATCGTTAGAAAGCTCGTAGTCGTAGTTATTTTATGCAAGATAGTATTTAGTTAAGTAACACCGTGGAGGACGGACGGGTCTTTACCCACTGTATGCCTGATCCACAGCCCGTAGGTGGCGTTTATGTAAGATACTATAAATACCCTCTACCTCCCAAGCTAGAGGGTTGGAGCTTATAATAGTACTTTTCCTTTCTCTCACTAAGTTCCCAAACCTCTAACTCTTTCTCTCTCTAAAACCTTATAATATACGCGTACATTTGGCCATGGTGTGATGTGTTTGTGAAATCCAATATGTTACAAATGGTATCAAGATCCATGGTTTGATCATCTCTCTTACATGTTCTTGGATTTTTAGTGGTTTTATATGATTTTTGGGTTTGAAAAAGTTTAGTGGTTTTTGCACCATTTGGATCATTTCTTTTGTTAAAGTTTGAATTTTGATTGTACTTTTGTGTTTAGAATCATTGTAAGTGCCTGGGTTTTGATTTGGAAAGCTTGAATCACTGTGGTTGAGCTTGTTTTGGATTGAAAAGGGTTGTGTTTAAGTTTTTCTAGCTAGCGACTTGACTCTCGGATAATTTTTCTTCGTAGCGATTTGCTTCTTTAGTTTTCAGCGACTTGTAGTTGAAGTGGTAGCGACTTGTCTATTGAGACAAGGCGACAAATAGTACAAAGTAGTGGATGTACCACTTCGGCTAGCGACTTGTTCAACGTAGCGACTTGTCTTTACTATTCTCAGCGACTTGACTTTGTTGTGACTAGCGAGTTGTTCTTTAGCGACTTGGCCTCTTAGCGAGTTGTTCCTTAGCGACTTGCCCACTTAGCGAGTTGTTCTTTAGCGACTTATCAGCTTAGCGAGTTGTTGCTTTAGCGACTTGTGTCTAGCGACTTGGTTCACAGCGACTTGAGCTTTTAGCGAGTTGTTACTTAGCGACTTGGTGACTTAGCGACTTGTCTTCAAGGGTTATAGCGACTTGGTTGATTATTGTTTCTAATACGGTTTTCTCTTGATTTAGTAAAATCCCGTGAAAGAATCTATTTCCCGGTTTAATCATAGAGTTATAAAATCCCATGAAATCTGTAAACATGTCTAACAACGTGCCTACAATCATCTCTTCTGTAGCTGAAGACGTTCAAGCAGCTGGATCAGATACTCGTCCACCCATGCTTGACAGAACTGACTATGACTCATGGGCTCAACGAATTAGGTTGCACTGTTTGGGAAAGGAAAATGGCGTCAACATTCTCAAGTCAATTGATGAAGGACCTTATCAGATTTAGACAACAAGAGACACACTTGAAACAGCTGCAGATGGAACAGTGATCTTAGGTTTGGACAGACCAAAGACGTATGATGAGCTCAATGATAAGGAGAAAAAGAGATACGATGCTGATATCAGGGCTTCAAACATTATACTTCAGGGTCTTCCAAAAGATATCTACAAGCTTATCAATCACAACACTGAAGCCAAGGCTGTTTGGGATACTGTCAAGATGCTTCTCTCGGGTTCTGAATTAACTAAGGAAAACAGAGAATCACAACTGTATGATGAATTTGAGCACTTTAAGAAGAAACCAGAAGAAAGTGTCTATGAATATTATGTGAGATTCCACAAGCTTGTGAATGACATGAGGAATATCAAGATGACCATGCCAAATATTCAGCTGAACTCAAAGTTTGTGAACAACATGAATCCTGAATGGCACAAATTTGTCACCTCTGTGAAGCTAACCAAAGGATTAAAGAACACCAACTATGAGCAACTGTATGCCTTCCTGCTTCAGAATGAGAGACATGCTATGTTTGAACGAATGATTCTTGAACAGTTCAAATCTAAACAGGGAGAAACAAGTTCATTAAATGATTCAACAGCTTTCTACACCAATGTAGGGATTACTACCAAAGCTTCACAAGTCATACCTACTAGAAACGGTAATCACAAACTCATTCCCGATCCAAGGTTCAAGCAACCTGATGCTGATACACTCATGGAACACTTCATCAATCAACTGGCCCTTATGGTTAAACAAAACTTGACCCTTACTCCACATACTAACAGTCTTCACACTAACAATGAAATCAGAACTGCATCCAATCTACACAATCGTGCTATTGTCAGAGATGGAAAGGTTATGGTGCAACCAGTTCAAGGAAGGCAGTATGAACAGGGAAGAGGAGGAGTTGGTGGAGGGTATGTGGCAAATCAGAATCATGGAAGGAATCCAAATCAAGGACAAGCAAAGCCAATCAAATGCTATAACTGTGGTGGTGAGGGACATATTGCGAGGAACTGCACATTTCCAAAATGTCCACAGAATGCAGAATACTTTAGAGACAAGATGTTGCTTGTGCAAGCTCAGGATAATGGAGCAGCTTTCGATGAAGAGGAGTTGTTGTTTCTTGCAGAAGGGAATGCTAAGACATATGATGCAGATGTGGATGAGCAGCCAATTCAGGAAATAGGTCACAATCATCAGAATGCCTTTCAAGTTGCTGACTGTGATGCATTTGACTCTGATGTCGATGATGAACCTACTGCCCAAACAATCTTCATGGCTAGCATTTCACCAATGGTCTCTCCAAAGGTCTCGTCACCACAACAGGCTGGTCCATCCAAAGAATCAATCATCTCAGAGGTATTAAAACTATACGATGAGGTGGATGAGCAAAAGATACATAACAAAGTACAATCTCTTGAAACTTATGAATCAGATATTGATAATGAGGGTAATAGTAATATTGTCCCATATGATCAATATGTGACACAAAGTGAAAGTGAGATTGTACCAAGTGATGTATCTTCTGCAGTCAATGATGACTATGTTTTTGATGAATACACTGCATGTGCCCCTGATGATTCTGTTATCTCTGAACTGAATGCCTATAAAGAACAGGTTGCTATATATGAACAACGTGCTAAGTTTGAGCTAACTACCCGTGAGCAGAAAATGGATGACCAAATGCGTACAATTATTAGAAAAAGTAATTTTAGAGAAGAAGTGTTAAAACAAGAGTTAAAGTCCTTACAAGAAAAGCTTTCTAAAACTGTTAAGCAAAAGCAAGAGCTTAAAGATAATGTTAAAGTGCTTAAACAAGAATTTAATGCTAAGGAATCAAAAATTTTGAATGACTTTTCTAATCTAAAAACTTTGAAAAACAAGCTTGAAAATAAGTTTTACGTACAAGGGAATACCATTCAGACTGCTCACATGATCACTAACCATAGTGTCTTAAGCGATAAGCATAGTATTCCCCTTGTTGAGGAACCAAATCCCGAGGTTGGTAAAAAGGCTAGAGCTGCTCATAAGGTAATATATGATGGAAATGAGATTCTTAAGCCTAGGCAAACACCATCATGTGTTGGAAGCACGGAAGAGGATAGAAAATTAGATGATGCCTCTAGGGAGAAAATGGATAAGAAGCTTAACGATCCTGCGTGTAAAAAGAAAAACATAACGATCAAACCCCATGATTACACTAAAGAAAATTGGATCTCCCTGAACATGTTTAAGCCTCAAACTCAATTAACCCCAGAACAAATTTTTTGGAAGAAAGATGTGGATAAGCAAAAAGCTAAAGAACTTGTTGAAACAAACACTCCCTTTAGGAAAATGCCTGCAGCTACTGTGTATCCTCCAAATACACCAATGCACTTAGTTCCTAGAACTATTGCCACCAATAGCAAGACCTTAATCAGCCTGTATGTTGTTTATCAACTATTCGTTGATTTTGAGAAGACATGTAAGAAGAGAATCACACCTACAGGGATAACTGAAGGGGAAAGGGGTTTTGAGCAAACTAAAGAATGTTATTTAACTGAGGTCATGCCTTTCTTTAAACAATTAAAAGGTCACTTTGAGAGTCTTCAAAATGGGATAGACTCAGACATTAAAGAAATGGAAAAGGAATTTGATGCAATGATAGTTGAGGTCAATGATTATGAACGAGAACTCAAATATAATGAAATTGAAAGGAAGAATCTGCATATCTTAAATGAGAACTTAGTATTAAGTTGTGTGGCTCAAGATGTGTTTTATACTGTTACTAAGCATTCTATTACTGCTTCTCAGTTTCATGAATTAACTGTTGCTTTGAAAGTTTCCCATGATCGTGTCATTGAGCTTGAAAACAAAAACTCAGAACTAAATGAGAAAATTGATCAGGATGATCACGATAATTTGGTAAAACATTTTTATAAACTAGAAATTGAACATTTTGATTTGCAACTAAAATATCAACATCTCAAAGAAAATGTCAACACCTCAAACATCAAGACATCCTCAAATGTTCCAGAGTTTGATGCACTTTTTGAAATAAACAAACGAGACGAACAGAATCAAGCTCATTGTAACACGATCAAAAAGTTGAAAGCCCAAATTTCACAATTAAAGGGTGAAAAGAACAATGTGACTGGCTCCCAAATGCCTCCTCCTTTAAATTCTTAGTGTTCTCAAACTTTTCATCTTCAAAACTTGGTTAATGTTTTACAAAAGGAAAATGAGAGTTTTCTAGAAGAAAATGAAAAAGTTAAACGACACTTTAAAGAGTTATATGATTCAATGAAAGTCACTCGTGACAAGAACAACGAAAAAATAACGTCTTTACAAAAGGAAATTGAGAATCTGAAGAGTCAGGAAAAAGGAAAATGCCACTTGTCTTTAATGAGAATGTTGCATCAAAGTCATTTGCAGACTCTAAATATATTGTGACTGTTAGATACATTCCTCCTCATCTTAGGAATAACGAACTTGTATTTCATAACTATTCTGCTCACCTTAAGGATAGTCTTGAATGTCTTCGTGAGATTGTAGAAGAGGATTTCATAAATAAGCCACTTGATAGTGAAATTAGGTTTGCTTGCATTCAGGCCAAACGATCTCAGGAGCTGTTAGAATGTTTAATAGCAACATGTCCTAAATCCTTAGGTGCGAAAGATAAAGCATTGATGCCTTGCTCTATGCCTAGTGCTAAGTATGCAACCCATTCTATGCCCAGTATTAAGAAAGTGAACTCTAGAGTGCCCTCAAGTAGTTCAGATCCCAACACTTCTAGTTCAGGAATGCAAAAAGTAGCACAACCAACTAATGTTCCCATAATTCCCTCTACAGGAGTAATCAGTGACATAAAAGCAAGCGGGTCAAAGCCTCCAGGCAATACAAAGCAAGATAGGACCTCTCAAGCTAAGAATGTGCATTGGAAGAGAGTAGAAGACCACCCTAGGAACACTAAGTTTGAGTTGAATAAAATGAATCATGTTGATTCTAGTATTAGCTATAAGCGTACTGTAATTAATTCGAAATCTACTACTATCTGCAAACCATGTAATGATGATTGCTTGATTTCTGTTACTAATCAGGAATCTGGTGTGAATGATTTGATTAATGCTGTTAAATGCCCAGTTAAAATTGTTAATGTCAAAAATCAAGCTAAGAAGGCTAAAAGGCAAAGGCGAAAGAAAGTTAGAAAACATTGGAAACCCACAGGAAGAAAATTTAGTAATATAGGTTATCATTGGATACCTACTGGCCGTAAGTTTAATCTTAATGAGTTGTGCCCTAAATTTGCTAAGTCAATGCCCGTTAGAAAATGGATGCCTACTAATAGAACTATTCCTTTAAGAAGTGAACATACTTTGAAAAGGTCAAATACGGACACTAGCACTGCATCTATTCCTGATGATTCCATTGTTTCTACTTCCGATGTGAGTGTTCCAATCACTGTTACTAACCAAATGGAACCCATTCTTGCATGGGGATCCCAATTATCCAGTTATTCATTCTTGTCTATTTTCAACTACAGATCGTTCAAATCGTTCTGTGGTACCTATCTTCAGGCTGTTCCAAGCATATGACTGGAGATCGCTCGCGGCTCATGAACTTCGTGAGTAAATTCATCGGGACTGTTAGATTCGAGAACGACCATTTTGGTGCAATTATGGGTTATGGAGACTATGTTGTTGGCGATAGTGTAATCTCCAGGGTATATTATGTTGAAGGTCTTGGTCATTACTTGTTCTCTGTTGGTCAATTCTGTGATTCCGATCTAGAAGTGGCTTTTAGAAAACATACTTGTTTCGTTAGAGAACTTAATGGTGTGGAATTGTTAAGAGGAACTCATGGTTCAAATCTATACACCATCTCTATCGAAGACATGAT
Source organism: Chrysanthemum seticuspe (assembly GCA_019973895.1). NCBI lineage: Eukaryota > Viridiplantae > Streptophyta > Magnoliopsida > Asterales > Asteraceae > Chrysanthemum > Chrysanthemum seticuspe. The sequence continues at coordinate 322,982,554 of BPTQ01000006.1, forward strand.
GAAGTCTTCTCCAATCTGCTTGTTGTCAAAGGCTTCGAAAACAAAGTCATGGTTATGGCATCGTCGTCTCAATCACTTGAACTTCGGCACCATTAATAATCTTTCCAGAAAGGATCTTGTAAGAGGCTTACCCAGATTAAAGTATGAAAAAGATCATCTTTGTTCAGCATGCCAATTGGGAAAAAGCAAGAAATATGTCCACAAACCCAAACCCACAAACTCAGTAATGGAAGTTCTTCATACCCTTCATATGGATTTGTGCGGACCAATGAGAGTGCAAACGATAAATGGGAGGAAATATATTTTAGTCATTGTTGATGACTACTCTCGATTTACTTGGGTAAAGTTTTTTAGGACAAAGGATGAAACTCCAGATGTCATCATCAAACTTATCAAGCAGCTTCAGATTCGACTCAACAATACTGTTAGAATTGTTCGAACAGACAATGGCACAGAGTTTGTTAACAAAGACTTAAGTCAATTTTATGTAAGTGTTGGAATCAGTCATCAAAGAAGTGTTCCACGAACTCCTCAACAGAACGGTGTAGCTGAAAGACGAAATCGAACTCTTGTGGAAGCCTCAAGAACAATGCTAATTTATTTAAAGGTTCCAATGTTTCTTTGGGCTGAAGCCATTGCCACTGCTTGCTACACCAAAAATCGTTCCCTTATACACACCTCTCATGGAAAAACTCCATACGAACTTGTCCATAAACGAAAACATGATCTCTCCTACCTTCGTGTGTTCGGTGCTTTGTGCTATCCAACGAATGACGGTCAAGATTTAGGTAAATTAAGAGCTAAGGCGGACATTGGAGTTTTTGTAGGTTATGCATCAAACAAGAAGGGTTACCGAATCTACAACAAAAGAACTCGAGATATCATGGAAACTATTCACGTCACATTCGATGAGCTGTCCGGGCAAATGGCTCCAGGACAATCAAGTTCTGGACCCGCATCACAACCTTCATTAAGTAGTCCCATTAGTTCTTCTCTTGTACAAAATCTCTCACCAGCAACTCCTTATGTACCTCCTTCAGAAGATGATTTGAAGAAATTGTTTGATCCAATGTTTGATGAACACTATGAGCCAATTGCTAATGATCTGTCAAATCCATCAACAGAGGCTGTTCTTATCCCTGTCAATGAAGTTAACCCTTCAGTTTCTATGTCATTAAGTCAAGAAGCGCCTGCTGATGATCACTCTGTCTCAACATCAAATCCTCAATCATCTAGTGTACATCATGGAATTGTGTCTGGCACCTATGATGAAGATAATCCATTTTCTACTCCTGAAGATGCTCCCTTTAAGAACATATTTGCTCCTGAACCTTCATCTGAACCATCTTCATCAGGAGAAATTAACTCTGCTACTTCAGTTCCTCAACAACAACCACATGAACACCTTAGAAAATGGACACATGACCATCCATTGGACAACATCATTGGAAACCCCTCTCGTCCAGTATCCACTCGGAAACAACTTGCAACTGATGCCTTATGGTGCTTCTTCAACTCCGTACTCTCTAAGATCGAACCAAAAGACGTTAAAACTGCCATGAATGAAGACAGTTGGTTCAATGCCATGCAAGAAGAAGACTGAAACACTCAAGATGTTATAGGTTTTAGATTTTAGAAACATCATTTCCACTCCTTCATAGCTACTGATAGCCGGATCCCTAGGATTAGCCTAGACGGATCCCTCTGAGAAAGGAACCGTGGGATCCGGATGACAGTATAGGTCAAATATTGCTAAAACAATCATTTCAACTTATTTTCATAACTCAAACACTCCATCTCATCTTAAATGAGTTCCTAGATCAGTCCAACCTCTGAAGTTGACTCTTGTGCATGTCAATCATCACACTCCAATGAATCCTAGTGGCTTAAAGCTTAAATGCACTTGCCAAATCTCTTAGTTTATAAACCACCTTGTTAGGACCTCCATAGTCATCACTCTTACTCTAACTTTCAGCCCTTGAAATCATTTCATCATGAGAAAAACCCCAAGTAGTAACTCATCCAACAAAGAACCACCCATGAAAAAGGCTCGTGTTATACACGAAATTTCCTCAACCGAATCATCTCCCGTAAAAACAACAAATGAGAGAATCATTTATCATCCAATCAAACCAATTCCTAAAAGGATAGTACCCACAAAACTACCTATGCCTAACACCACCATACCTCCTAGGCCAAACAATATCATCTCCACTAAACCATCACCATTGGTTCCTAGAAATATTTCATTTACTTCACCACTATCATCACCACACCTCTACAACTTAGAGGACTTGCCTCCTAGGCCGTGTCATCCGCTTCCGCCGACAACATTCTCCTCATTAGGAGGAATAATGGTTCAAAATCAAGGTGTTGAGTCAACACTTGCTCCGGCTTCCTTTTCGCCGTCTCCATCATATAATCCTATATGGATTATGAGAAATCATCAAAGTCAACCACCCGACCATATGGAAGTTGACACTTCCTTACCACTACCATCATTCTTGGTCGAGGCATTCTCAAATGCATCTCCACCAATCCCTCCATCGTTTGAAGCTCCGCAAGCCGCTTCACTTGATCCTTCGCATCAAGCCATTTTATTTCCTCCACCACCACTACCTAGCCATGACAAAGCATGCTATCATTGTCAACATGTTGAAAGTTTGATACATGAAGTACGAGAAGACCAACGTTTCATGTTCTATCATCTCCTCGAACGTTTCGACGAGATCAAACCTAAACAAAACTTGAGCTAGAAGATTTTAGTGGTGTCCTAGCATCAAGCGTTAGATAGTCTAGAAATTCCTAGTCATCTATTGTCTATTTTCTTATTTTTAGAGTCATGTATATCATAACTCCTGTTTTATTAAATGGAATACATGCTACTTGTTATTTTTCTATGTATTCATATCTCATTTATGTGATAACATTACGTGTTATATCACCTTTGCTGATTTTAGTCATCAGCCAGACGGATCCCTCAGTATTACCTAGACGGATCCCTACTAGGAGGGAACCGTGGGATCCTTGAAGTCAGAAAGTTTTTGTTTTCTAACTTAAATCACATTTGCAGGAAATTGTGAATTATACTTGTTTTCTAACCCTTGTTTGCAGTTATTCAATTAACACATAAAGAATTTGACATCCTAAAGCTAGGGGAGCTTGGTGTCAAAACGATACGCTGCAAAATTACTTGCATCCTTTGATTTAAATTTCACAACTTCCCGTTGCAAATATTGCAATAATCTAGGGGGAGCACACCCGTCACATTGACGTAATCTTTTGCATAAGTTAGTTGCAAATGAACTATATTAGAATTAGTTTCTTGACGCCCTTACTTAGGGATGGACTCGTCAAGGGGGAGTAACGACGAGACCCTTTCCCGTTACTTGCTCTCTATTTTTTTTTTCTTTCCTTTCACATGTTTTTTTTAAAAACGATGTGTTGCTTTCTTTCAAACACTTTTTGTTTCGACAAAAAAGGGGAGAAGAAAGTAAAAACTACAAATTCAAACTTGTACGAATTTTAGCTTTTCCTTAAAATAATCTTATGTTTTGTCATCAACAAAAAGGGGGAGATTGTTAATACAAATAAGCCGTAAAAACGTTTATTTATATTTTACGATCTTCTAATGTTTTGTCGATAACAAAAGTAAGATCATTTTAAGGAAACAAATAAAATACGTAAATGGTTTGAACTAATAGTTTTCTAACACACTTACGCTTTCACATAAAACACTAAAACAAGTATAAGTGATTTTATGATTGAGATACATATGTACAAACAACTAGTGTTTACATATTGGGTTAAACATATACTTAAACTAAGTATATACTAAAATGGGTAAAAACTAAGTGTATGCTCAATTGGGTAAATACAAGTATATACTAAATGGGTAAATACTAGCAAATGGTTTTTGACCCATGGTTTTATATATACCACTTAACCAAGTTTATTGTATCCTTAAGATACATTGTATCTAGAAAGAAAACCATGGATCAACCCATAACCCATGACCCATAACCAAAAATACCCATGGGAAAAGAGGATCGGACCACGGATCCCTAGCTTTGTGCTAGCCGGATCCCTTGTGGTAGGGATCCGTGGGATCCGGGGAAACAATAGGATTTTTCCTTTATAAATAGTGAGCCATTTCTTCATTATATCTCACCCATCTCCAACATACTTTCTCCCCTGAGTTAAATCTCACTAAACTTAGATCCAAGAGATCTATGTTTGTAGTTTTGTCTTTGTGTGATCTTTTAGGTTCCTCTTAAAGGCAAGATCACCACCTTTGAAGTCGAGCAAGGTCAAGTCCATGAGTTGCCATGCTTCCTCATCATCAAGGCTATTGAAGTCCTCTTGTTGATGATCCCCTTTCTTTCTTCAAAGAAGTGTAGTGTTGAAGAAATTAGTGAAAGATGTCTCAAGTGTCAAGACGAAGATATTAGTGAAGGGTATCTATCGTCTATAAGATAAGCACTTGTGGTAGGTGCTTAGAAGTCAAGACAAGAAGCATTAGTGAAAGGTGCTTAGAAGTGAAGACACGAGACATTAGTGAAAGGTGTCTTGTAGATCTAATCAAAGGCATTAGTGAAAGGTGCCTTAGATGTACATTCGATATGGTGTGTTTCGATGTACTAGATAGACTAGCATTAGAGCCAAGGATATTGATGTCCTTGATGATGTTGTAAAGGAGTAGATCTCCTTTGGGATTAGTCGTTGGTGTAGTGTGGTAGTAGTTCCTCCATTGCAATGGAACTAGGTGCTTAGCCTAGTACCTAATAAAGGGTAGGCGACGTTGTGAAGGTGTAGTTCACCTAAGGTGTGAAAGAACTCGGTGGTTAGCCTAGCACTGCATAAAGGGTAGGCGACGTTGTGTAGGTGTGGTTCGCCTTGGTGTGAAAGAACTCGGTATTTAGCTTTGTACCGGAAAAAGGTTAAGCGACGTTGTGAAGGCTTCTCCGCCATAAGGAGATTGGTGTAGTGTTTACAAACTCTCGAGTAGGTGACTCGGGGAGTGGAGTAGGGCAAGGAAGGTGTCCTTGTAGCCGAACCACTATAAATACTCGCGTTGTGGCTTTGTGCTTCTTACTCTTATCTTTTCATTACATATCTTTATATGCTTGTTTATCAACATCCAACACACACAACCAAATAGATTGACATAAGTCGATCTAAATAGTTTAAAAGGAAGTTTTAATTGGTAAAACTATTCAACCCCCCCCTTCTAGTTTTCCACATCTATGTTGATGATATTATTTTTGCCTCGACTGACCCCAATGAATGTGACCGTTTTTCTAAGGAGATGGGCTCCAAATTTCAAATGTCAATGATGGGACAAATGTCATTTTTCTTGGGATTACAAATTTCACAAAGTCCCAGAGGCATTTTTATAAATCAATATAAATATGCAAATGAGATTTTAAAGAAATTTGGATTTGATTCTTGTGACCCTGTTGACACTCCCATGATAGAGCGTACTAAACTGGATGAGGACCACTCAGGGATCATGGTAGATCAAACGAAATATCATAGTATGATTGGATCCCTGATGTACCTCACAGCCAATAGACCTGATATTCTGTTCGCTGTATGCATGTGTGCTAGATACCAGGCTAAGCCTACCAAAAAGCACCTTTAAGCGGTTAAATGGGTCTTTCGGTATCTCCAAGGAACCATCAATATGGGACTTTGGTACCCGAAGGACACCGGTATGTCACTAACATCCTATGCAGTTGCTGATCATGTAGGATGTCAAGATACACGTCGAAGCACGTCAGGAGGTGCTCAGTTTTTGGTTGATAAGCTTGTGAGCTGGTCTTCAAAGAAACAAATGAGTACTTATATATCCTCTACAGAGGCTGAATACATAGCCATGTCATCTTGTTGTGCTCAAATCCTATGGATGAGATCCCAATTATCTGACTATGGCTTTGAATTCAACAAAATCCCTCTGTATTCTGATAACAAAAGTGCCATTGCTCTCTCATGAACAACGTTCAACATTCAAGAGCAAAGCATATTGACATACGACGTCATTTCATCAGGGAGCAAGTGGAGAACGGTGTGGTGGAACTTTATTTTGTGAGGACTGAATACGAATTAGCAGACATCTTCACCAAAGCTCTTCCTAGAGAACGTTTTGAGTTTATCCTTCCACGACTTGGTCTAAAGAGTCTACAACCGGAAACACTCAAACGTCTTCAAGAGGAAGACGAGGAGTAAAGGTTTTTCTTCATCCATCTCTTGTAAATATTTATTCAAAAAAGAAAATAGAAAAATATAAAACTTTCAAAAATCCATAAAATTTTGAAAAACTCGAAAATTTTCAAAAAATATTGTCATTTTGTCATGTTTTTCTTGATTCGATGATATCTACGGTCTTTGTGCTGTCATTCAAAGAGTGACACGGGTCTTTAGATGTTGTTCGAATGAACATAAAAAAAAATTGAGAGAAAGAAAAACAAAGGCTTATAGTCATTTCAGTCTATAACCCGTTTTTAAAGAAAGAACAGAGTCATGCTTTATCTTATTTTTCAAATCTCATGCTCTGATTCTAAAAACAAATATTTGTTATCTAATTGAAAACTAATAAAAATAAATCGGTCTCAATTTTTGAAAATCATCTGGACTTGACATTTGTCAAAATATCTATCTCTCAATCAACAACTTATGTCATTGATTGAGGGGGAGAATGATTTCATCTAAATCAAAAGGTTATTTGTCATACAATTGGTTCAGACAAAAGTTTATGTCATGTTTTCAAAATATATTTAAGCATGTTTAATCTTTGGAGTTTAAATTCTCAGATTTGATCCTTATCGGTTAAATGTTTTCATAAGCAAGTCACAATTCTCCTCAAAAGCTTTCAAAATCAATTTAAATCTACAGAGATCACAAATCTCAAATGATTTGAAAATTGTGATCGGGGGAGAATTTGTGATTTAAATTGGATTTAAACTGATAATTCGATAAATGGTTTTATAGTGATCTACAAGCTCTCCTCCCCACATGTGCCAAACGATTTCAAATTTTCCATGCACATGTTGAGGGGGAGCATCTATTTCAAACCAAAAAGGATTGAAATGTGATTGATTTGTTTCAATGTGCAGGTTTTCCCTAATATGTGCAAAACACTTCCAAATTTCTATGCACATATTGAGGGGGAGCAACTTTTTGAAAACCACATCCTTTCCAAAATTATCCTTAACAAAGTATGAAAAATACAAATTTTGATCAGGAAAGTGATGTTGATATCTTTTAGAAAATAGTAATCAAAGAAGTGAATCCTTCCTCTTGCCTCCGTGTGCCAAAACGATTTCAAATACACGATGCACATGTTGAGGGGGAGCTCTTTTTTCTAAAATATCAAAAACAATTCAGGTACAAAATGCTTTGATAATATATCACAAGTATCTGGATTGATTTTCAAATGGTTTTCAATTGGTTCCAAAGGCAGATGAACAATACCAAAAAGACCGACCAAATTTATTTTATGTATGGTGATATAAGGATGGTTAGGTTAGGTATTCGTTCCCACGATCCCGCCAGAGCCGGAGGGATCTACCCAGGGACAATCCACTAGATAGTGTAGAAGTCCTTAGGTATGATGAAAAAAGGAGAAAAGTGAGATATGGGAAGAGTGCGGACTGAGACAGAGCTAGTACTGGAATAAACCCAACAAGGTTCTAGTTATGAAGTCTCGGTAAGCATTGAAGGGTTGAAGAATGAAAAAGAATTGAATGAGAAAAGGGTGAAAATAAATAGCCCTCCATTATTTCAACCTTAGGGCAGAAACTGGGTTCAATACATATGCTACTGGTGGTTACCAAGGTAACACTGGTATTGAAGACAAGACGTCATGGACCCAGTGACACACTACACTTCCACTTCCCAAGCTTCTCAAGTTTCTCTTAAAAGGGACTTGTTTCATTCTCATGGGGAACCTACATTATCTATCGACTTTCTCTTAGAGATAGTTGATATTGAAGAAGGAGACCCTCTCCCTAGTCTCCGGCATAGGAACCAAATGTGCACAATTGAGTCTAGAGCCATGAGATCATCAAATAAATCTCATTAGGACACTGTCAATGAAGACTCTCTGTTTCACACAATGTGGAAAGAGAGATTATATTCTTAGAGTCCTACGCATTATCCTTGTGGTATTGCCAGAACATCTGAGTGATATGCAAACATATTCACAATGAAGATGGAAAGCCTTCTAGAGCCAACATCAAACAAGCTCTTGGTAGGTGGCATGTGAGATCTATCCAATAGATCAACCATGTGACAACTGAACAGAAACAATGGGGCGATTCAAACTTATGAATCAATCATGGTTCAGGTTATGGATTGACGGATACATTTGAAAAAACGGTCGTTGTGCTTAAAATTATTTTCTCCAGCACATCGACTGTGTATTAAAATTTCAAATACAAAAGGTGTTTATGATTGATAATTGATTTCTCTCAAAAACCTTCGTTGTATTGCAAAAACACTTTATTGAGCAGTACTCGATTGTTTTTTCAAATATCTTTTCATCAATCAGTGAATCTCAAATTCGCTGGTTCACTCACTCCGTGTTGTCTTCTTTGAGACGTTCCGGTTTGAGAACAGCTAGAGCAGCTGCGAAACCCTGTCAAGGAGATTCTTCAGAATTATACCTGATCACAGGCAGTACACTTTTGTGCGCATTATTGCTAACTGTTGTATGCAGGTACGCCCGACGTTTGCAACTGATCAGAATGGAGAGGTCAATCCATAGTCGCATGCTCACACAACACATTCATTTCTAAAGAAATCATGATAAGTGCATCAACGTCTCTGATATTTTCACTCCATGCTTCTACTACGCTGCTGCAAATATCATGAATCAACAAAAGCTTCCGCTACTCTGATGAGAAGATATCATGATCCAGAATCTGAGCATGTCGGTCCAAATGTCACAACATCACATAATGTCAACGCTACAAAGGAAGAGTTAGAGATTTATGGTAGCTGATGATCTCAAAGCTGGCTAAAAACTCATTATCACGTGGATCAGTTAAAGACCTCCACTTGGATTAACTAAACATGCAAAACATTAAGAATCAAAGACTACGAGCTACAGAGCAAAGAACTTTAACAAGAATCCAAAAACAATCCTAATGTTATATCTGTTTGTATTCATTGTAATTTGAGGTGACCTCCCTTACGGGGAGATTGTTAGGATTTAGTAAATCCAGTTATTAAAGTGTCGGTCACCTCAAGTATATGTAATCGTTAGAAAGCTCGTAGTCGTAGTTATTTTATGTTAAATAGTATTTAGTTAAGTAACACCGTGGAGGACGGACGGGTCTTTACCCACTGTATGCCTGATCCACAGCCCGTAGGTGGCGTTTATGTAAAATACTATAAATACCCTCTACCTCCCAAGGTAAAGGGTTGGAGCTTATAATAATACTTTTACTTTCTCTCACTAAGTTCCCAAACCTCTAACTCTTTCTCTCTCTAAAACCTTATTGTATACGCCTACATTTGGCCATGGTTTGATGTGTTTGTGAAATCCAATATGTTACACAAAAGTATAAAGTAAAAATAATCGCTAATATTATTTCGCTTAAGTCGCTCAGCATAGGGAAGACGCGAAAAGTATACAAAATATTTTAGTAAGTTTGACTTTTTTTACTAAAGGACAAAAAGAATTTCGCAAAAATCTTAAAAAAGTCGCTCAGTTTAGGTCACTTTAAAGTATAGCTGGTAAAAGTCAGAAAACAATCATTGGGTTCACAAATATCGATGGACACTTGGCACTCTGAGATTAAAAGTAGAAAATTCGCAAGTCTCAAAGTCTAGTTAAGGAATACGCCAACTTTGTACCTAGAAGGTGTTGCCAACATTAAACCATAAACGTAGGTTACTCGTGTATTGGTAAATTTATCTACACCTGTAAGGGTTTTTGGTAGAGTCAACTTTGCTAAAAGAATAAACATAGTCCTCTTTTCATAAGAAATAGTGAGATTCAATCCTATTCATTTTCATGAATGAGAAAGGTATGATAGGACAAATTAGAATTGTCTAAATTCTAAATACATAACTCGTAAGCAAATTTTAAAAGTTAAGAAAATTGCATATTTTCTGAGTTATTAAATTAAAAGCTAGACTAATTTACTGCAAAATTGGTAAAAGACAAACTAGCATATTTTATCTAGTTGTTGTTCTTTAACCATTTAAAAGTACTACTTACAATTGTTGGAATAGTAGAACTATTAAGAAAGAAATTGCATGCCTAATTTTTCAAGTTAATAGCATTGATGGATAATTCATCATCTACATAGTATAATACACTCTTTTAGTACATAAGTAATTGTTATGTATGGACTTTCTTAAAAGTGTAGGGAAGTAAATAGAACACAAGTTTCTTTCACTGGTTAATGAAACACTTACAATGTTGTCAAATCCAGTGGGAGTATTGTGTTCTTATTACTGAATAAGGAATTCATGTAATGATCTCTAATTCAGTGGGAGTTACAAGCTTTGTCACCTTGGTAGTAACCCAGATTATCTCTAGAATGTCTTAAGATAATTACTTTCCGCTTGTAGACACTTATGTTTTCAAGGATAGTCATGTATGTTTCCTTATTAGACAATGAAGTAGTTCTACATCTACTAGTTATGCTAATATCAATGACAGAATCATATTGGTCACATAAACAAACATATGTTGTATTGTTTATCTGCTACATGATGTTGTTCCAAGCACAAGTGGGAGAAATCTATATTGTGTGCAAGGTACGACATATAGGTATATGATTTAACGGATTCTCTTGACTGCAAGGCAAGAGACTAACATTCTAATATGACTTGTACATGTCTAATTCAAGAAACACTTGGTGTTGCAATTTACGTCATGTAAGAACTTGGCGAGATTGCAACAACAAAGTAAATCTCAATGTTACGTGGGATCGTATCTGGAATAAATTTACAGTTTATAAATTAGAAAAGTATTTAGAACATGTGTCAAAATGATATATAAGACTACTTCAAATTAAATATTTATGTATTATTAGAATGACATAAATAAATGAAGTAATCTAATACTACTTCAATTTGTTTATTTATGTATTTTGGAATGACATAAATGAAAAATAATGTAGTCCTACATTATTGTGAAGTAAATAAATTAACTTGAAATTTACTATTGAAACCAAGAGTTGTGTTCATAATTACTTTAGTTAAACATGTTTATGATTCATTGTAAAGACATAAACATAAAGTCTTTTAAGACCTATAATAAAGTAAGACGTTAATTTGTTATGTTTTTTAATTAAGACATATACAAGAAGTCATTGAGTTGATAAATGATTTATAACGTATAATGGGATTATAATAGTTTATATTTTCTTGATGAGACATGGATATGAAGTGACTTGGTTAAAGAGTACTTGTGTTATAAAGCATGCAATTGGCTTGAAAAGTCTATTATACCATTAAGTTGACTTAATTGTTAAATAGGTAAGCCAAAAGGAATATGTTTATCTTATATATTGTTAGATTGTCTTACAATATTAATTCTAATGAATACCACAAGTTGATGGTATGTTCAGTTAGGAGAATCAAACTCTATTTGATTTGTTTGATTCAAGATAACCATAACTTCTTTCTTAAAAAGTAACAAGGTTAGAAAATTGAGTATGAATTGAATATACTTAATATGACTCCAACCTATTGAAGATTCTGAATTTGTTAAACTACTTATGAATAGGTTATTAAGAAACTAAAGTCAGGAATTATCAATGTGTATTTGTAATGTCCCAAAAAGAGAACAATGTAGTGCTGCTCTAATTGCTAAGTATATATAGATAGTCTATATATTACAAAAGGCAAGTGGGAGTTTCTTTTTTATCTTGAAAGATAAAATTACAAGATACATAATCTTATTAAATACACTAGTAAATATCATGATGAGGCTTGATATGAAATGTTAACCTCAAGATGATGGAATTTTCAATCATAGATCTGCAAGGATATCTCAGATATTTGATTTATATGCTGAGAAGAACATGAGTTACAGGATTATAGTAAACCTGATAATCATTATGATGGATTACCAAATATTGAATTAGGTAAATTACTCATACTATGAATGTTAAAGATGTTGTCCATAAATAAAATCAATTTTGGAAATTTGGTTTATCCTAATAGTTAGACTAGAGAATAAAGATAAGTTTCTTCAAAGAGATGAAAAACTCTAGTGGTTTAAATCTCTGTGTAGAAATCAGATGGACAAAATTGTACACATATTTAATGCATGTTTTATGACAAGATTATTAATCATATTTAAGCATTTAATTGTGATTGAATATTATTTCCTAGACACATTAAATATATAAAGATGATAATTGTCATACTTGTTTTCATTAATATGAAATATGACAATGAAATATCAAAACTCTTTCTTGAGAAATTACTTGAGCGAGGATGGTAAGTAATCGAAAGGTTTTTTGAATTCATATAATCTTTGGAAGTGTACGAAGTGCAATAATTCATGAATGGATAAATGCATGCATCTATGAAATTATTCTTATATTTAATTATTAAATCCTAGTTTTGATTTATAATTGAAATAAGATAACTTTTAAGTATTCCTGAAAGCTAGTGGGAGTATTATGTTAAGGTTTTTAAATCTTATATGTTGTATAACATATATTAAGTAACATTCCTTGTAAGCTAAATGTTAAGTCTTAGATTGGAATAAAACTTCACTTGTAAGATTTAAGAATTAAAACATACAACCTTAGAATATATGTTTATTATTAATAAACATGTGCACTGAAAATAAATGATTCTAATTAAACATGATATATCATTTGGGAAATGGATACATATCTTTTGACAAGATAGAACATAAATGAAATCTGAGTTTGACCTGTAGATTCATCATGTACATCATGATCATGTAAGTATATTCAAATTGTTGTATCATTCTTGAATGATAGATGATTTGACAACATTGATATCTAACTAAAAGTTATTAGATAACTTGTGTAATGAATATTCTAATAGAATTACATCCTCAGCCTGGAATTGCTCCTAGATTCTATGAATAAACAATATGTCGATTCTTGTGCAAATTGTCATCAGCTACAAACTTGAAAGTTTGGAAGACATCAAACATTGCACAATAAGATATTAAAGTTTACGGAGTTTTAATGAGCATATTGTTGTTTGTATACACTGATGCTAGTTTAATTGAGATGACACTCAATACTAGTCATGGTAGGATTTCTACCTTGTTAGTGGCCATGTGAACTAGTTGCGCAGTTGCATTATACATTAAAAGAATAAGAATACTTTAAACTTTAAAATGTTTGAAAGTTTAAATTGTCATAAATTGGTGATAGAGGATGTCACACACTTTATGAATTATTATGTGGATTGGTGAATGCACACATACAAGAACTTCACTAATTGAATTCTTGAAATAAGTATTCTCAAAATTATGATAGATCAAGTTGGTTGATTTATGCCTTGTCAACAAGTATGATTGTCATTACTTAAGACATAATTCATCAACTGGAATTTTCATGCATTGATCTATTTAGTTGTCACAATTCTCAAATTCCGGTCATTTCTTAAATTAAATATGCATCATATTAGTTCATTCATGGCATTTCATTTCACATTTTACGCGTAATTTTTATATTTAATAATTTTTATCGCGTGAGTTTTTATTTTGATTATTTAACCCGTTACTTTCAAAAATGATCCCGAGGTATTTTTAAACTTACATTTAGTTTATAAAAACTATATTTTGACTTTACCTAGTGTTTTAAATTTATTTGGTACATAAATCGTTAAAGTTATATTATTACGACGCTTTTCTTAAAAACTTCTCGATAATTATCTTATCACTCAAATTTCCCAAGGAATGTATTTTTACAAATTTTATGATCTCATTACATTCTACTTTGATCTATTAAAAAATCTCTTTTACCTAAAAATTTCCATTTACTTTACAAGTTACATTTAATCACTTATTTACTTACACTTTCTTAAAAATTTATACAAATATATATACATAATACATTTTGAAAAAAAAAAAAAAAATATAATGAGGAAACACATCCCCCCCAAAACCGGATCTAGGGGGGGAGGATTTCATTTAATGTCTTGTTGAATTATTTCCTTGAAAGTATACATCTACACTCCAAGATTTTTCTTGACTTCTCATTCATTCAATCTTATTTTCAAGACAAGTAAACTTCATCTTCTCTCTTTTCCTTGGTCTATCACAACCGGCCATAGAGGTTTTTTTTAAAGGGGATCATCAATTTTTGCAAGCTCAAAGTGTTTGAACAACCTAGTTTGTATCCTTTTCATGGTTTTGAAATAAAAACCAAGGATATTTAAGTTAATCCTTTGTTACCTACACCTCTTCACTTGCACTAGTAAGCATATTCTTGTCATTTTTATGTTTCCTTATCATTTTCATATGCTTCTTTTCATTTTTGGAGCTTATATGCATGTATTGTAGTTTATACCAATTATTTCTTGATTTTTAAGTTATATATACAATATGGTCATCCTATAATTATTCCCAAGTTATTCTTTGGTCTTGATGGTGATTAGGAACCCATGACACCCTAAGAAGGTGTATGGTAGGATTAGATTAGCTTTGGAGTTGATTTGAAGGGATTAGAATAGGTTTTGTCCGAGAAAAACTATTTTCGTAAACTATATTTTGTATTCTGTCCTTAAAATGAATTTCTGGAAAAACCCACTGATGGTACGACATTTTGGCCTTGATAATTAGAAAATATACTTTAAAACGAATCCGTGGCCGCTTGAACGGATAAAAACGGACTTATAACGAAGCCGTGGTGAATTTTTAAAGTTTGACGACGAAACGTATTATTTTCTGAAAAACTCAGCTTGCTGTTTTTAGTGTTTTCGAGTCAAAAACGAGCCTTAAGCTTCACAAATTATTTCGACTTCTCAAAAATATATTAGTTTACTTCGATACGAAGCTAAGGACATATAAAACGTAGAAAACGGAGTTGAAACGACAAATATATGGCCATTTTCATAAAGTTGCCGTAAATATTATTTTCTGAAAAATTATATTATTTTTACGTTACAAGTATTTCATTAGCCGTAAGGGCTATGTTTGCGGCTGTTTTTAACCGTGATGCAAAACTTTTCGGAACGAAGTGTCTTCTAGTAAAATCAAATTCATCGGCCATATTTTCCAAAACAAAAAAAAGCTGTTTGTCAAGCGGAGTTGTAGTCAATTATTTACGGATGTTCAAACTTGGCCGAAACTTATTTTCTGCACACCATTAGCAAAAATCACCAACTTTAGCCTTTGATATCTTTATGATCGAGACCTTTTGGACGAAAACTCCTGAACTGAAACTTCTAGATATCGATACAAACTTTCCAAAACCGTCGAGTTCGTTCTCTAACGATCGACGTACACCGTTTTACGACTGTTTTTCCGGAGCCATTTTTGTTAATTTCATGATTTTTCCGACGACATTGTTTTGCGACGAAAAGTAGTAATTTCACCAAAAATCATTATAAAACCATTATAGGATGACATTTTGACATAAAATCATGTAAAGTCATTTTTGATTGGTCGAGACGTCAAAAGAGTATTTTTCGACGACGAGTAATATTTTCAAAACCCGTAAATGGTATAAATTACATACGTAGTGCATGCATAACATTACATTGCAATTCATGACATATCATATCATTGATAATAGGTCCCGGTTGACGCATCACTTTAAACCTCAGTGTACTCACTTTTGTCGTCGCATCTATTCATCAAGTGAGTATTCACAAACTCCCCTTTTTAAATGCTTTAAAATGTTTTGGGACGAAATGCATGAACCATACTTGAATTAAATTGATTTTTACTTTTGTGAACTCTCTTAACTAAAACTTGTGAACTCAAATCGAATCCTTGAACTTAATTACGAACATATGACTTATTTGAACTATAGAATCGTACGCGTTATGACCTTGTCCTAATTCTCGCCTTGTCGGTGAGTGTTCACAATAATTCTCGCCTTGTCGGTGAGTGTACACAATAATTCTCGTCTTGTCGGTGAGTGTTCACAATAATTCTCGCCTTGTCGGTGAGTGTTCACAATAATTCTCGCCTTGTCGGTGAGTGTTCACAATAATTCTCGCCTTGTCGGTGAGTGTTCATAATAATCCTCGCCTTGTCGGTGGAGTGTTCTCAATAATTCTCGCCTAGGTGGTCGAGTGATCAAGGAGTCTCTCTCGTTGGAGCAGTGCAAAGTCTCCCATGTTCGGAGCATCTTTAAATTATCATATACTTGGCACTATATTGGGAACTATTACGACCACTTACACTTGATCTCTTGACGCGCTATATTTTGTGCAATGGGTTGTGTACACACAGGTTGCAAGTTTTGTATGGGCGGAACTTGGAACTGAGTGGATATACAATGCCTTTGCTTTGGGAACTATTATGACCGCTTATACTTGACCATTAGACATACTACCTTTGGCAGTGGGTTGTGAACACATAGGTTGCAAGTTTTGTATGGGCGGAACTTGGAACTGAGTGGATTTACAATGCCTTTGCTTTGTGGACCATTTTTCGTCGACCGAAAGCTTTGTTTATTTCTTTCGAGTTTTCTTATTTTGCTAAACGTGTTTACTCACCAACTATTTTCATAGTTGACCCGTTTTTCTCTCATGCATTTCAGGTGATCGTTAGTAGCTTTTCTATCAAGTCTTGCATAAAGAAGTTTTCACTTGTTGCTACAAGTTGTATGTAATAAAACTCATATTTTGGAATCTAAACTTTGTAATATATTTGCCGATGACGGCTAAACTAGTATTGTAATGGAGTATTATTTCTTTTTAATCTTAATGTTGGTATGTTCTATTATCTTTTGCTTATGTTCCCTTCCGTTACACCTCGTGTTTCCGCCTCCGGCTAGGGTGTGACAGATTGGTATCAGAGCCAAAGGTTATAGAGAATGCCGATTTTTTTTTTTTTTTTTTTTTTTTTTTTTTTTTTTTCAAAAATAAAAATCACAGCTATAACCGGAAAATTTTTTTTATTTTATTTTATTAAACATTGAACACCATTCGAGTCAACTAGTCCTATCGTTGCATCGTTACTCATAAATTATACATAGCCTGATCAACTATGTCTAATTTATGAAGAACCATGCAATGATAAGAGTGGTAGTTTTAAATCATGTTTAGTCGAGTCTTTAAAGTCTGGTCACCTGAAGTTGCATTGGTCGGGTGGGTATGCATGGCATGTTTTTACGTTCACGTCTACATTACCGTACCCTGTTCATATCTTCTCCTTTCTATCTTTCGACTTGTTAGACATAGCATGTCTCTGTTCCTGTCATGTTTCGATCACTATAACACATTACCACCGTTCTGCACCTCATCTGACTTCGTTCGAATGTCGTTTACTCAACCCGATGTTTTGGTCCTCTGTAGGATCATGGCTGCAAGAAACACACGCTCAGGAGGTAACAACAACGGCAACCCAAACAACAATGACGATCCAAACAACAACGCTGCGAGAATAGCGGATCTACTCACCCAAATTATAATACATCTCGATGCTAGACGAACCAACAACGGAGAAGGTACTTCAAACAATGGACGAAAGCGACAGGAGGATCACCAGGGAAGCCGAGACCAGAATCAGCAAAACAAGAGGCAGCGAATAACCCAGAGCTATGGGGCGACCAACCAGGGGCGTAAAAGATATGCAGGTCCACATCCTTTGTGTACTCGATGTAATTATCATCACTTAGGAGACTGCCGAAAGTGCAACAAATGTGGACAGACGGGCCACTTCTCTCGAAATTGCTCAAACAGAACTGGAAATCAAGGACAGAGGAAAGCATGTTACGAGTGTGGAAGTCTAGATCACCTTCGCAGTACCTGTCCAAAGCTGAAAAGAACTCCCAATCAAGGAGGTAATCGTCCAAACCTGGCGTTGGCAATAGAAGGTCCACAAGATCAGAACATTGAAATTCCTCCCGCACGTGGTCGAGCATTCTATTTGGGTACTGAGGAAGCCCGCGACGCTTAACGGGTACATTCTTTCGAACAACTACCTTATTTCTGTACGACATGATTTTGAGTGCATAGCTTCCTTCCAATCTTTATCACGTTCACAACCTTGATTAATTGGAGACCTATTGATATCGACCTTAGTTGTTATATATTTTGTTGATTGGATTTGATTGTGTAAGCAAATCGAATATCGAGCGAATCTTTCAAAAGACTTCATTCAAGGATTTGGAATCCTACCTTTCTGACAACTTGTTTCCTAGCTTGATCTAGTGACAGTTCTTGTTTGATGAGTTGCGAAAATCAAGCTAAGAGACAAGTTTACTCAAGTCGGTTTAGTTTAATCTCATGACAGTTCTTGTTTGATGAGTTGTGGGATTAGATTATAATCGACAACCTAAAGGTCTTTTGAGAGCTACGTTCGATATTGGGTAAGTTTACCCTATCAAATCTAGTCACGGGCACGTACTTAATTGTATGGGGAACCTGTACACATGGGCATTGATATGATCATTTAGACTGTTCGTTCGAGCGTGAACTTTTAGAACTCTTGTCGAGGTTCGGACCATAGTATCGTTAATCGAATCACGGGGACGTGATTCCGCTGACATGGGAAGAATGTCACAATTCTCAAATTCCGGTCATTTCTTAAATTAAATATGCATCATATTAGTTCATTCATGGCATTTCATTTCACATTTTACGCGTAATTTTTATATTTAATAATTTTTATCGCGTGAGTTTTTATTTTGATTATTTAACCCGTTACTTTCAAAAATGATCCCGAGGTATTTTTAAACTTACATTTAGTTTATAAAAACTATATTTTGACTTTACCTAGTGTTTTAAATTTATTTGGTACATAAATCGTTAAAGTTATATTATTACGACGCTTTTCTTAAAAACTTCTCGATAATTATCTTATCACTCAAATTTCCCAAGGAATGTATTTTTACAAATTTTATGATCTCATTACATTCTACTTTGATCTATTAAAAAATCTCTTTTACCTAAAAATTTCCATTTACTTTACAAGTTACATTTAATCACTTATTTACTTACACTTTCTTAAAAATTTATACAAATATATATACATAATACATTTTGAAAAAAAAAAAAAAATATAATGAGGAAACACATCCCCCCCAAAACCGGATCTAGGGGGGGAGGATTTCATTTAATGTCTTGTTGAATTATTTCCTTGAAAGTATACATCTACACTCCAAGATTTTTCTTGACTTCTCATTCATTCAATCTTATTTTCAAGACAAGTAAACTTCATCTTCTCTCTTTTCCTTGGTCTATCACAACCGGCCATAGAGGTTTTTTTTAAAGGGGATCATCAATTTTTGCAAGCTCAAAGTGTTTGAACAACCTAGTTTGTATCCTTTTCATGGTTTTGAAATAAAAACCAAGGATATTTAAGTTAATCCTTTGTTACCTACACCTCTTCACTTGCACTAGTAAGCATATTCTTGTCATTTTTATGTTTCCTTATCATTTTCATATGCTTCTTTTCATTTTTGGAGCTTATATGCATGTATTGTAGTTTATACCAATTATTTCTTGATTTTTAAGTTATATATACAATATGGTCATCCTATAATTATTCCCAAGTTATTCTTTGGTCTTGATGGTGATTAGGAACCCATGACACCCTAAGAAGGTGTATGGTAGGATTAGATTAGCTTTGGAGTTGATTTGAAGGGATTAGAATAGGTTTTGTCCGAGAAAAACTATTTTCGTAAACTATATTTTGTATTCTGTCCTTAAAATGAATTTCTGGAAAAACCCACTGATGGTACGACATTTTGGCCTTGATAATTAGAAAATATACTTTAAAACGAATCCGTGGCCGCTTGAACGGATAAAAACGGACTTATAACGAAGCCGTGGTGAATTTTTAAAGTTTGACGACGAAACGTATTATTTTCTGAAAAACTCAGCTTGCTGTTTTTAGTGTTTTCGAGTCAAAAACGAGCCTTAAGCTTCACAAATTATTTCGACTTCTCAAAAATATATTAGTTTACTTCGATACGAAGCTAAGGACATATAAAACGTAGAAAACGGAGTTGAAACGACAAATATATGGCCATTTTCATAAAGTTGCCGTAAATATTATTTTCTGAAAAATTATATTATTTTTACGTTACAAGTATTTCATTAGCCGTAAGGGCTATGTTTGCGGCTGTTTTTAACCGTGATGCAAAACTTTTCGGAACGAAGTGTCTTCTAGTAAAATCAAATTCATCGGCCATATTTTCCAAAACAAAAAAAAGCTGTTTGTCAAGCGGAGTTGTAGTCAATTATTTACGGATGTTCAAACTTGGCCGAAACTTATTTTCTGCACACCATTAGCAAAAATCACCAACTTTAGCCTTTGATATCTTTATGATCGAGACCTTTTGGACGAAAACTCCTGAACTGAAACTTCTAGATATCGATACAAACTTTCCAAAACCGTCGAGTTCGTTCTCTAACGATCGACGTACACCGTTTTACGACTGTTTTTCCGGAGCCATTTTTGTTAATTTCATGATTTTTCCGACGACATTGTTTTGCGACGAAAAGTAGTAATTTCACCAAAAATCATTATAAAACCATTATAGGATGACATTTTGACATAAAATCATGTAAAGTTATTTTTGATTGGTCGAGACGTCAAAAGAGTATTTTTCGACGACGAGTAATATTTTCAAAACCCGTAAATGGTATAAATTACATACGTAGTGCATGCATAACATTACATTGCAATTCATGACATATCATATCATTGATAATAGGTCCCGGTTGACGCATCACTTTAAACCTCAGTGTACTCACTTTTGTCGTCGCATCTATTCATCAAGTGAGTATTCACAAACTCCCCTTTTTAAATGCTTTAAAATGTTTTGGGACGAAATGCATGAACCATACTTGAATTAAATTGATTTTTACTTTTGTGAACTCTCTTAACTAAAACTTGTGAACTCAAATCGAATCCTTGAACTTAATTACGAACATATGACTTATTTGAACTATAGAATCGTACGCGTTATGACCTTGTCCTAATTCTCGCCTTGTCGGTGAGTGTTCACAATAATTCTCGCCTTGTCGGTGAGTGTACACAATAATTCTCGTCTTGTCGGTGAGTGTTCACAATAATTCTCGCCTTGTCGGTGAGTGTTCACAATAATTCTCGCCTTGTCGGTGAGTGTTCACAATAATTCTCGCCTTGTCGGTGAGTGTTCATAATAATCCTCGCCTTGTCGGTGGAGTGTTCTCAATAATTCTCGCCTAGGTGGTCGAGTGATCAAGGAGTCTCTCTCGTTGGAGCAGTGCAAAGTCTCCCATGTTCGGAGCATCTTTAAATTATCATATACTTGGCACTATATTGGGAACTATTACGACCACTTACACTTGATCTCTTGACGCGCTATATTTTGTGCAATGGGTTGTGTACACACAGGTTGCAAGTTTTGTATGGGCGGAACTTGGAACTGAGTGGATATACAATGCCTTTGCTTTGGGAACTATTATGACCGCTTATACTTGACCATTAGACATACTACCTTTGGCAGTGGGTTGTGAACACATAGGTTGCAAGTTTTGTATGGGCGGAACTTGGAACTGAGTGGATTTACAATGCCTTTGCTTTGTGGACCATTTTTCGTCGACCGAAAGCTTTGTTTATTTCTTTCGAGTTTTCTTATTTTGCTAAACGTGTTTACTCACCAACTATTTTCATAGTTGACCCGTTTTTCTCTCATGCATTTCAGGTGATCGTTAGTAGCTTTTCTATCAAGTCTTGCATAAAGAAGTTTTCACTTGTTGCTACAAGTTGTATGTAATAAAACTCATATTTTGGAATCTAAACTTTGTAATATATTTGCCGATGACGGCTAAACTAGTATTGTAATGGAGTATTATTTCTTTTTAATCTTAATGTTGGTATGTTCTATTATCTTTTGCTTATGTTCCCTTCCGTTACACCTCGTGTTTCCGCCTCCGGCTAGGGTGTGACATTAGTATTTGGATAAGGGATGTTAAACAATTGTTATAATAAATCAAATACTTGGTATGTTTGATTTTATAATATATTGTATCCTATATTTGCATGTTTAATCCGTGAATAAATTCATTTATTCTAAATCGTCCGTTGTCAATTAATGATATGGGAGTATCGTTAAATTAAGACAAATCTGAGTGATTTGGTAGAATATACTTAAAAGTATATTGATGAGAAAACATACCAATTTCAGATGATATTTAATGAATTGAATATAGGACTTATCCCAACTACATGATTTTACTTTATGGATATTGTTATTAAGTAAATCATGAATAGTTATCCTTAGACTTTAGATACCAGATAAGTGTCATAAATGTAGTGCATTTCTGTGGAACAACTTAACGCTATACGTAACTGGTAGTCATAAGGTTTGTTTTCAGAAGTGTTGCAAAGTTTGTGGGTTAGTCTCGTAGTCAAGATAGAATTTGTTCCTTCAAATTTATTTGGAGTTTAATACTGTTGGGCCCCTCGTAGGGTTGACAAGATGTTTGTGTGGCCACACCCAAAATCTCCCCTGAATATGTTCAGAAGATTTGGTAATCTTGGTCAATCACTTAAAACGAGAAACAGAATGGTTGAATAAAGAATGACTTAATTCCATATCTTTATTTAACATGGTATTAGAAACAAAAGGATAATAATAATGAGAAATCATTAAAAGGTTTTCCAGGAGCCTTGCTCGAGTTGTACTAGAGGCATCGAAGTGTTACTAGAAGCTAACCGATGTGATCACTCTATTAAGATATATCCAAGTGGGAGCTGTTAGTTCTATGGATATAAATTAGTAGTCGTGAGTTAGGATCGAACTCGAGACCACGGGATTGCACGCTTTACGTATGAGAATTAAAGTTAATAATTAAATGTAAAATGTTATATTTATTTATTAATTACACGAAATATATAACGAACGTTAAGTTAATTAAGTGTAATGGACTAACGATCGTTAAATGTTAAATGGAAGGACTAAATACTAAAATAGAGATTGGGAAGGTTCCGGAATCCCCTTGGGATATGTAAACCGATCGGCCAAGGGATCCAAAAAGCCCAACCCACCCTTAACTTGGAAACAAAGTTATCTTGGGTATCAATACAAGGCCTAGGGTCTTTGTATTCCATCTCTTGTACTCATTGTCTAAACCCTAAAATTGTTTTGTGTGTTTCTTTGTCCCAAACCGATTGTACACCTCTTCTAGGTGTCGATCCACTTGTTTTTCCAAACTAAATTGTTTCGTGTGATTAAAACTAGCATTAATTTAATTTGATTTAGTACGTGTGTAAAAGAACGTGGTACTAACATACTTTTGTTGGTATCTTGGATTGAATTACAAAAGCGGTAAGGGGTAATTCTTATAATCCTATAAACCCTAATTAGGGTTCATCACTTGCTAGTTTTGTTGAATTGATTCTTGTTCGGCTAGAATCAAAAGGTACACATACTTTTATGTTTATGTTAGTTAATTATTCATTATACGTTCTTATACGCTTCCGCATGTTTCTTTGATGTTTTATATATGATTGTCATGTTATATAATTCCAACACTTATGTATATATAAGCCGAGTCAAATAATAAGCTCATAAACTCATACGTAAGCTTAAACAAACACCCACGAAATGGATAAGCTCATACGCCATAAAATAAAAGCTTGTGAGGTTATCAGATTTTCGGTAAGCTCATACACACATCAAATAAGCTAAGAAAAACAACCCCTTAAATGATTAAAGGCTCAAATACCAAAAACATACAATATATTTCAATAATATAAACAAACCTAAACCATGCACTAATTCAAGGACACCGAATAAGCAATATGCTCACATTACAAAAGCATTAAAAAAATATGGTTTCTATCACCTGAATTTTGCTGGTTAACTAAAACCTTAAACGAAGACAAGTACCTCAAAACCTTTAAAATCAAGAACTTTGTTTTTCTATTTTATTTCTTTAAAACTCGCGTGACATATCTCATGTGATTTAACATTAGTTATTTGATAGTAAGCGATCATAACTTATATAACTACATAAGTTTCAACATTTTATATATGGAAATAAACTAAAAAACTATACAAAACTATATTTTTTTCCGGTTATGTTATACATATTAGCTAAAATAAGGTAAACATACAAACATAAATCTCTTATATAATCGTTTATATAATTAACTAGTGCATAATTATTAGTTGTATTTATACCATAATTACGAAACATCAAACATGAAAAAGTTCTAAATACATATATTAAACTAATTTTTTAAATAAATTTGATTCATGTGTAAACCTCGTGCGTGCACGAAAATTATAACTAGTTCAATGAAGTAAGTTTAGAATTAGGGATGGCACTGGATATTAACCCGGTCCGATTTGTTTATAATCGATACGAATGAACCAAATAAGTAATTAATGAATATGGATAAAGATGTGCGAGATAATTAGTAGGTGGATGTGGATGAAATTTTTTCATCAATGGATCACCCGTTTACCACCCAAAATTGAAATATATACACTATCACAACCCGCAATTTCTAGGTCAATACTGTTAATACAAATAAGCCGTAAAAACGTTTATTTATATTTTACGATCTTCTAATGTTTTGTCGATAACAAACATAAAATCATTTTAACGAAACAAATAAAATACATAAATGGTTTGAGCCAATAGTTTACTAACACACTTACGTGTTCCCATAAAACACTAAACAAGTAATAGTGCTTTCATGATTTAGTAATACATATGTACAACAACTAGTGTTTACATATTGGGTAGATCTATACATACTTAGTATGTATTATAATGGGTAATAGAATGGATAGAAGTTTAAGTATTTGACCCATTGACTAAATACATTGAATGTAGTTGGGTAAAACCCAAAGTCCATAACCCATACCCATGGAGCATAACCCATTGCATGACATCATGCATAAGTCATAATGGGTATTATCCATGACCCATGGAACTAACCCATAACCCATGGACTAGATGCATTGCATCTTCTAGATACATTGTATCTACTTGGATACCCATGGTCCAAAGTCTAGGACCCATGACCCATAACCCATGACCAATGACCCAAAACCCATGGGCAAAGAGGAGCATCCCACGGTTCCCCCAGTTTACACTGGACGGATCCCTCAAGCAAGGGATATATGGGATCCGTGGAACAGTAGCATGTTTTCTTCTATAAATAGTGAGCCATTTCTTCATTGTAGGGTGCCACTCCTACACATACTTTCACCTAGTATTGTAAACTCTCTAACCTCAGATCCAAAGGATCTTTTTAGTTTGTGTTTGTGTTTGTTTTTGTGTGATTCTCTAGGTTCCTCTTAAAGATGAGATCACCACCTCTTGAAGTCGAGCAAGCTCAAGTCCATGAGTTGCCATGTTTCGTCATCATCAAGACTACTGAGGTTCTCTTGTTGATAGTTCTTTCTTCCTCATTAGAAGTGTTGTGTCAAAGGCATTAGCAAAGGATGTCAAAAGGGTCAAGACGAAGGCATTAGTGAAAGGTGCTTAACGTCCGTGTCAAAGGCATTAGTGAAGGATGCCAAAAGAGTCAAGACGAAGGCATTAGTGAAAGGGGCCAAACGTTCATGTCAAAGGCATTAGTGAAGGATGCTAAAAGGGTTAAGTCAAAGGCATTAGTGAAGGATGCCAAGAGTGTACAATTGATATGGTGTATCGATGTACAAATAGAGATAGGTTGTATCCAAGGATATTGATATCCTTGATGATGTTGTAATAAGGAGTGGGTCTCCTTTGGGATAGGTGTTGTGTAGTGTTGGGTAGTAGTTCCTCCTTTGTAATGGAACTCGGTATCTAGCCTTGTACCGGATAAAGTGTAGGCGACGTTGTGATAGGTTTGGTTCTACCTCGTGGAAGAACCCGGTGTCTAGCCTTGTACCGGATAAAGAGTAGGCGACGTTGTGAAGGCTTCTCCGCCACAAGGAGTTTGTGTTGTGTAGTGATTACGAACTCTCGAGTAGGTTACTCGGAGAGTGGAGTAGGGCAAGGAAGGTGTCCTTGTAGCCGAACCACTATAAATACTCGTGTTGTGGTTTTGTGCTTCTTACTCTTTATCTTAGTTTTTATTTATCTATATGCTTGTCTATCAACATCCAACACACACGTTTAAATAGATTGACATAAGTCGATCTAAATAGTTTAAAACCAAGTTTTAATCGGTAAATCTATTCAACCCCCCTTCTAGTTTTCCACAAATACTTATGGCACAACTATTTATTATTGGCAAATATTGCAAATTACATATTTACTGACATTTACTGATTAGTAAAACACAACAACGAGAGGTTATCTCAAATAACGAGGCCATACGCGTATCGACATCGCAGTAGTAACGACTTAAAACAAATAATTATTAAATTGAATTAACAGTTTTATTTTATCTAACATGTATAAAAACGTTACCGAAAATATATATCGGGCATTTTGTCGAGACAAAATGCCATGTTTATGTTGTGGCACAACGGGACATGGGGTATACATAAATACACTGAATAATAAATAAAAACAAAATACACCTAAATGTTATAACTACAAAACACGCCCCATCCAATTTTTTATTTATTTCTCAGATCCCCTTTTTCCTCTTCTGATAACATGCTCATCATTTGTATTGTTTTACATGAAAATATACTTTTATTTCTTAATTTATCATTTTCAAGTCATTAATGAGCATAGGAACAAAGAGACACGAATTTAGAAGGTTATTAAAGTAAATATACAAGAGTATGCTGGCTAGACAAGAGTTACGGCGTAATTCCATACTCTACTTACGCCGTAACTAGGATTTAAACTAGAAGATCAAAGTCAACGCAGTTCAAGGTTATGGCGTAACTTCACAACATAGTTACGCCGTATATAATTCCAGACTTAGAAGAAATTTTATGGTCAAGATACTTATTCCGTAACCCATTTGCAAGGTTACGACGTAAAAGTGATGAAATTCACTACGAGAGGTTTACGGTTGTAACCCATTCTTAAGGTTACGCCATAAATATTTTACTATGGATAAGATCGTCTGAGATACGATAGTTACGGCGTAACAAATTCACAAGGTTACGCCGTAAATTTGACAAGGCTATAAATACAAGCCCATTATCTGCCTTTTGATTCCTTCTTGCCTACAAAAGGTATCAAATTCATCACTGGTGTATTCGCCTCCATTATCTGTCCTCAAACACTTGATCTCCTTTCCAGAATCAAGTTCAACCCGTGCTTTGTAAACTTTGAAAACTTCAAACACATCAAACTTCTTCTTGATTAGGTACACCCAACACCTCCTGGAATAGTCATCAATGAAGGATACAAAATACTTTGCTCCTCCCAGGGATAGAACTGGAGCCTGCCATACATTAGAGGGAACCAATTCTAGAACAAAGACTCTTCTAGAATTTGATGTCTTGAATTTTAGGCGATGCTGCTTGCTGATAACACAATACTCACAAAAAGGTAAAGAAACCTTTCTGAGGCTAGGAATTAACTTCTTTTCAACAAGAATATTCATTCCTTTTTCTGACATATGTCCAAGCTTTTGATGCTATGTTACTGCAACTCTATGACTTGGACTATATGAAGAAACAAATTCTTTCCGCCTCCTCCATTATCTCTCCCTTTAGTTGGTATAAGTTCGTAGCCACGTTTTCACCTTTCATAAGTACAAGCATGACTTTTATAACTTTTATGATCGTGTTTTGTATTTCAACCTTACAATCAAGATCATCCAATTGTCCTAGAGACAATAGATTCTTTTTCAAGCCCTCCACGTGTCGCACATCATGAATAGCATGAACTGTAACATCATGCACCTTTACCATGATATTTCCAATTCCAATGATCTTTAGTTCATGATCATTGCAACTAACACAGATCAGCCTCCAGAGATCGGTTTATATCGAACATCCATACATCTGCTAATCTCTTTCTGCCTTTATTTACAACCGCTGCTTCACAACACAGAGCATTACCATCTTCTGAAGTGCTAGAGAAATTTCCTTAAGGGTTAGAGGTATTTGAACCCTAACAATCTTTCTTAAACTGACCCGTCTTGCCACATTTATAGCATTTAAACTTCTTCTTCATTCCTGTTTTAGATTTACCATGATTGTGACTTCCATTGGAGCCATGTTCCATTGACCTCCCTCTTGTCACCACCAAAGCCTCCACATGTCTTGAACTGGTTTGCCTGTCCTCCTTGTTTTTGCGCCTATTTTCTTCTTCTAGAATGGCGGCTGCAACATCATAGAAGACTAGATAGTCCGAAAGAACTTTACTGGTTAGGTTGATGATAAGCCGATCATATGAGTCAGGTAAACTTTAAAGTAGAATTTCAGCACGTTCTTGTGGCTCTATTTTACAACTCAAAGACAAGAGCTAAGAAAATAGAGTATTCAGGTTATTAACATGCTCAGTCACTGAAGTAGATTCTGTCATAAAGTTTCCTATTAAGAAATTTTTTATTGTGGAGTGATCTTGCCTCGTACAATCGAGCAAGATGATCCCAAATCTCCTTTGCACTTTTCTTCTCCTCTATGCTTGACAAAACTTCATCAGCTAATCCCAGATGAAGATTTGCAATAGCATTTCCGTCCATCTCTTCCCATTTACTGTCATTCGTGACCTCAACTGGCCATTCATCAATGGCCGCTAAACATTTATCATTTCTAAGGATAGCCTTCATCTTTAATTTCCACAATCAGAAATTGTTCCCATTGAATTTTTCGATTTCAAATTCTGCCGCCATTGCTACAATCACAATCTACTTTTTGATAAAACTATTATTTGTTAATAATAGTGACGAACACTTTTTGAGTGAGTATAATCTTACTATCTTTTGATGTGGAGGGTCCACTAATTAGTGGCAACCACAGAGCATACGATAAATAATAATACACACACCCAACCTTAGCTCTTGATACCACTTGTTGAGAAAAGTGACACCAGATTGAAGCAAACCCACAACTAGAATATGAAATACTATAAAAGATGACACACGGATATAACGTGAAAAACCCCAACAAGGTAAAAACAACGGGCAATGAAAGATAAAACTAGGAGTTACACCTTCTCTAATTACAAGGATAAACACATTTATATCTCTTGTATTAGGAGCTATTTCACCAACTCTCTAATTCACACAAATGCTAGGAGAAAGAATGGGATACAAATAACACTTCTATGTGTTTTGCTTTGTAAATGGGATGCTAATGAAGCTGTAGTTCATTGCCTTTTATAGGCATCAATTTGAGCACAGCGACATCATGCATGACCCATTTAGTTCACAACTTGTTCACCAACTTGTCCAAGATAAGATTCTCATCACCTAAAGATACAATGTATCGTTCCTGTTAACAGATAGATTATAGGTTAGTTGGCCCAAGCCCGTATGTGGGTTTGGGTCCATAAAATGTATCTAGGGTATTCTATGCTACCTTGTACTCTATATAATGCTATGAATAATAAAGTGTAATGCACGGGTTAACATCATTCAACATGGTATAATGAGCAGGTATGATCCTGAGTCATACTCGGTCATCAAGCCGCCACCTCTGTACCTCCCCGTCACACCTACCTATCTCCCAAAAACTACCCATATCCATGGATCCTCTCCTAAACTCTAATATATATATTTTTTCCTTTTTCACATATCAATTTGTCCTTTCTTCCACGTTTGTAACATAAACAAACATTTATCATATCATATTGTATTCCACACCCATGTTTGTCACCAAAAACAAACGACCTCCTCATCTCCTAACCCTATCACAGAAGGTTTGATTTATGAGACCTATTCGGTCATTATGAGGGTCATTATGATTTATGAGCCATTGCGTGTATGGCACCCCATAAAAATCCTTTTCTCCTTATTTCTCCAAGTCGTCCAGGCTAAATTTTCTTTATCTTCTTTTCACCATTTAATTCTAATGTTCTTTAAAAAAATTTAAAAAAAGGGATAATTCCATATTTACCCAATCTAAACATGAAAATGTCATATATATATACCCAAAATACAATTTTTTAATGCATGATGTACAATGCATTTAAAGCATGTTTTGGGTAAATATTGCATTATCATGTTTAAGTTGGGTAAATATGAAATTGCCCCAACCAAGTTTCAATAGCGTTACAAATATTGCATTGTGAAGATTTCTCTCCGATTGCTACAAGATGTCTTCATCAACATGATAGATTATAAGTTGGCCCAAGCCCGTATGTGGGTTTGGTCCATATAATGTATCTAGGGTATTCTATGCTACCTTGTACTCAATATAATGCCATGAATAATAAACTAATAAAGTGTAATGCACGGTTAACAGTTTTAACATTAACCTGTTTTGACATTTGACCTAACGCCAGACCCTCAGATTTGCCCATCCTGCCACTTTTAATTGTGGAGATTGACTGTTCTATGATGTTATAGTAATATAAATTGAGTGGATTTTGGAAATAGCACCTCATTATTATGAGCGGGAGGACATCGAAGACTGTATGCTCTCTCTCTTGCTTACTCCCAGTATTTTGACTGCATCAACAAAATTAACCTATTTTGACTCGAAAAATGTTTTGATTTATTACCCATTATATGCCCATTTTGATATATGTATTATGCTGTATAACTTGTGACATCACCTTGATTATAATTTTGCTGTGGATACGAAGGATTGATGCTAAAGTCATCGAGAGTAGTGAACAGTGAACTAACCCGGGTGGCGAAAGGAAAGTTAACTCAATAGTATTCAGAAAAGTTGTGGTAATGTTGGTCTTCACATTAACCGTGCAAACTTTAGACTTTCCAATTGGCATATGTATGTCAAATGGACAACTACATGTACTTATGAGGGTTGCTGGCTATCGTAACATTACTTGCTAAATTGAAACATTAGATCAACTGCATGTCTTATATCGTGTGTACAGATTATGATATATCTGTTAGGAGTATATAAAAGATTTTGTGATGGTCGTTGGCTCCAAATTTGAATCATATTCATAGTTGGTGTTTGGGATTGCATATGTGGCTTATGCTAACTTAGCACATTTAATTATGCAGCTAGCCACAGGGGCGGAGCTAAGTGTGGGCTACCTGTGGCACGTGCCACATATGATCCTGGTCGATGTAGTGTGATTTTTAAGAAATTTTTTGTGGTTTTCTGAATGTGCTACACCTATTTTGAAAAAAGAATGTGTTTGCGTTTGGTTTTTGAAGAAAATGGGTAAACTTGAAAAATATTAATATTAAAAGTGGGGAAGACAATGAATAGTACTTGTTTTGTCCCTTTTCAGTTTTTTAGAGTGTTTACATGCACTTTTTTTTTTTTAGGCCAGAGGGGGAGTACTTTAAGTTTGTGAATATGAATTAAAGAAAAGAACATTATATTGTTAGAAATTGCAAATGATTTGATTCGGTAAAAGTGTATACGAGTAGTTATAGTACATGTTAAATCTCTGACTAAACATATTTATTTTACTTTCATATTACGTTTAAAAAATCTGGATCCGTGAATTGAGACCATAAAAAGACTTCTACCCGAGAAATTGAAAACTAAGAATCACTCGCGAAGCGAAGCGAGCCGAAAATGTGCCACACACGATTTAAAATCCTAGATCCGCCACTGGCTAGCCATGCTTATTTCAAAGTGCTTATTTCATTAAGAATATAAGAAAACAAGAGATGGGATAAATGCACTAACTGATTGTCAGTCGGAGTAGCCTGTGAGAATGTACTTTTAAATTACTCTATTGTTTTGCTGGTAAGAGTTCTTATTTGAACCACGTTTCACAATGTGTAATATAAATCACATGATGAGCTGAGTAATATGTTTGAAGTTGGTGCATCCCCGGTCTCTTGTCTACACCAGGAAGTATTATTACAAAGGTACATGTTAATTATTCTTAAGACACAATACTTCTTGTTTAATCATGCAGAATTAGCTTTGACAATCATGCAGCTAACAGAAAGCAATGAAATAAGGTAATGCACCGACAGTTTAGAGCTTCATCCTTGCACTTTGTGTCCCGTCTTAAACTTTTTACGCTCATTGTATATCTTAAGGGGGCTACATTCAAATACCCCTAGTCTGTTGATACTGTATGGTTTTGGGAACGAATCCAACTAACCACGCCCGAAAGTAAATTTTATTTGCAAGTGGGATGGAAATGCAATACATGTTACAAAATTTTCCCATGTCAACAAATAGTCCATCAAAAGGAGTTGGAGAGAGAAAGAAAGAAGGAGGCACAAGTATTCAGCATTGAGTGCAAGACTCGGTTCTGATAGGAAGATCACCAGATAAGCGATTCTGCATCATATTGTACAAAGTAAGCTAAGCAGATGTTTAAATTGAAGCCATGTCCTTAAAAAAGCACATATAATCCATGTTCTAAGGAACGACCTGTGAGATATGCATCCATACGATCAGTAAAAATTTGTAAAACCGCAATTATTGAACACTAATGAAAAACTACTTATAAATGTTTAGGAATATCTTCTAACTCCACTGGATCAATCTCATCCCACTTGTTCAATCCCCCCTTGAGTGAAGTTCCAGGGAACTCTACACAATGCCGTGGTTGAACGGAAATGTTCAGCAAGATACTTAGCGGCTGATTCTTTCAATGCCATTTGTTTTTCTGTTAGTGATAGCTGTGCTTGAGCTCGAGCTTGATATTGTGCATCAATTCAAGCTCCATCTTCTTCTACAAACTTCTTAATTTGTTCTGCAGTCAAATCTTCAGGGTCGGGGTAACAGAGTCCGCCTTCCTTGTCCTGTGCTTAATACCTACTTTCAGTTCTGAACTGTTTGTTTTAGTTAGTTATTTACTGTTATCAATTATTCGTAACTGTTATCATCAGCAATTGTTTTAACTGTTTGTTTTAGTTAGTTATTTACTGCGTGTGTGTTTTGACGGTGGTTGAAAACCATGTATAATATTTTGAAAGCCGCGTCAACAGCTATGCGAGATTTGGCGGTTTTTTTTAGTGCTTAGATTAAAGTAGTTATTTAAAAAAAGCCACGTCACCGTCCATGTCATCAAAAACTGCTACATCAGCCGTGATTTAGTGTGTTTTAGTTTGCGTGACAGTTTGCGGAGGTGTGGTGGTAGTTAAAAAAAAAAAACTAAGAAAAATGTAATAATTTAATCTATGTGGTTTAGTGTGTGCGTGCATGATCTATGTGGTGTATTTGACCGTGGTTGGATGTTGTAATCGAGTCATTAAAAGCTTGAAACGAGTGAATTGGATTCAAGCTGTTTTATCATAAAGACGGACCAAGCTTTAGAATGCGTCGGCTTGTTTACGCCCTAGGTTGTGGTAGTGATAAAGTGTTTAATAGAACAAACGAATTTAGGAAACAAAGAAAGGAAAAAGAAAAATGGATATAGAAAACAGAGAAAGGCAAAAGAAAAATGAATTTAGAAAACAGTGATAAGTAGACCTTTTAACCGAAATATTCTTTGGGGAAGATAGCGTAACATTGCATCTGCTATCTCTAGCTCTTCTAAACATTCTAATAGGCCAAGATCTTCAGGAAACTTTTCAAGAAGAGCACAACGATCAAGTATGAGACACTTCAGAAGTTTTAACAAACAGATGCTATCTGGAAGAAATTTAATCTTCTTACTACTCACATGTAGCCTTTCTAAACACTCTAATCGACCAAGATCCTCTGGTAACTTTTCAAGAAGATCACCATCAACTGTGAGAGATTTGAGATGTTTCAACATACAAATGCTATCGGGAAGATGTTTTATCTTCGTAGAGTACAAACAGAGCTCTTCTAGACATTCTAACCGGCCAAGATCTTTGGGAAACTCTGGAATATCGCATTTGAGTGTAAGTTTTTGTAAACATTGTAAACTACAAATAATGTCTGAAAATTTCTTTAAGTCTGTGCAAGCACATAGACCAAAAGAAATAAGCTTCTCAATATTTCCCACTGATGAAGGTAGATTTTCTTCATAATCGCAATGAAACTGAAACTTTGGGAGATTGCTATTGGGGTGCAATGGACATAAATCTAGGGACTCACTAACTAGATTTAAAGTAGCTGAAGAACAAGTAACCTGACTCAGTTCCGATCTACTGTGAAACACAAATTCGATAAACCTCAAACAACCACTTACGCAAAAGTAGCCAACCTTTTTTAGACATCCAATAGGAGCGTTAATTTCTACCAATTCATGAGATTTTCGAAGATTTAAACTCTCAAGATTTGGAATCAGCTCAAGGTCAAGGCTCCTCACCCTTGAAGAAAAAAGGTGGAGGGATTTGAGATTTGGACATGCAACAGACACATGAAGTTCTTCACAATCAGACTTACCAAGATCGAACCTCTCGAGATTTGGAGTCAACCCAAGGTCAAAGCTTCTGAACTTTGATCCCCAGATATGGAGATGCTTGAGCTTTTCACAACTGACTGGCATACAAAGATCTACTAATCTATTAGCATATACTAGATCTAACGTCTCGAGATTCGGAGTAATCGTAAAGTCAAAGGTCGTCAAGTCTGACTCTTCTAAGCTCAAGAATTTGAGTTTTTTAAGAACCTGGCAAAAACAAGACAAAAAAGATTAAGATTAACATATTAACAAACCAATAAATTGATAGCATTATTACGAATTATGCTAAACAACCAATCAACAATTATTCTACCTTTTTTTCTCCCTCTTGACAAAGTTGTATCATTTCGCTATTATACATTTCAAGTCCAACAAGATTTTTTGCTTGAAATGTTTTGGGTAAATACATGAAAGGGTAATTCGTACAATTTAGATACTTTAAAGAGTTTGATAAGTATTGGCTGGTATTATGAAATTTCGGATCACCGAATTCGCCATCACTTTCATCTGCTTCAGATTCATAAAATTCAGAATCATAATTCAAATCAGTTGGAAAAAATATTGCAAGAGCTCGAAGTTTCTTGATTTTTCCAAGACCTTTCATAAGAACTTTAAAATTTTCTCTTGACAAGTTAAGACTTAGACATCTTGTTGCTTTAGTACCCTGCAATCCAAAAACAATGCCCAGAAACCTCATGTAAGAAGTCAGAACAAATGAAAATGTATTACTTTTCTCCACCTTACAAGAAAACTGATCTTTACCTTGTCATTAGCCAATATATCTTCAATTTCCTCGTCAATCCACAAACGGCTATGTTTGTTAGGCTTATTGGGGTGCAAACGACGAACAATGTTCTTTCCCATTTCTTCTATATGGTCATGCATCCCCAAGACCTCATATGTAGTAACAGTTATTAAAGATCTCTGCTCAAGAACTTTTAAACCATTTCTAGCATGAAATCCACAGCTTTCAAGCATTCTGATTGCAGTTGCTTTCTCCCAGCCTTTCAATATGCATGCAATGTCTAGAAATATTTCCTTATATTCATCTTCCAGACTGATGTAGCTTAACTCTAGCTTTTCCAGAGTTTCCTTTAATGGAATTCTTTTTAATCTGTCTATGGCATCTACCCATTCAAGCTTATCTTTACCACAGAGAAATGAACCCAAGACTTTGATTGTTAAGGGAAGACCAGCAGCATAACGTACAACTTTTCCTGATAGTTCTTCGTATCCTTGAAGTGGATTCTCTCTTCCAAATGCAAACCTACAGAAGAGACAAATTGCTTCCTTATTTGATAAGAGATAGATATCTCGAATCAAGTTCACTTTGTGAGCGACCAGCACTTGCTCATCTCTCGTTGTAACGATAATTCTACTTCCCGGCTTAAACCAGTTAGGCCCACACGCTAACGCCTCAAGTTGATCTATGTGATCCACATCATCTAGAACAAGAAGAACCTTTTTACCGCACATCCTCCTTTTCATCATGTTTTTTCCATCATTAACACCATTCACAGTGACGCGTTCTTTCAGCACATCTGAAAGGACTTGTTCTTGTAAATTCTTCAAACCAAACATAGAGCCTTTTGAAACTTCCCTCACATTCTCAACAAAGCTTGTAGCTTCAAAATAAATTGATACCTCATCATAAGCAGCTCTGGCCAAAGTTGTCTTCCCAGCCCCTCCCATGCCCTTGATCCCTATCATGCGAACGTCATCAATACCAATTTTTAAAGATGAAACAACAGCCTCTACTCGGGTCTCCATGCCGATTAAATTTTCATCAAAGCCGAAATTCATAGGACGTAACTCTAATGAAATCTCTTGAACAATTTTTTTGATGAATTTAGCTTCGTGCCTGTATGTATGTAAAAACATGATCTGTTTAGCTTACAATATTCATATATGAAGTAAAAACACAGTACTATAATAATAATATCCTTTCTAAACACATATTACCGACAAGCGAAAGTAAGGAACATCGCAAGTAGAGATAGGATGAAGGAATTACCCATCATAAGTGTTTTTCAACTCCCACCCAGCCAGATTGGCTGCTTCTTTTAAAGTTTCACTCCATTTCCCAGCAGCCTCTTCCTTTTCATGTTTGGCAAAAGCTTCACCAAAAGCCCCACTTAGGTTTCTCACTTCGGTGGGTTCCACATCATAGAATACAGGGTAAGCAGTGTGCTCAGTCATCTTCTGACACTCCATAATCTTGACAAGTTCTTCCAAGCACCAAGATGATGATGCATAGTTTTTGGAAAAGACAACGATGTAAAATTTGGAATCTTCAATGGATTTGAAGAGATCGTCGCTTATCTTTTCTCCTTTATGGATTTTCTCATCATCTTTGTAAACGTAAATGCCTTTGTCCTTAAGAGCATGATAAAGATGATCAACAATGTTTTTACGGGTGTCTTCGCCCTTGAAACTTAAAAAAACATCATACTTAAACCTCTTTTGAATGGATGAGCTTGAGGTGGACGCCAATGAACTTATGGATGAAGGATCGGACTTAAATCTCTTGTTGGAGGACATTTCTACACACTGATTGCAAAGAAAAGTGAATGAAATGGATCGATGACTCTGATCAAAGGCTTTGACTCAGAAGACGATTGCAAAAGAAACTTGTTAATGTGAAGGTGATTGTGTTTGTGTTGAAATAAAATGTAAATTAAGTGGAGAAATAAGAGCCCGTTATTATTATAATTTGTCTTAACAAAAACCCATTATTAAATTGAAGATAAAATAATTTAAACTTCAAATGAATAACATTTTATTATACCATCATATACTCGTCTTCATGCAAAATGGAACTATTATTGGTATGAATCTTATCATGTAAATAGGGACCCATTTTTAATATCAAATCCTACACAAATAACTCACTGCACGAAATTTCCTGTCTTTTACGATAAAGAAACCTCGTAAAATTTCCTTGTCTTTTACAATGGGGTGAAGGCTGAATACACGTACTTTCAAATCTTTACCAATGTACGTAATATTGACAGGTTAGCACTTTAAAAAGTTACAATAATGGTCCCTGCCGTTTGCTTTGGCTTTCACCGTTAGTTCTTTGACATTTTTTCATTTAAAAAAGTTACAGTAATGGTCCATGTGGTTTGCTTTGACTTTCACCATTAGTCCTTAAACTTTCATCTTTTTCATACACGTTTTTACACGTTTTTAAACATGTTTTTACACACGTTTTTATATACATTTTTTACGCATTTTTATACATTTTTTTACACGTTTTTATACACGATTTTATGTAAGTTTTTTTACACGTTTTTATACACGCTTTTTAAAAACGTTTTTATATACGTTTTTTACGCAATTCTATGCACGTTTTTCACACGTTTTTATACACGTTTTTCACACGTTTTTAAACATGTTTTTACACACGTTTTTATATACATTTTTTACATTTTTTTATACACTTTTTTTACACGTTTTTATACACGGTTTTATGTACGTTTTTACACGTTTTTATACACGCTTTTTAAAATCGTTTTTATATACGTTTTTTACACAATTCTATGCACGTTTTTCACACGTTTTTTCACACGTTTTTTACACGTTTTTAAACATGTTTTTACACACGTTTTTATGTACATTTTTTACGCTTTTTTATACACTTTTTTTACACGTTTTTATACACGGTTTTATGTACGTTTTTTACACGTTTTTATACACGCTTTTTAAAAACGTTTTTATATACGTTTTTTACACAATTCTATGCACGTTTTTATACACGTTTTTATACACGTTTTTTTACACGTTTTTAAACATGTTTTTACACACGTTTTTATATACATTTTTACGCTTTTTTATACATTTTTTTACACGGTTTTATGTAAGTTTTTTTACATGTTTTTATACACGGTTTTATGTAAGTTTTTTTACACGTTTTTATACACGTTATTTAAAAACGTTTTTATATACGTTTTTTACACAATTCTATGCACGTTTTTATATACGGTTGTATATATGTTTTTCACACATTTTTTAAAATATGTAAAAAAATGTGCATAAAAACGAGTAAAAAACATGTATAAAATTGTGTAAAAACCGTGTATAAAAACGAGTAAAAAAACTTACATAAAACCGTGTATAAAAAAACGTGTAAAAAAAGTGTATAAAAATGCGTAAAAAATGTATATAAAAACGTGTGTAAAAACATGTTTAAAAACGTGTAAAAAAACGTGTATAAAAACGTGTGAAAAAACGTGTATAAAAACGTGTGAAAAACGTGCATAGAATTGTGTAAAAAATGTATATAAAAACGTTTTTAAAAAGCGTGTATAAAAACGTGTAAAAAAAACTTACATAAAACCGTGTAAAAAAAGTGTATAAAAATGCGTAAAAATGCATATAAAAACGTGTGTAAAAACATGTTTAAAAACGTGTATAAAAACGTGTATGAAAAAGATAAAAGTTTAAGGACTAACGGTGAAAGTCAAAGCAAACCACATGGACCATTACTGTAACTTTTTTAAGTGAAAAAATGTCAAAGGACTAACGGTGAAAGCCAACGCAAACGGCAGGGACCATTATTGTAACTTTTTAAAGTACTAACCTGTCAATATTACGTACATTGGTAAAGATTTGAAAGTATATTACGTATGCGCAGATTAAAATAAGTATGTTACGTACATTGGCAAATTTGAGAAAGTTCGTTACGTATATTCAGCCTTCACCCTTTACAATAAAGAAACCTCGTAATAATACCTAGCTATAATCAAGTCAAAAATTTGTAATGACAAAAGAAATATCATGGAAACTCTTAGATCGACATAACTGTGATGATAAACTCTTAGATCGACGTAGCTGTGATGATAAAAGAAATATCGTAGTAACATAGTTAACTAAAATCACTACTGCAAAAAATGGCATATAGCCCTATTAGAAAAGCTCATAAAGCCCGGTTTTACATAAGGGCTGAAGGGACTCTATGTGCAAAGCGAATAGAGCCCGGTTTTAAAAACGAGCTCTATGTGATTTTATATTAATAAAAAATATATAATAGAGCCCTGCTTTTTATTAAGAAACATGGCTTTATCCAAAAAAATAAATAAATAAATAAATAAAAAATAAAAAAAAATGTTGCTATGCCATATTTCTAGCTATTCTCTTTATATACTAAAAACCGTACATGGTTCCTTTGCAAACATAAGCATTAATTGCAAACTTTCCCAACTTGGCAAAAACAGTCTCTGAGGTTTAAGTGGCGCTGCAAAATAAGTCCTTAACATTAAATGCAAAGTTTCACAACTTGGCAAAAACAGTCCCTGAGGTTTAAGCGACGTTGCAAGGTAGGTCCTGTAGAATTAATTGCTAACTATAGCAACCTGGCAAAATTAGTCCCTAAGGTTTAAGTGTCGCTACAAAATAAGTCCTTTTAAGCCAATCCCGCTGCATCGCGCGGGTTTCCACACTCGTTATGTCGAAAATTGAGGTCAGGAATCTGGTTTCAGTATAACGGACGGCCACTTTAATTAAAAGCGGCAAATGCAGAAAACGAAGGGAAAATAATGGCCATAGTCAACCGTCCATGTGTGTCAGCTTATACAAAATTTATTAATTGCATTAATAAATTTCTAATTCCAGCATTTATAGCCTAATCAGAAGGTAAAGTGACACATAATGATCAGTTCTCAATATTAAGCATCCGAGCATTTGAAATTTCAGCGAAATATCGTATATGCACCGAGGCAGCATCATGTTTAACTTGATGATGTACTAAATCAAAAGATAAAGCTGTTCAATGCTTCCTCATTTATCCTATCAATATTTAACATGTCACTAGAAAATACATAGCAATGCTGAGACTGAAAAAACTTCATACATATCACTACTCAAAAAACAACGAACATAATCGATTTACAGTTCTGAAAATAAGAAAACAGAATACAGAGGGGTACATGGCCAGATATGTAAAATGATAGTTGTAACAGCTAGAACGAATGTTTTGATAAAAATTAAACTCTGTAAATGATGCACTGGAAGCCAAGGAACTAAAGGTGACAATATGGGTGGGTCTGGTAATGGGTCAAATTGGGTAACTTTTTTGGGACGGTTCGGGTTGACCGGTTGCATAGTTTGTCCAAATCCTTTAATAACTATATACCATGTTAAATAAGAATTGGAAAACAGCATTATTACAATATCGTTAATTAGCTTATAATGTTACTAAGATATTGAACTATTTAAACTCGGTCATTCAGACCTCATGTGTGTCACTTTACCTTCCGGGTAGCAAATTATTTTTTGGTTAATTTTACATAACGTCAGGACTGGTTCAAGTCTAGTAGTAAGTAATGTTGTGTAAGAATGATTGGGTGCGTGTGTGCACGCACGCGTGCCTATACGTATATACATGATGCCTAAAGTCAACATGTGTGCCAGCCTATACCAGATACAATGATCACTAGTTGCATAATAAAATTGTTTAATTGAAGCAGTTATCATGTCTCTTTGGTCCAATTTAGGCATGTTAATTATTCCTTGTAATGGTCATATGTTATGGAAGTCAGCTCTTAGCATGTTAGGTGATTCTTCCTGTTTGTGTAATTAATAAAAAAATATATATATTTGGTAATGATAGAATAAAATATTTTTAATCCACATTTCATGCCTAAACCTTCATTAAATGTTGGCAGATAATGCAATCTTCATTTTTATTTTTTATTGCATCATTAATCATAGCTTTTAACATTAGCTTTAACTTGAACCAGTAATTCTGAGAATCAGCGTAAATGTGAAACTGAGTAAGGATGACCATTTTAACTCAAAACACATGCAATCACATATTATGGAAGTACTAATTTATCTAATGAAGTTGGGATCAAAAGCACAAAGTCAACCCACAGCGTGAAGAACGTGTGTGCCTTAGATTAGATGCTCCTTGATAAAACAATGTTTATGACCAAATCTTATATACTAAACAAATCATCATCCATTGTTATCATGTCCCTTTCTTCAACCTTGGACATTAATCGGTGGCCAATAATGTAATTCATTATATGCATTATAAACCAGTTCTTGGTGTGTATGAAAATACATTAAAAGATATTATATCTTGTGGCTAACACATTGAATAGCTGTGTTAACAGGATTTCAAGTAACCTATAAGCTAACCATATAGAAGAAACATACAAACTTTTCTAAGCGGTGGCAATCAACCTATATACATTAGAAATTACTTATCAGTCATCTTTGACAAATACTACTATACAGTGGCTAAGAAACAACATCAGTCATGCAACAGTGAGAAACAGAGAGACGCAAGGGAAAAATGTAAAATGGATATGTTAATACAAATATCGCGTAAAAACGTTATTTATATTTTACGGTCTCTCAAAATTTTGATAATGACAAATATAAAATTATACGACGTAAAAGTAAGTAACCAAGTTATTAGTCGTAAGTTTACATTCCGACGACAAATCACTTAAAGCATGAATAATGTTGTTATAAAGTTCGTCGAATGATCAAAGAACCCAAATGCATAAATACTCTCTAAACACATTTAAAACAACTGTTTTTTTCATTAATTAAAATTAACTAGACATTTTTAATTATGTAATTAATTAAATAAAATAAATAATTAAGGAACCTTAGTCCCCAAGTCTTTTTAGAAGGAAAATCAAATAAACAGATTTGGCCAAATAATTGAAAAACACACTAGACAATGGAGTATCAACTGACGCTCCGTGGTTCCGCCAAAGGGCGTTTTTGGGACAGAAAGTCCACTATAAATAGAAGTCACGCATTTCATTTTTCACCAATCTCTTGAGCCATTTTCTATAAATTCTTTTTATCACACTAACTCTCTACATCCACTAAACACTCTTTGATCATTCCACTTGCTCTATAACACATTCAAAGTGATCCATCGACTCCACTTTGATCTCAAGTGAGAAACACAAGAAGATCTCCAAGCTTCTAAGTGTTATAGTTGTTAGTGTGTCTTTATATACATTGTTGTGTAATCTTGTATATCATTATTGTGTCATCATACCTCACCATCATACACCAAAGTTGTTAGTCATCATCATACACTAACATAGAGTGATCGATTGGTATTTTAGGCCTTGAAATACATCAAGTAGTAAGGTTGGTCTTGCTTTGGTAAAAGGCTCGATATCTAGCTTAGTATCGATAAGATTGCAGCGATGTTGTAAGGTTGGTGTCAACCCGCGGTTGGGAAGTGAAACATGTGTGCCAGCTCTCAGCCTTAGGTTGGCGATGGAACTTGTGTGCCAACTTTCAACCTTGGGTTGGCGACAAATTATGTGTGCTAATTTTTCCATGCATTCTTTTACTTTCCGAATGATCCAACGAGCGTTGTTCCTGTGATCCGCAACAATTATTTTCACTTAGAATCTCATTCAAGGCTATGATCATGAGTCTTTGGAACATAAACTTGTGGCTTTATCTTCTTGATTGATCTCGGATGTGTCTCGAAAGCTTTAAATTTATATGACTACCTTCTACCGTTTTCTCTTAATTCAAAACACACGGGTAAAAGTATAACCCTCGTTTATAGTAAAGTATTTAGCCAAGAACAGTTCATTCCACAGGACTGAGATTATTCTATATATCAATAAACTACTTAGGTTGATTTAGACGGCGATTAAGTGATTATGCAAAATAACTAAAACTTGATGTGATTCAAATATGGGACGAGTATGATTACTTGGATAGTCTTTATAACTCAGAGGTAGGCTAATTATGATGATCTCATATGGTAAAGTAAGTTCAATCCACAAAATGGCTATTTTCGTCAAAATGGGTTTTTCACAGATTAACCGTTTTGACTTTTGATTCAAGATTTATGTTTCTATGTCAAATGAAAATGTTTTCACAAGTTCACAGAGACAATTACAATCTTTAACACTCAATTGTTTATTACTTAACAAGAGTGGATC
Source organism: Chrysanthemum seticuspe (assembly GCA_019973895.1). NCBI lineage: Eukaryota > Viridiplantae > Streptophyta > Magnoliopsida > Asterales > Asteraceae > Chrysanthemum > Chrysanthemum seticuspe. The sequence continues at coordinate 323,025,960 of BPTQ01000006.1, forward strand.
TCTCCAACCAATTGATCAAAGCACATAGATATGTTTTGATAATTATATAATGTTAACAAGTTCTTTCGACCTATACCGGTTAACAAGTATAACCAGAAGTGATAGACAATGGAAAAGAGTTTCAAACACAGTCAGGTCATAACATAAACAAGAAATCAAACAAGATCATATCATAGTCAAATTACTTTATTATATTAACATATCCAAGCAATCATAAGAAGTTTAGCCTAACATTGCTTAAGTAATCATGCTTACAATGATGAATTCGAATGAAAATATAGACATATGCCCTGAATTGAATACAATGATTTAGCTACCGTCACTAGCGATCAGTTATACCAATACCGAGGTCGTACTTCAACGTATACCACAGTTCTGCTTCACACGCCCAATCCAATTGATGTTATTCGACTGAGAATTGATATTAAAGAGCTTTGTAATAGTTGGAAATCAGATGTATGGATTTGTGGCAGATTGAGGTGCTATTTACAGGCTGGCTGTGACTGATCATCTTCTGAAGTATGTCGCACTTGCAAGAAGATCGGCGGGCTTCATCTACGATATCAGCAAACATTGTTCTTAACATCGGCGGGCTTCATAACTTTCTTGGAGCCAAAGGGTCATAGTTGAACTGAAGACCGGCGCACTTTATACTTGAGATCGCCGTACTTCACGATGTTGACTCGGATTATAGGATTGATTTTATCTCCCGTAACCGGCGTACTTTCGGGGAAAGACTGGCACTTTTTAGTGTTCTTTAGACTTTCTTTTGCTTTAGCCCAGACTTAACTCCAATGCATATGCTTTATCTTGATAACGGAGATTATTTGTCGATTGGATCTAAAATGTATTTTCAAGCAATTAAGTATCGAAAGTCCATAGAAATCATTAAGAAACTAACAAATAACGCTATATAAAATATGCATAATTCGAGCGTCATCAAATCCCTCCACACTTAGCTATTGCTTGCCCCCAAGCAATGTAAGAGAATAAAAATCGATTAGGACTTGTAAGATTAATTTGGAAGATATATGCTTTTTAGCGACAAGGAGATTTTTATTTTATACCAGACATCAATACATAACTCGATCACCTCACAAAGGAATTATTTAGACTCACAACAGTTTCGATCAAATATGGGTGATTATATGGGAACACTCAATTTGCATAGACGTAATCCATAAAGCTACCATATGCTTGTACAAGATACGTAAATATAACCGTTGCGGCGTGAGCACCACAAAAATATATCAAAAGAGGGCAAAATACAAGGTTTCGGATTGGGATATGAGGCATGGAAGGTGTAGGGATATTTTGAGAGATATAAGTAGCCAAATGACATGAGAGCTTAAGTACTACTAGCCACTACCATTCATAACTTTTTCCTTTAGTTTTTTGTAGGCTATAATTTTGCCTTTATTTATCAGTTTACTTAATGGATATTGAGACTTTTTCCACGCTTCACAAAACTTTTCTTCATACCCACAAGCATTCAACCTTCTTTTTGCTCTTCCTTGGGGTTGCCCCTTGCACCTCTTAATAAACGTTGATGAATCTATCTCCCCAAAGCATCTTCCTTTTAGGACCGGCGCTAGACTTCCTCTCTTTTCTATTAATGACTAGCAAACAATTGAGAATTTTCTTTTGAATGACTATTTTTCTCTCATTTTAGTGGATTGATAGGGGTGATATGGGTTTTATTTGATGGCTTTTTAGCGACCAGTGTAGTCCGCTAGAATATCAAGAATTTAGACTTAGCGTTGATATATACTGCTTCTTTATCTGTAACACCCCAACCCGACAAGGGCAAAGATATCACAATACGGTTTCATATCAGAACTTTAAATAATATACAACAGCGGAAGCCTTTACAAAATAATCAAAAGAAAACATAAATAACTTGATAATCAAAATAAATCTAAGATCTCTATAGTCAAAACTTGCTCTCAGTTCTACTCTCAACCCAGATCAGCCATCCTATAAGCTCATCTTGAATGCCTAATACCAGCCGCAGGAAAAGAAAATGCGGCTGAGCTTACAAAGCCCAGTGAACAGATATAACAAAACAAAAGCTAAACAAAACAAAGATACGGATAACGAAATCACAACGGAATGAGAATCATGAATCATTGAAGATTCCGCGGAAACACAAATACACAGAAATCCGGAAGAAACGCATAACAAATAAGAACAAACACATAGCATATTGATGACACAGACGGAGACACATCAAATAACCAAGCACATAATAAATCAGCAAGTAGAGTGCATATAAGCCAAACGAAAAGTCTAAAGGCTAACGGGAATAATTACCAGAAAATAAACATGGCACTCACACAAGTCAAATAGTTTACATTAATAACTTACTCAGTATCATAACAGTGGAAACATTAGCAGTCAAAGTCATGGCAGTCACACATACAAATAAAAAACACAGTAGGAAAACTATAACTAAATAAGCAAAAGACATAGCATAGCAATTAGCAAGTTATCAAGTCAGATATCATAAGTTAAACCATTTCCCAGATCAAACTTTAGTATAGACAGAATTTAAACATGGCAGATCAAACATAAGCAGATACGAAAACCAACGGATAATCAAAGTTCACGAATTATCTAAACAATTATACATAATGAACTTACAGAACAATCAATTATACACTAGCATAATCATCATACAGATCAACAAGGTCACATAATGGTAAACTAACATATAATCAGATGACAACATGCGAATCACATTTAAGCATATTAATCATATCCTAACATGGCAAACGGTAGTCACATAAACATGTCAAAGCATAAACACATTCAATAAACATATAATAATTCAGTATGTAAATGGGAACATTGACAAATACGGAATCATAAACAGAATATCTAACACAGAAATAACAGATACAGATTTAATTATCTACCACGAGCCCAGAACATATCATATCAGAAGTAACTTTCTTATTCGGAGGGGTGACCTCGGAATACCTTATATAATATGAGGGGAGACCTCAATAACAAATGGAGTAGCTAGCTCCCAGAATTTGTGAAAACGCGTATTGCACACGACATCATTCACCAGACAAATCATATCAGATAACATATCAGATCTAGGATGCATCCATACGCCCCCCGGAACATATCATAGTGGCCAAATCATATACATATAGTGAGCTCATAATCATATCATATCATAATGGGGACGTGGCAGAACAACACTCTACTGCCCTAGAGTCATGTCAGAGGTGCATCACTGACACGGACATGGAACCCCCATGACTAGTGAAATAATGGCTCGGGTGTCAAACTAACTTAGGTCAAACAGATTGTCATAAATGACACAGATCATAATTCATCATAAAGGTCAAACAGATTTACAAATCAGAGTTTTCATATCATAAGTTCAAATCAGATGTTTCATGGTTCAATAAACAGAGATTTCAGATAAGCAACGGATCAAACAAATCAGAAAGGGTTCATATCAAATGTTCAGAAATCAAAGGTTCATACCACAGTCACATATCATACGTTCATAATCAGAGGTTCATAATCATATGTTCATAATCAGAAGTTCAAAATCAGAAATTCATACTCAACCATAGCAAAGTTCAACAAACAGAAGTTCAGACAAACAGAGATTCATATAAACAGAAGGGAATCATAGCAATGGCATAGGGAATCCTAATAAGCAGAAGGAAATGACAAGAAAAGGAGATCATGAGAAAACCTTTACTAAAAAGGTCAGAATATCTGTACCTTAACGCAAATGAGGGAAAAGCAAATGAATGAACGAACACGAAGATACGACGCCACGTCTTCTTCAATGAATCTACACGGATTATGATTCGTATAATACTTATTAGCTCCTTTTATAAGCTTCTTATGCCTTTGTAAGTGTGTTACTTATTGATATCATGTTTTATCTTTCATTTTCTTAAACTCATATTTGGACCAGACTTTAACGATTTTTATAAAATACTTACTTAGCTCAAATGAAATCAAGTAAAATCCCAGGGGTTCCCATATGAGTTGAAAGACTCTCCAAAAATTGGTGGGTTCTATTTCTATGCCAAATGTCCTATGGAAAATCACACGTTCAGACCTATCCAGAAAGTGATCAGAAAATACACCTTAAACGTTTACACTTATTGGACCTGTTTAGACACCTTGTAAAAATTCTCAAAACTCACAGAAATTCATTTATATCCTAAATGTCACTCCTGTAAAGTGAGAGCTCCCAATTCCTTATGTTTTGAAAATGAAAAATCAAACAATCCAACTAAATTTCAGACTCGTTTTCTCAGCTTTGACACTTGATCTTGTAAAATTCAAAAATACTACCTAGCGAACTCCAAATTCGACCAAACCACTTGGAAAACTTAACTAAGACGTAAAATAAACTTTTCCCACAAAAACCCAGATTATTGAACTTATAAAATTTGATCTATGACACACACAGTTTCGACCTATGATGCTGTCCAGTTTTAGGGTTCAATAAAACCATTATTATCACATGTTTTACCTTCCCAAACGCACCCATGACCCATGAAAGCCATAAGACCTGTTTTAATAGCATCTTAACAAGTTTACCATTCCATATTTCAGAATTTCAAAAATTATACACACCCTTACTTACCCAATCCGATTGAAAACAGTCCCCAATTTAATTACCTAGGGTTTTCTAGGTTTTACTTCTTGTTTGCACATGTTAAAAGGTTCGACTCGGATAGTACTAATATGGGTCGATTTATATCAATCATGGACGGTCCAAAACAGAATTGTATAGATCAAAAGCACAAGTCTTAGCATGATACTTTTATTATTCCATGTGACATATGTATATTCGATTTTAGCATGTCTTCTAGGCGATTTCAAAATGGTCAAGAATACATTCGAATGAAAAACAATTAAAGGAATAATTAACGAGGCCGAAAGGATTACCCTTGCGAGATGAGGACCAGAAGCAAAGACACTAAGGGTCTTAAAACCCAAGACAAAGGAGCAGCAACCTACACCACTATCAGGCTTCCCTTTGGCTTATGAACCCACCACATCACCCACATCAACAGCTCCTCACGAAATTGCAACTCACAACAGCAGCCTACACGTCCATAGCAGTCTTAAAAGCACCCTACGAATCTTTCTTGAGCCCTGAATTCGAATGGAATGGGAGGATCTAACTTGTTGCCGTCACTTTTGGGTGGAAGGAAAAACTAGGGTTTCAAGTGTAAAGTCAGATTATGAAGCGTACAGAAAAAAAAATGGGGAGGGCTTGTGTCGGTCTTGATTTTGACGAGCCAAGGAGAAACAAGGGCCAAGCCCAAGTCCAAATTTATTTATAAGTTAAATGGGCTCCTAGTTTAATTACAATGTATCTTGTTTCATGCAAACTAAAGGAATACGTGTGGTGAAAATTTTCCAAAACTTAAACGTAAATCATTCTCGCTTACTTGGTTTGATAACATTTTATAAGTTAGGTCATATTTACATTTAATGAGCATTTACGTATTTTACAAGTTTTAAATTTAGAGGGCAATTTAGTCTTTTTACACATTTTAGATTTTAGGGTTTTACAACTCTTCCCTTCTAAAAAGAAAATTTCGTCCTCGAAATTGAACAAGACGGAACAGAACAGAAAACGAATCGGACTTCAGAATTTCAAAGAATAGAGCAAACGCGAAACTTATTTTAGAACAAACAGATTCTTGTCAGAACATTCATACTTATACTTTTCAGAAATCAATTCAACAGTCAAATACTTATAACAGATAATCATATACTTATCAAAGTAATGGCAGATAACAGATGAGATGCAGAAAATTAAACAACACGCTCTAACTTATTCAGGTATCTAATGATGAAAACAACATATGTATAGACAGAACGAATCCTAACGGTCTTACTAATCGCAGAAGTACGTGGAGACATACAAACTTAGGGCAGACATAGCAATCTATAGGTTCACACGGATCATAACGATTTCGGATTCCAAGCGTACAAAACTTATATATAACAGTTGTCAATGAGAATCTCGCAAAGAGGTACAAAATTTCAATCGAACATGAGGAGCGACAAATAACAGATGCAAGTCAAAGTCCATTCACGTATCAACCACAGGCATTTCCCCAAACGTCATATGATTTCAATAAGTTGAAATTATATGATCTCGGTATTATCACGTTGATCAGGCGTCATAATACTTGCATCACATAACAAGTCCTTATTATCATCATATTCTGTCTCGGGTCATGACAACCCACATAACTAATATCAAAACAAAACATATCACATACAGATAACAAGCAACATACTGAAACAGGCCAGATCACATATATACCACATATATTACATCACACAACTTACCATATTACCAAACAAACGAGGCCACCAACTTGCATAAAACGGTTCCTTATGACTCATTACTGTCGGTCCAAAAAGAAAAACTGAGATATACCAGAATGCTAAACGATAAAACTTCATGATTCAAACCGAGTTCTGAACGAATCAAAGAAAAGTAATGCCGATCAAAATCACGTAACAAGATATCAAACTGCCTCAAAACGCGTGACAAATGAATCAGAGTAACACACGTCGCGCCCAAATCATATGAAGTAGATGAACATTCCCAGCCACCGGTTGAATCATGTCTTCGTCGTTGCGTCTTTGGTTGATTCGTCCAGCTTCCTCCAGCAGCATCCTGATGTCTCCAGCAGCACGGCAGTCGGGCGTGGCTTCTGCTTCACGAACCTCTCCAGCACAGGGACTGTTGCAGCAATGTAGGGTCGGCACCCTCTTCTTTGGCTCCACGGGTAGTCTCCATCTAACGATCGACAAACGGACGAGCGAAAACAAAATAACAAAATTCGATGCGAAAAGAGGAGGGCCAACTCAGTGAAGACAAAAGAATATCGAAGTCAAATCTGAATGACAGTCAAAAGGAATCGAAAGATATCTGAACAGACGGAAACCTAATGTCTACCCAATCCTCACAGGTCATAGCCTAAGCTCTAAGGATCCTAAAACCTAGAGCTCTGATACCATAAATTGTAACACCCCAACCCGACAAGGGCAAAAATATCACAATACGGTTTCATATCAGAACTTTAAATAATATACAAAAGCGGAAGCCTTTACAAAATAATCAAAAGAAAACATAAATAACTTAATAATCAAAATAAATCTAAGATCTCTATAGTCAAAACTTGCTCTCAGTTCTACTCTCAACCCAGATCAACCATCCCATAAACTAATCTTGAATGCCTAATACCTGCCGCAGTAAAAGAAAATGCGGCTGAGCTTACAAAGCCCAGTGAACAGATATAACAAAACAAAAGCTAAACAAAACAAAGATACGGATAACGAAATCACAACGGAATGAGAATCATGATTCATTGAAGATTCCGCGGAAACACAAATACACAGAAATCCGGAAGAAACACATAACAAATAAGAACAAACACATAGCATATTGATGACACAGACGGAGACACATCAAATAACCAAGCACATAATAAATCAGCAAGTAGAGTGCATATAAGCCAAACGAAAAGTCTAAAGGCTAACGGGAATAATTACCAGAAAATAAACATGGCACTCACACAAGTCAAATAGTTTACATTAATAACTTACTCAGTATCATAACAGTGGAAACATTAGCAGTCAAAGTCATGGCAGTCACACATACAAATAGAAAACATAGTAGAAAAACTATGACTAAATAAGCAAAAGACATAGCATAGCAATTAGCAAGTTATCAAGTCAGATATCATAAGTTAAACCATTTCCCAGATCAAACTTTAGTATAGACAGAATTTAAACATGGCAGATCAAACATAAGTAGATACGAACACCAACGGATAATCAAAGTTCACGAATTATCTAAACAATTATACATAATGAACTTACAGAACAATCAATTATACACTAGCATAATCATCATACAGATCAACAAGGTCACATAATGGTAAACTAACATATAATCAGATGACAACATGCGAATCACATTTAAGCATATTAATCATATCCTAACATGGCAAATGGTAGTCACATAAACATGTCAAAGCATAAACACATTCAATAAACATATAATAATTCAGTATGTAAATGGGAACATTGACAAATACTGAATCATAAACAGAATATCTAACACAGAAATAACAGATACAGATTTAGTTATCTACCACGAGCCCAGAACATATCATATCAGAAGTAACTTTCTTATTCGGAGGGGTGACCTCGGAATACCTTATATAATATGAGGGGAGACCTCAATAACAAATGGAGTAGCTAGCTCCCAGAATTTGTGAAAACGCGTATTGCACACGACATCATTCACCAGACAAATCATATCAGATAACATATCAGATCTAGGATGCATCCATACGTCCCCCGGAACATATCATAGTGGCCAAATCATATACATATAGTGAGCTCATAATCATATCATATCATAATGGGGACGTGGCAGAACAACACTCTACTGCCCTAGAGTCCTGTCAGAGGTGCATCACTGACACGGACATGGAACCCCCATGACTAGTGAAATAATGGCTCGGGTGTCAAACTAACTTAGGTCAAACAGATTGTCATAAATGACACAGATCATAATTCATCATAAAGGTCAAACAGATTTACAAATCAGAGTTTTCATATCATAAGTTCAAATCAGATGTTTCATGGTTCAATAAACAGAGATTTCAGATAAGCAACGGATCAAACAAATCAGAAAGGGTTCATATCAAATGTTCAGAAATCAAAGGTTCATACCACAGTCACATATCATACGTTCATAATCAGAGGTTCATAATCATATGTTCATAATCAGAAGTTCAAAATCAGAAATTCATACTCAACCATAGCAAAGTTCAACAAACAGAAGTTCAGACAAACAGAGATTCATATAAACAGAAGGGAATCATAGCAATGGCATAGGGAATCCTAATAAGCAGAAGGAAATGACAAGAAAAGGAGATCATAAGAAAACCTTTACTGAAAAGGTCAGAATATCTGTACCTTAACGCAAATGAGGGAAAAGCAAATGAATGAATGAACGAACACGAAGATACGACGCCACGTCTTCTTCAATGAATCTACACGGATTACGATTCGTATAATACTTATTAGCTCCTTTTATAAGCTTCTTATGCCTTTGTAAGTGTGTTACTTATTGATATCATGTTTTATCTTTCATTTTCTTAAACTCATATTTGGACCAGACTTTAACGATTTTTATAAAATACTTACTTAGCTCAAATGAAATCAAGTAAAATCCCAGGGGTTCCCATATGAGTTGAAAGACTCTCCAAAAATTGGTGGGTTCTATTTCTATGCCAAATGTCCTATGGAAAATCACACGTTCAGACCTATCCAGAAAGTGATCAGAAAATACACCTTAAACGTTTACACTTATTGGACCTGTTTAGACACCTTGTAAAAATTCCCAAAACTCCCAGAAATTCATTTATATCCTAAATGTCACTCCTGTAAAGTGAGAGCTCCCAATTCCTTATGGTTTGAAAATGAAAAATCAAACAATCCAACTAAATTTCAGACCCGTTTTCTCAGCTTTGACACTTGATCTTGTAAAATTCAAAAATACTACCTAGCGAACTCCAAATTCAACCAAACCACTTGGAAAACTTAACTAAGACGTAAAATAAACTTTTCCCACAAAAACCCAGATTATTGAACTTATAAAATTTGATCTATGACACACACAATTTCGACCTATGATGCTGTCCAGTTTTAGGGTTCAATAAAACCATTATTATCACATGTTTTACCTTCCCAAACGCACCCATGACCCATGAAAGCCATAAGACCTGTTTTAATAGCATCTTAACAAGTTTACCATTCCATATTTCAGAATTTCAAAAATTATACACACCCTTACTTACCCAATCCGATTGAAAACAGTCCCCAATTTAATTACCTAGGGTTTTCTAGGTTTTACTTCTTGTTTGCACGTGTTAAAAGGTTCGACTCGGATAGTACTAATATGGGTCGATTTATATCAATTATGGACGGTCCAAAACAGAATTGTATAGATCAAAAGCACAAGTCTTAGCATGATACTTTTATTATTCCATGTGACATATGTATATTCGATTTTAGCATGTCTTCTAGGCGATTTCAAAATGGTCAAGAATACATTCGAATGAAAAACAATTAAAGGAATAATTAACGAGGCCTAAAGGATTACCCTTGCGAGATGAGGACCAGAAGCAAAGACACTAAGGGTCTTAAAACCCAAGACAAAGGAGCAGCAACCCACACCACTATCAGGCTTCCCTTTGGCTTATGAACCCACCACATCACCCACATCAACAGCTCCTCACGAAATTGCAACTCACAACAGCAGCCTACACGTCCATAGCAGTCTTAAAAGCACCCTACGAATCTTTCTTGAGCCCTGAATTCGAATGGAATGGGAGGATCTAACTTGTTGCCGTCACTTTTGGGTGGAAGGAAAAACTAGGGTTTCAAGTGTAAAGTCAGATTATGAAGCGTACAGAAAAAAAATGGGGAGGGCTTGTGTCGGTCTTGATTTTGACGAGCCAAGGAGAAACAAGGGCCAAGCCCAAGTCCAAATTTATTTATAAGTTAAATGGGCTCCTAGTTTAATTACAATGTATCTTGTTTCATGCAAACTAAAGGAATACGTGTGGTGAAAATTTTCCAAAACTTAAACGTAAATCATTCTCGCTAACTTGGTTTGATAACATTTTATAAGTTAGGTCATATTTACATTTAATGAGCATTTACGTATTTTACAAGTTTTAAATTTAGACGGCAATTTAGTCTTTTTACACATTTTAGATTTTAGGGTTTTACATTATCACATATATTCGACTATAAATTAACCTCACTGAAGTTTAGTAAACGATATACATGTACAAGTTCTAGAGCTAAAATAGACTACCGGCACACTCATATATTAATAAAATAGGAAGTTCAAAAATTATACACTTCAAGAAGGCTAAGAATGTTCTCACAATTTAGTGGGTTTTAACATGTGCATGTCATGTATTGAATTGTCCTGCTAAAGCATGTTTTTAGATCCTATTTTATTGCAAAATTACTAATATTAATACCTACAATTTTTTGAAAATTTATGAAAAAAGCATTAGTGTAGAGTTACGCTCGATTTTACTTATTTATCCCTCCTCA